>JBBPDA010000081.1:6857874-6871731 GCA_037974385.1 Arnoldichthys spilopterus | reverse complement strand
CAAAGCCCAGGTATCGGATCGGTACTCAGTATCGGCCCATACCCAAAGCCCAGGTATCGGATCGGTACTCAGTATCGAAGGTCACTCCATGTTCATCCCGTTCTTCTGTTATTTTGTAGAACTAAAACAGCGGTTACAATTTCCTGAAACCACAAAAGATTTAGCCAGTACTTAACTTTGGTGCTGCAGGTAACTACCCTGTGGGCCAACATGTGCTGTGTGGGTCCCGATTTCGCGAGAGATTCTGAAAAGATCCTGCTAACAGCTTCGGCATAACACCTTTCCAACAGACGCTAAACAGAGATTTGCTTCAGGGAGTAGTAACAGGTAATGATGCAAAAAGTATTTCCCCCTTAACTGATGTTTTAAACATTCCTCTTACGCGTTCACTGTCTGGTCTACTCTCCAAACACATTTGCAGACCATACTGGCGAGATGTGCTACTGTTTTGATCAGCTACAATATTTTAGACATTTTATGAAATACTCAATATATTTTAAGTGTCCTCCAATCTGCACGTCCCTATTTTTGAAGCAAGCTGAATTTCTAATGTTTGCTGAGGCAATGGATAAGGAGCTCGACAACATAAACTCAAGGAACGAGAGAGAGAGAGAGAGAGAGAGAGAGAGAGAGAGAGAGAGAGAAAGAGAGAGGGGGAAGAAATCTCCGCAGGCTTTTGCATGAAATAACATTTTTGCATCCCTTCTTCGTTGTCATGCTTGACGTTTCAATTTGCCTCAACTGATGCATTTTCAGCCCCCTGTCGCCCCCCCACCCCCCACCCCCTCCGCTTGTTGTCTTTTGTGTATTTGGCATGCGAGTCATGACAACAGTGCAGCAGCTCCTTGCTTGAGTGTTTTCATATCCATAGCCCATGTAGTCATACCCTGCAGTAGACGGGAGAGAGAGAGAGAGAGAGAGAGAGAGAGAGAGAGTTCAATGGTGTGAAGGAGTGCGAGTGTGTGAGTACAGGCCCATACACAGACATTTCAAGGGGTGTTTACTAAGACTAAGAGCGTCCATGGACTGTGAAATTTCAGCGTTCTGACGAGTTGACTGTGAGCCACACTGCGTGACATGAGTCTAATACATGTGGGTACGACAGCAGGTTTGATGTATGTAGATCGTACAATGAAAACACCTACTAAATCTCAGGCTACAGCACACGTCAGTGTTCAAGAATAAAACCTCATCAGCATGCGTCATCCGTCTGCACCTCTGTAGAGGTAAACAATGAAGCTAAGCATGACTCAAGCCCTGGCTCGTTTCATGCTGCATTACTATTGGTTGGTTCGTTGATGTAGGTTGGTAAGTTTAGTGTCATTTCAACTTAACGCGCAGTGCACAGTGAAAGAAAAATCTTCCCATAGGACGATGGTGCAACACAAGACTACACACAGTACACTACACTACTACATATAGTACCAATGGAAGATAAACAGTACTGCTACAGGACAAGGCAACGTACGGTGCAACTGACAAGCAGCAGAAGCAGTGAATGTGAATAGCAGCAGAGTGATTTAGTGTGTCAAAAAAAGTAAAGTGAAGTTCAAATCCCGGCCCAGGTACCACTGAAGTGCCCTTGAGCAAGGTACCGTCCCGCTACACTGCTCCCCGGACGCTGTTCATAGCTGCCTGCTGCTCCATGTGTGCACTTTCGGAACAGGACCCAAATGTGGGAGAGATAAGGGACACCGTATTACCTGCCTGGGGCTCAAACCTGCACAGCCATGTTTGCGAGGAAAATGCACTATGGTTCATGCCAGTGGGGGAGGGCCGTGCTGCAAAACTAAACAAGTTAAGAGGCCCTGAGCTGAAAAGATGCAGATGTTTTGTAGTTTATCCCAACTCAAGAGCCGCATTACCGGCATCTACCAGAGCAGGCCCTCCTAAATCGCTGTTAACAACTAGCAAGGTATACTAACAGTGTGCTGGAAGACTTTGTCCTTTAGCTTCCCTGCGTTTGGGTCCTGTTCTGAAACCCTGAGGTGGGAACGACACTGACACCTCTGTTTACAAACCATGACCAAAGATCTCTTCACGTTTCTATAACTTCGGTCATCATTTTTCAGGGATGGGCCAAAGACGAATCTGTTCTACCTAATAGTGTGACTGTGAATTAAGCTTCAATTATTTTCCATGAAAGAAGGGCCTGCCCTGCTTTTGTCTTTGATCAGGATCACCAGCAAACCAGCTTTTTTGCCTTGAGGCTCGAACACTTACATTTACATTTACATTTATTTATTTGGCTGACGCTTTTATCCAAAGCGACTTCCAAGCCATGGAGCAGAGTAGTGGGATGGTACCTTGCTCAAGGGTACCTCAGTAGTGCCTGAGCCAGGACTTGAACCTGTGACCTTCAGGTCCCCAGCGCAATGTCCTAACCACTAGGCCACCACTGCCACATATAACATGAACACTGAACATTGTCTGCCATATCTCCATTGCTTGCGTCTTATTGTCATGTGTATGTCATGCGGGTGTTTGTCTGCTTCCTACTAATTCAGCTCACCTGTAGGCAGGTAATAACACCTGTTTTATTAAGGCTCTGCTTCACTATTCAGCTCCTTTACACTAAGCAGTTCATTTTTTTAACCCTAGTTACGCGATTTGCCTTGTGCATTATCCAAACCAAACAGCAGCTAAAGGAGCCTCAACTTCTGTTTTTTCTTCCACATCTAGATTTTTCCAGTAAATTTCACCAATAGGTCTACGATCAATAGGACTGAGAGACATTTTTGTTACTACATCTCAAATTAAAGATGGTGAGATACCACTTCCCAGTACTGATATAGCTTTTGAAACCTTGAGCACGGGCCGATACGGATCTGAATTTTCTTCTTTAAAAAAGGCAGAGCTTTAAAATGAGCTGTTTTTTTAAATCAAGTGTTTCAGCGACTAAAAGTAGGCGCTCATGATCAAACAACTCTAGATTCTTATCTGAAACCCACTGCAGCTCCTCCTCTGCATGCGGCAGGGTGTTGCAAGTGCGTGTGTGTGACAATGTTATATCTCGGCAGTTCCACAGCAACTCCCGTAGCTGATAGCAGCCCTAGCTTTAATATCCGTGCATGACCATAAGCCTGTTCACTGTGTCTTCATTTAATGCCTGCTAAAGCCTTATCAACACCCGGCAGCCTTGTCATCTGCTGTAGCTCATGATCTGAGCATCAGCCGTGCTTTTAAGGCATTAGCTCTTTCTAATGTGTTCTACCCAGTGTGTGTGTGTCTCTCTGTGTTGTGTGTGTGTGTGTGTCTCTCTGTGTGTGTGTCTCTGCACACAAGACACAGAACGAATTCGCGACGGCCTGGGACGGAATGCAAATGAGCCTGCGCCTTTTTAGCGAGTCAGCTCATGAAGTGAGAAATTCGGCTTTTTCATTAGAAAAGGAAAAGGAAGAAATTATTTTGATCAGGCAGCAGTTGCGGCATGGCAAAAGTGTACAAATCCATTAAAATGAATTGGAATCAGAATTACAATGTTAAGAAGTCTGCTATCATTTTCCGCTCTTTCTCATTTGCTTCACCCTACATGTAGAATCAATTATGGCTGCTTTAAAAAAGTCACGCATGTGTGGTTTCACAGAGGAAGCGAATCATACATGATGGGGCCTCTATTGATTGCGAACCTCCTTAGTGTCACATGCAAAGTGAAAAGGAAAGGGCCCTTTTTTTTGTCGCGTGTATGCAAAGGCCAACGTTCTGAATGTTAATGTCATGACGTTTTCTGCTGCTTATGATGGAGGCTGGAACTTCCATATTCAGCGGCGAGAATTAATCACAGCACTGTGTGTAAGTCAGCGACCAATCGTGCTTCACAAATGTGTTTCATGCAAAATGTACAGAACGCTGCTGCTCTGAGCTGGACTATGCTAATGTTAGCTCCCGTGCACTAATGTTTGAGTTGTGAACTTAATAACATAGCTCTAGATTTACTTATTCATGGTCAAAATTGTAACTGTGCTCTTCATATTCTCCATACAGTATTATCCCTGCTAGTCATGGACAGTTCCCACATGCTAATTAGGTCTTCCCCACCACACAATGCCACTAGGCTGGAAAGCGCATATGCTTTTTAACAGAAAGAAACACTGGACAGCTCAAAGCGCATAGAGGACGTCACTAAACGCCAACAGAGAGAGGAAATGGAGAGGGAGAGGCCCACCTCAGAGAGCGAATAAGAGAGCAGATAGCTCTGGCCACACAGATGGTTGTGGCATCCCATGGGGTTGAACTCTCCATCCGCTGATGACAGGGCTAACATTTAGTTGGTTTAGGGTATTTTCACACCTACAGTTCTTTTGCGCTGGTCTGAATCAGATTGTAGCATTTTCCCTTTGGTTTGTTTTTTGTTGTTTTTTTTTTTGGAAAAATCCTGGCCTACCAAAACGTGTCACTACAAGCCCAACGTGAGAACTTTCTCTCTGCTTATTGGTCAAACGTGTCTGTAGTGAGAGCAAGATAGGAAAGACCGGAAGAAGCTCCTGTGCTCAGGACCAGTGCTTGTTATTGTGGGAGAAGCGTCATTATTTAGTTAAATGGCAGAGCTGGCATTTGCTCATAACCGTGGTGATTATCTGGGCACTTTACCAGCAGCGTATTTTGAGTAAATGTTTGAAAACGCTGAAAAGCTTCACACTTTGCGAAGAACACTGCTTTCAGACGACCGAACAGGACGAGGGAGCTAATGTTTGGCTTGTCCAGCAATTTGCTGTCAGATGTTAAACCTTGTTTTTAACAGAAAGAAACATGTTATGCCTTAAATGTTAAAAACTGTGGTTTTAAAGGTTTGTATTTAGTCTTAAACCATTCATACATACTTTATAAAGGTATTTCTACTGTACAGTGTTATTGTTTAATTAGCAATCACAACTATTGCACGGTATATGTTCACGATTTTTTGGGATTTAAGATGGTTCTGCACTTTCCTTCCACTGACGCTGTTGAGCCGCAGCACTGTCAATAAGCGAAAAACGAATAGGTTCCGCTGGCAGCCGTACACGCATGTAACTATTTTTCACAAGATGTGATTTGCTCTGGACCATTAGCTGCTCCTTTATCCATCATGTGGTGCATGTTCATCTTCGTCTCATGTGTATCAGAGCGTGTGCACTTTTTTAGGCAAACCATATCCACTACTGAGGCTTACCAGTGCTTTTCATTTGGTAGTCTTGCATATGACCCCATAGCGGTACAAGGTATGCGGCTTCCCAGGATAGTAGAAGTCGTCATTCTTCAGTCGTTTCGAGTTTCAAGGTTGTTTGCTAATGCTAAGCACACCTCTACATTCTTGCTGCATAAAAAGGCATTTGGTGTGTGATTGCTGTAGTTCCTGTATAGTTTTTCATCCGTATGGTTTTCATTTCAAAGTCAGTTTGTTGGAATATAGAGCCAATTAGAAATGGACAGCTCTGAACATATTAGCCAAGAGAACTATGACGCTAATGCTGACCTTGACTTGCCGGTGCAGGCACTGTTACAGCAAATTATGCTACTTAGCCACATGCTGCTTCTAAAGTCATTGCACAGCGAATCACTTTTGTATTGTAGCGTTTGCTCCACTTCCTTTAAGAGCATTTATAAACCCCAACTTTTTCAAGCTCTCTGGTTAAATGTTACAAGCAGCACTTCCGAATTTTCACTCCTGAAAGCACACATAAAACGCGCCACCGGCTTGGACCAGCTTGTGGCCACCTCTTGCTCTCTTTGTGGAAAACAGCGAAAGACGCTGGGCTCTGAAATGAAGTTTTTATGGATTTATGGATTTGTGAATCATCCCTCGTTCCTTGGCGTGGCAGGTTAGGCGCAGAGAAATCTGTTTTCCTCCTTTGCCGAATGGTTTCGGCATCTGCGAGCAAAAAGGAACTAGAGAGCGTTGAGCCTGCAGAAGGTGCAGAAAACAAAACAAAGCAAAAAAATAAATAAAAAAATCTCCTTTGGAAAGCAGACGGTCATGTCAGTGCCATGGAAGACTAATGTCTCTCCTGTGCATCTGCTCGCCTTGTCTGTTCGGCCTACTCTTGCTGTTTCAGAACCTGCCTTTTTTGGCGTCCCCCTTTAAAAACAAAGCCCTAACACTTTCTTTCTCTCGCTTTTTTTTTTTTTGTATTTAACAGAATCTTAAATTACTTTGGAAAATTCAGCTTTCATAATTTCAGTTGGTGGAGCTACTTTTCGCTTTTGCTTTGTGAGTCAGTTGGAGAAGTCACGCCATGTTTGTGCGAGTATTGTACAGAGAGTTTGGTTTTGAAGTTGACTGGCTTTGGCCCACCACTCCGACGGGGGGACAGCCACAGAGCGCCAGCTGTGATGTCCTCTGAAGCGGCCAGTAATGAACTCTATGCTTTGAGCAAAAAATTACAGAGGGAGCGCCAGGGCGAAATAACAAACCGTGGCTCTGAGCTGCTGTCGGAACTGCCAAAGGTGGGAAATGCCCACTAGCCCACCTTCCCCCAACCACCGCCTTCTACTGTCTGTTCTTCCTACGCTGTTCTTTTAAACGAGGGTAGGGGTTCCTCCTCTGTATGCTGCAGTCAGTTGAGCTACGGAGAACAGGCTGAGCTGAGATTTACTATGTTGTGGGTGACACGAATGTTACTGTTAATGCTCACATTACACTAATGACTGGGGACATAATGTTTGGGTGTTAACACAGTGTTGCAAACCAAAAACGATTACAGTGGATAGTGTGATTACGTAGCTTAGCTAAAAGGACTACATGTATGGCAGCAGTTGATGTTAGTGTAAATGCCAAGTTATGTTAGCTACGTCACTCCCTTTCACTGATAATTCACATCGACCTGTATTGTTGACATAACTCCACATACAATTATGCATTACCCTGGATATTACTAATACTTAGACAGCAGCTAGCTTAAAAACCAGTTCTGTCTGACAGGAGTTAATGTTAATGAGTGCTGGAAATGCAAACACAGACTGTAAGATTGTCAGTGTGGATTTTTTCATTGTTGCCCTATAAAGTGAAAAATTGTCTTTGTGAACACACTCAAGCACCACCACAAAATGTGACCTGTGCATTTAACCCATCACACATGCAGCAGTGAGAAGCTACCAGCAGCGCCCAGAGAGCAGTGTAGCGGGATGGTACTTGCTAAAGGGAACCTCAGTAGTGCCCAGGCCAGGACTCGAAGCTGCAACCTTCAGGTCTCAAAGACAGTGTCCTAACCGCTAGGCCACCACTGCCCAATGTTCATGCAGGCATTAATTATGGCAGAATTGAATAGTATTAAATACATGCTGTCTATATGGGCCAGTAAGACCTTTGCTGGTTCATTGCATCATATGAAAAAATTGGAGGTCAAGGGAGATTAACTCTTTCCCTTCACTTGCCTCTAAAGTCAAGAATGGAGCTGCGCCTCCTTACCCATCAGCTATGATCAAACAACGCGTCACTTCCCGTCTTCTCAGAGCATGAAGCACCGCTTGCCTCGAGCCTCCAACGCTCAAAAGAAGAGGAAGATCTGCAGCAAGACTCTTTTCAGTCCTGGCTCCCCAGTGATGGAGTGAACTTCATCAAAACTACTGAGTCCCTTGCTGTCTTCAAACGACGATTTAAAACACACCTTTTCAAGCAGCGTCTAGGAAACTAACCAGCCTCATATTTATTGAGCATACAGGGTTATCAGGGTTTGTTATGGTGTGTAACTGTAAGCTAGTAGTGTTTTAGTAGAACGACAGCTATTGACGGGTTTAGCTTTACAGATAGAAGAACAGATATGGACTACAAAGCCCTGTTGTTCGTCGCTCTGGTTAAGAGTGTCTGCTAAATGCTGTAAATGTAAATGTAAACTCAAAAAACAAGACCCACAGCAAGTCACAGCATGGTGCAATGTGTGACATGCAAAGTGTAGGTGGCATTTCACAGCAGCACAACAGTGAAGCGCAAATATAACACTGTGCCTTCAAGTTACAAAATACAAGGAAGAAGATAGAAGCAAGCTTACTAAATTAGGGTGGAGGTGCTACTGAGACCACCCATCATTGGGGCATCCTTATCACCTGTGCCAGATTTGTTTAACTACCACAGACCGCCTCCCTGCACTTCATGTTTCATATGCATATGCTCCATATGTTACTCCAAGCTATAGGTTTTAAGCTGCCACCTCTAGAAAGTAAGGTTTACCCCTTTTTCTTTTGGTCGTTGTAGTTATCCAATGCCAACCAGAGGAGGATGGCTTCCCCCTTCCCCTTCCCCTTCCCCTTCCCCTTCATAGGTTCTTGGACCTGGATTTTGTAAAGCTGCTTCATAACAACATCAGTTATGAAAACTCATGAAAACCTTACTGCTCTGTACAGATGGTAAATACAATAGCTAGAAAAGGACGCAGAGAGATATACGTTTTATCAGCTTTCTGAGCCAACCGGCATAGAGAATGTGTCCTTGAATACCCCTGTCATATTACCGTCGGGTTCCAAAGAAGACATTTTTCCTTTGTGGACGTCCTGTCTTCAGGAGTATTTTTGGCTCCTTGTTTTGTTTTTAACTGTGTTGACACCACCACGCTGGGGATGCTTTGTCTGTCACCCAAAGTTGTGCGTGCGAGACAGCATCGTTGTAAGCCATCTTTAAACAGTGCTGAACAATATGAGGATTGGGCAGTAGTGGCAGCACATGCTGTTGCTGCCTGTAAAGCCTGCAACAGGGCGAGTCACAGGAGGCCAGAGTGAGCTGATTGCATTATCCTTTGTTTAAAAGTCACCATACGTATGAGGTGACGTTTTCCACCTACAGTACCATCTAAATTATGACCTGTAAACGAACCAGTACATTGAAGTGCTCCCCAAAGTGTACCCACTCTGGAAATAAGTGCTAGTTCCTCTCAACATTCAAAACCAGGTCGCAGTATAGGAACAATATGGCGCTGATTGTGATACTTTGGAGAAGGCAAGTGTGTAGGCCCAAGTGGACTTCCTACTTCTTCCTACCCAACTCGGTCGTATAGTCCAGAAGAAGGCTTTATCTGCATGGAAATTAAATGAACAAATGCGACATGGACAAACGAATATATGCAATTAATTGTTCCATAGCTGTATTTTCTTTTTTTCCTCCTTGTCAAGGGCTATTCATGAAAGTACCTTGGGGGGGACTATTGTTGACATGGCGTACGGACGAGAGCATAAATCATTTTCTTACATGCACAACCATAATTTTACTACAGGCATGTGGCTATTTGATTTAAACATAGCCTTGCAACAAATGCACAGCAAATTGGAGAGCAATTTCCAATGATTGCATTCACCGTGCCTTCACCGAGAAAGAAAAGTGCACCGGCAACGAAGTGTACAAACTGCTTCTCCAAGCACATCAACTTTAAAATAGGCTTTGCAGGGGAAAAAACTGTTTTGAAACCTGATGAAATTAAGTCTACTTCTATGCTTTCTTAATTAGCCAAAATTGCTTTTCGGCTTAAATAGCAGATAAACTATTTTAATACTGCACAAACACAAATAAAGGACATTACTGAATTACATTTTTCCCCCTCCTCGTGTATCTCTTTAAGGCCACATCACTGTGCAAAGTTCTCATCATATAAACGTATTTACATACTGATAAATGCTGCATGTGCATGGTCCTACCCTATGATCCCTTTACATTTGTTCAAAACTATTTCCAAAAAAGTGATGACATAAAGTGTACAAAAATACAGAAGCTCTTATTTTATTCTATTTGAACAAAAACAAATTGTTTTATGAGAAATATTAGCTCATTTAGAATATGACACCAGGAACACATTTCAAAAAAGGTTTGAGATAGGACAACAAAAGATTGGAAAAATTGGTGGAACATACCATAAGTAACTAGGTTAATTGGTAACAGGTCAGCAACATGACTGTGTATGGAAAGAACATCCCAGATTGTCTTTCAGACGTAAAGATGGGGAGGGGTTTTGTTATCAATGCACGGTTCAAAAGCCAGCATTAGTGATGGAATGGTGAAGCATTAATTCCCATGGCTCCTGCTTCACTGTCTCTAACATGGTCATCTGTATAGTCTTAGAGGACCATAACTCCCCACCACCCTAATGCCACTTTAACCAATCAGGTATTTACTGCATGTTATATAAAAAGTCTTTAAATGGGTTTCGTAACTGAAGAGCCAGGAGAGCTTTGCAGTGGAAGACCACCTTGTGGACGTAAAAGACGAGTGGATCATTCCACTTGTAAATAATATTCACTGTCTGTGGCACCTGTCAGGGGGTGGGATATATTAGGCAGCAAGTGAGCAGGCAGTTCTTGAGGATGATGTGCTGGAAGCAAGAAAAATGGGTGAAGTCAAGGATCTGAGCCTCTTTGAAAAGGGGATTATTAAGATGACTATTCAGTCAGATCATCTCCAAAACAGCATAGAAAACTAAAACAAATGTATTATTGTCGTGGGAAAAGCCGTTAAATACTGTTTCCTGGACATTTTGGATTCAGTGCTTGCTAGTGGAGATCCCATGTCATTATCCACCATTCTGCCCAAATGAAAAGGGCCTATACTATAATTGAGTGCACATTTCCTCTGTCTTTGTAGAATGCTCCTGTTTTTGTGGCAACCCTGAGATTTTCCCTAATTGTAGCTCCAGCGCTGATCTCGCTCTCTCTGATTTCTGCAGTAATCATAAAGTGTTCACAGCCCAGTGGCTCACTGATTACACTAGACTAGACTATATGTACATCAGGGAGCCTACAGTCATAAATATATCCAAAGACAGCAATTCTACTCTAACTGTGTTAAAGGACCTACATCATGGAAAAACCAAATTATCCTCAGAGATCTGCTGAAGGGTCAAAATGTACCATTCACTTCTTAGTCCATGTATAAAGATTTGGCGGCAAAATTAGTCCATTTTAATATGTGTTTGCCCTTGTGATGCCACAGAAACCTTTTCCACAAAACCCTTATTCAAGCGCCATCAATTCGCATGGATTTACAATAAAGTTATAAGTGATTTAAGGAGCCATCTTTTTATGAGGTCAGCCAATCAGAACAGAGTTTACTTACATATACAGTGGTTCTTGACATGCGTGTTTAGGATCATTGTCTTGCTCTAGACCCACGGTCTCTTAAGATTCAGTTGACGGACAGATGGAATTGTCTGGTAAAGTTCAGAATTCATTGTTTCATCAATGATGGCAACTCCAGGCCCAGATACAGCAGAACAGGCCCAGACCAGAACACTCCCACCACCATGTTTCACAGATGGGTTAAGGTTCTTATACTGCAATGCAGTATTTTCCTTTCTCCAAATGTAGTGCTGCTCATTTAAGCTAATAATTTCTGTTTTGTCTTCATCCATCCCCAAAACATTCTTCCAGTGTCCCTCTGGTTTGTCAACTTGGTCTGTCGATGGTTAGCAATGTTTTGTCAAGAGAGCAATGGCTTTCTCCTTGCTACCCTGCCACACACAGTGTGGCTGTTCAGTGTTTTCCTGATGGTGGACTCATGAACATCTGCATTCACCAATGTGAGAGAGGTCTTCAGTTGCTTAGATGTTACCTCTCAGACTATCGTAGGCCTTGCAGTTGGATTTACCTTTGATGGTTGACCATTTCTGAGTTGGGTAACAACGGTTTTGAATGTCCTCCATTTGTACATAATCTGTCTTGATTGTTGATTGGTGGACTCTTTAGGGATGGAACAATACAATACAAGAAGAATGTAGGATAATGGCCTTTTAGTTCACTTTATTAGCGCTTATTTTCTTGCTATTATGATGTGTTGATTGCGAACTTTGCCGTTTTGCAGTGGGAGCAGGTACACAGGTGCGGTATAATGACTTGCCATCTTTATTTCCATTTTCCATCAACTCCTTATTCTCCTTATGATTCTTTTGCCAATGGATCTTACTTCCAATTTCTTCAAAATGAATTGCCAAGAAGTTGTGATGATGAAATCAAGGTGAGGAAAATTAAACTATGCGCATGAAAAGTTTGGAAAAGCACCGCTGAAATGATTGCTCCACATCTCCATCACATTCATAGGCAAGGTCGTAACATTACAAGTACATCCACGGTTTATTAGGTGAAATGTTGAACACACCAGACGGCGTGCTGTAAACTAGCAATACACAGAGCACTCACTTGCCCAGCACAAATTTCTTGACAAGCAATTATTCCTATAATTGGAAGCACTTTGCTGAATTCGTTTTTGGCACCTGCCCCTCTTGCCTGAGTGAGAATTGTTTGGAGTGCTGCGACTCTGATCGTTCTCCTAGTATGTAAAAGAAGAAAAATGTGTGTGGAAGACGGGAACAGCAGGTGGCACAAAAGGGAGACAAAAATGCAAGACGGAAAGAAGAGAGAGCAACAAAATTTTATCCTCTGTTAAGGAGAGGAGTGAGAGACGGGGTACAAAACGCTTCCATACCAGCCTTCATCACAGGCATTTATGGGTTTGTGTGTGTGTGTGTGTGTGTGTGTGTGTGTCAGACTCTCCTGAAAGCACTTCTGATGGCTGTGAGATGTAGAAGCTCCCAGGCTAAGAATGGAAGCGTAAGCGCTTTGGGATTTGTCCTTTAAGTTCAAACATGCCACCTTTTAGGCCTTAAACTCTTTTCACATCGTGTAGAAAGAAAGATGGTGTGATGGTGATTACAATGGGAAAGTGGTAATTATATATATGCAAATTTCACACATGCAAATTTCAAAGGAAATTAATTACAAGATTTGAAATATAAACAAATTTTAAAAATATGTTGAAACAAAAGAATGAAAATAGAGAAAAGAAAGAAAAAAAACAAGTAAATATTGACAAAAGGTATATATAAATACATTTACTAAGTAAATGAATACATGTCACTACAAACATTAACAATACTTAATCAAATAAAAAATAATATACAATAAAATCAATTACAGTAAAAAAGATGGAGGGATGGATGGATGGATGGATGAATGGATGGAGGGATTCACATGAACACCCAGACAGACAGAGGGTGTTACATGTGATGCTGTATACCAAGTCAGTAATGAGCGGTTTGGCTTTGGCTTTGCTTTATGTTAGTTACCTGTAGCCGTTTGGCGTAACTGGCTTATATCATACGTTCACAGTGCTGTTGGCCAAGTAGCCTGTTCTCTGACCTACCCATCACTGCCACTGGGTGGTGCTGCATCTCTGCCATTCATGTACACACACACACACACATACAAGCATGCCTGCACACACATAAGTATGTGGATGCAAGTGTGTGTTATCTCTCTCTCTCTCTCTCTGTCCCTCTTTCTTTCTCTCTCGACCTCTTTGTCATTCACTGCTGTCGTTCCTAAAACATTTCCCCTGTATAGTTCCCTGTTCTACATACACCTCCAAGAAGAAGACGTGGCGTTCTTTTGCCTCGCCAATACTCAGACAACTTCTTCAGGGGTTTGCTGGGGTGCAACAGCTGAGGCCTTCTCTTTCTGGAACTGCAATGGGCACCAGTGCCTTATCAGCCATTTCACACCTCATTTGGGTTTTGTGTCTTAGACCATGCTGTCCATTGATGTGTCCAAGAACAGTTAAAAGGAAGAGTTGAAGGGAAGTAACTGGAACTGGGCCAAAATTTAGGTCTAGTCAGAATAAACAGCACTTGTCTCAGTACAGACAATATTTGCTGATTGGTGGTGTGGTTTGCTTTTACATATGTTAAAAGAAAACCTTAACGTATACGCACTACTCACAATAAGTTAGGGATATTGTGAGAGTTTTAGTAGATGTCATACATATGGTGTTTGTTTCGCTTCAGACATTTTTGGGATAGGGAGGCTATTGTATTGGGGTGATAGACACACCTCCTTTTGTGTTTTCCATGTAATGGTCTCATTGTGTACAGGTGCCTTATATTGGGGCCAATACCAAAAGACAACCTTTCT
>JBBPDA010000081.1:6810762-6824647 GCA_037974385.1 Arnoldichthys spilopterus | reverse complement strand
TCTCTCTCTCTCTCTCTCTCTCTCTCTCTCTCTCTCTCTCTCTCTCTCTCTCTCTCTCTCTCTCTCTCTCTTCTCTTCTCTTCTCTTCTCTTCTCTCACTCCCTCTCTTCTCTTCTCTTCTCTTCTCTTCTCTAATACTTTCTTTACTTCTGTGCGCAACCCCCCCCCCTCTGAATTTTGGTTTTAAATGTGAGATAAACAGATTGTTAAACACAGACACTGATGTGTTTGGTGTATGATATGTTTTTTTTTGTTCTGAATATGTCCATTTATTCAGAATGAAGAAGATTTAGAATTTGTTTCAAACAGCTGTGAATACAGATTAGACAGCACACTTCTCCTTATATCTCATGCATTATTCAAAATACCTAACACTGTAATCATATTTCATACATAGATTATTAATAATAATTTATCGTAATAAACACATAGACACTGTGTTAAAAGCATGTACTCTGTGGGAAACCTCCAGGGCTGCTAGGCCTTCAGAGAAAGGCTAACAGAGGCATATGTGTTATTTTAAGGTCATTTGTTTATAACAGAATCGTCGTGTGTGTTGTGTTTAAATTCTAGAACAGTTGTTGTAATTATATTATTCCTTTGTCGAGTTATGGTTGTAAACAAATGGTTTCAAATCTTATGATATGAGTTTTGGTTCCAACAGAGACAAGGTGCAGATATGTGTACAGATAGCAGCGTTGCATCACACCTCTAATTACCACACACACTCACACTTGAGACTGCAGGAAGAAATCTCCTTGGAGAACAGAGCAAGCTGTGCTTTTGATAGACAATAAGCTTCAAGTCATTTTTTGTGCATATATTTATGCGTGCATGCGTGAGTGTGTGCGTGCATGAATCTGTGTGTGTATGTGTGTGTTCGGGTGTGTGTGTGTTGCACTGGGAATACTGCTGCCGTGACAACAAGGGAATTTTCTCTCACTGTGAGTTGCACTGTATTGCACAGTTATTCCCCCTTGCAGTCTGCTGCATGTGGTGCATTTGTCCTGTCTTAGGCACAGCAGAGAATTAAGCAGCTCATCCTTAGGGCCCTATTCTAGCAACTGCAAATTAGATGTGTTGATCATCTCTTTAGCTGTGCACTGGAGCTTTAATGCTTCTGTGGTGCTTAAAAGTTTGTGAACCCTTTTTTGTGTCCCGTCTTTGTGTGAATTTCCATGAAACTTTATTTAACTGACAAAAGTACAAAGAAAAGATTTTCAGTAGTTTTATTGACCAACTTAACTGTATTGTGTAAATATAATATATAGTTTGTGCCACAATATCTGAGGGAATTGTTCATCAGTTCTAAAGGAGCATTTCTCGATGCAAGATTAAAGAGAATTTAGGTCTAGATAGATACTAGATAGCACTATAGATCTAGGTTTAGATTTATAACTTGTGAAAAGATTTGGAGAATTCAGAGACATTAAGGGCAAGGTCAAGAACCACTGTTCAATACAAGTGATCTTTCAGCCTTCAACTGACTCTGCCTAAGAGACCACCATGCTACTGTGACAAATACAGCCTCCTGGGCTCTGGAGGACTTTGGAAAACCTTTTTCACTTAACACAGTCTGTCGCTGCATTGAGAAATTCAACTTGAATCCATACATCAACCCTATGCAGAAACGTTGGGGAGTTCTCTGTTGTCAGATGAGTCCACATTTCAGCTTGTTTCTGGGAAAAGTGAGCATCAAGTTCTCAGTGCAAAACGTCTTTCCAGACATATGAATGTGATGGTATGGGGATGCATCAGTCCCCACTGCATGGGTGAGTTGGATATATGTGAAGGTATCATTGACTCTGAAGTATATATGGGGATTTTAGAGAGACATATGATGCCATCAAGGCAACGTCTGTAACTCTTAACAGAATCTTGCGCAAAAACGTGTTTGCATATACACAGAATTTCTCAGCGATGGCAATTAAATCATATACCATGATTATCTTTTCAAAGAAGACTTTTTCACTGTATTGATCACTACTTTTTCATATTAGATGTAATGTTCTGTTATCTATGTTTTATTGTACCTTTATTTATAATATTGTACATTTTTCATTATCATGGAATCATCCACAGGTCCATTCTTCATTCTGGTCCTTCTACAAACCTGCAAACCAAAACCCTAGAAAACGCCACTGATTGGCAAATAGATTTTTGAAAATAGTGATTCCAAACTTTTGAATGGGCACTGTTTGCTGTGAGCTTAAGAAAAATAGCCAAGAGTTTTGCCACTTTGCTGCTAGCGCCATTCACACTCCAGACTAATTCTGTAGCGCGCTGCCAAACTGGTTTAAATAACGACACAGTGGCAGCACTCTGCAATTCATCACTCTCCACCCACTTTAACAAACTGCCAGGATATTGGGGTTTGAGATCTGATGCAAGTGCAGGAACAGGTGGATCAATGGTTTGAAGAGGGCCAGCGGTTATCTGGCCTGGTAATAGATTTCTAATCTCTCTAAGTCAAATGGCTGCGGGCTTAAACTTCAGACTTGAACTTTTTTCCTGCCTTCACGCTCAGACAGGACGCTGCTAACGATGCCCACATTGACCCTAGAAGGAAGTGATTACCCTGTTGTCGAACAGCACTGTTTATTGAGTCGTGCTTATTGACTATTTTGCGTGTATTTGTCTCTGGCACTGGTTTGCTATTTTGTGCTGCAGAAGGGACAAATTCAATTATTCATATTTATTTAAAAACACAGTAGCCATTTCCTGTGACTTACAGTCCAGCACAAAGCAAAGACCCTCAAAAAACAATCCATGCTTCACACTGAAGCAGTGATCGGGAGGCTGCAGGGTTTGTTAAATGAATAGGGAAGTCTTGGGTAAACACATTTTAAACAGTGAAGCCAGTGCCTTTTACATCATTCCACATGATGGACACATGATGTTTTTATTGGTCAATGTAAACACTGTGTCCACATGCTGTCCTCCCTATTGTATGCATCTAGCCTGTTGGCCCACATTGCAGATGTAAAGTCATTGGTGACAGTTAATCTGATGCTTGTGTTATTCTCTTCTAGTCCTTCATCAGTGGTCAGTTTTTGGACACAGGACACTGTTGGCTGGATATTTTTGGTTGGTGGACTATTCACACAAAAACAATGAGATGAATATATGTATTTTTGCAAAATACAATTAAGTCAGTAGAACTATAGAAAATCTTTGTACTTTGGTCAGTACAAAAAAGGAACAAAAAATGTAACAGATTTTTGTTTTTATTGCATTTCAGAAAATATCTTTTTAACTTTTCTGGAAAGGAGGTTTGTAACATAAGAGAAGTATGCTGTCAGGAGGGCACCCTAGCCCCGCCCCCACAGCTGAGCTGAAGCTTAGGCTCAGCTGTGGGCAATTACCTAAGGGTTTAAAGGGCTTTCGTGGGCGTCCCTCCTTGTCCGTCTTTGTTTGTGCTTGTGTACACTGTTTTGGTCTCATGCTGAATGTGTTTCTCTTCACGTTTTTCTGTTTAATAAAACCCCCTTTATTCACGTCCTTCCTGCCTGCAGTTGCTGCCAGAACACCTGAGATCATTACATATGTAGTCATTTCTAAATACACAAGTCTGTGTGGTTCTCCTAACATCAGTAACAAATTAGAAAAGTAAAAAAGGTGGAAATTGGCAATTGGCCGTGAAAGCTATACTTTCTTGAAGAAATTCCAAGCCCTTTAGTATTGTCACAACACACAAGCTGATCCAAATTGCTACAGTAAATTTAATCTAATGTAATAACTGTAATCACATCTAAGACATAGTATATCTACTGCTCTGGTCTTTAATCTTTTCTTTCTATTCTCATTGCTTTTAGCCTATTGGCAATCTGTGGCTGGATGCTTTAATTTTTAAGTAATTGGATGCTTTTTTTTTCATGTATGTTAAGCGAACTTTGTAAATTTTAAAATGTACTATACAAATGTACCTTTGATTATGATTATTACTTGTCTGCCCCATGGCTGAGGCGTAAGTGCTGTAACGTGAAGTAGAATTCTGTTTCTGTAAGATGCACTAGTCAGATTCCCCTCACTGTTTTGTTCCTGAAACCATCTGAATGAGTGTGCATTTCACTCTATTAACTTTGTCAAAACTATTTAAATGACCCTCATATTGTAAATTTGGTTACAAAACATACCCAGAAATATTCACAAATTTTGCATTTTACTTTTCCTTTGCTCCTTATTTTTTAATCTTTTGGATTAATGAAATAATTCATATTTTAAAATTGTAGCAATGAATTTGCTTCATTCAGGCTGCATGTGGTAAACAATTCATCTTAGTGCTTAGCTAGCTGAATAGCTCACTGAGGCTAACATGTGGCTGGTGTGTCGTGATATTTTCCAGTTCCTCTGGAAAAGTCAAATGCACATCTGCAAATGTTGCAGAGGATGAGTACATTCTTACTGAAATATCGGCTTTTTGTTTCCTGCATCACTTGTCTTACATGAAGCAAAGCTGGCAAAGAGAAACATGTTCTGCTAAGCTAGCATTTCATCAGTAGAACCCTCAGAGGCTTGTCATGTTTATTTTTGCTGTCTTGATTGAACTCCCTCCATTGCCCTGATGATGCAGTTTTGGTGTTTGTGGTGGACCACTACAGTGCTTCATACTCTGGCCATGACATAAAAAGGCTCTAGTGCTTGAATAGCCGCTTTTGTGATTCTGAAGTCGTTTTATTCAAAGTCTTTCTGCTGCTCAGCCGTATTCTGCATGGAAATAAAGCTGTCGCGATGATAAGTAGTGTGCTGGACAACGTTAACCCCTAATTCTTTTGTGAGAATTTAGCTAGAGGCACCTGTGTGGCTTTCCATTCCCTTTGAATTGGCTATGCAAAAACAACTGCATTCAATTGGGTTGTTTTTTTTCTAATTTTCCAAAGTCTCACATTGAAGATAAAGTATAGTGAGTGTGCTAGGGTCTAAAGCTATATATATATAAAAAAAATCAAATTGAAAGTGTTGACCGGCCTGAAATTATGTGAAAGGAGCTGATAGCAGGGATTTGGCAATGGGTGAAACAATTAGCCCCTGTCAACACACAGACTTCACAGACACATCCGAGAGATGTTATTAGCCACTGGAGCAGAAAGAGTGCATCGACTAGCACCGTTCGGGACATGCAGTGACAGATATAGCTAAGATCTGAGGTCAGCTAGGGGCACAATTAATCAAAATGCATATGTGTATGCAAATGTGCATGTGCATCTCTAGCAAGACAATACACAGTGTTTCCCCTACATTTATTTCAGGTTCTGTGGTAGACGCTTTGATTGCCAACTGTTGTAGCTTGTTTTGTTGTAATAAAATGGCAAAGAGTAAATGCTGCATCATTTAAATACCTCCTGATCAAAAGCAATGCACCATATTTCACTAAAATCACTCCAAACTAATATCGCAGTTTGCAGGGGGAAAGAAAAACCAAACACTTCCAGGAAGTGACCAGTGATGAATGTAGAGTGGTAGGGGTATGATAAAGTATAATGGGTTGATAAAGCTGATATTTGTGTTTGATAACACTAATTGCTCACACATAAAATTGAATAGTGACCACAAGTGGAAGTACAAGGCCGATGTTTCTAATAAAGTGGCCACTGAGTGGAAATTCAGGGTAGATGTTTCTAGTAATCATGTCCCTGAAGATATACCTAAAGAATTCCCTAACAACCCTGATTGGACCTATTAATACAGATGATCAGTCCCCATAATGAGTTGGATTGGCTGTGTTAGATTAAATTCTGCAGTAAGATACATCTGGAAGTAGGTGTTTCTCATAATGTGGCCAGTGAGAGAAATTACACATATATGCACAGATCAGCCATAACATCTACACCAATGACAGGTAAAGGTTGTAACATCTACTGTCTCGTTATCTCTTTACATTGGCACCTGTCAGGAAGGTGGGATGTACTAGGCAACAAGTGAATAACCAGTTCTTAAGGCTAATGTACTAGAAGCAGGAACAATGGGCAAGCATAACATTTACATTTTCATTTACATTTATTCATTTGGCTGACGCTTTTATCCAAAGCGACTTCCAAGGAACTGAGCCACTTTGGCAAGGGCTACATTGTGATGACTAGACAACTGAGTCAGAGCATCTCCAAAACAGCAGGTCTTGTAGAGTGTTCCAGGTCTGCAGTGGTTAGTACCTACCAAAAGTGATCCAAGAAAGAACAATTGGTGTTTGTGCGATGGGTTGATGGACACTTGAGGCTCGTTGATGCATGCGGGAAGTGAAGACTAGCCTGTCTGGTCTGATCCCCACAGAAGAACTACTGTGGTTTAAACAGTGAATGCTGACTCTGATCGAAAGGGGTCAGAACTCATGAGGGGAACTACTCAATATTAGGCAGGTGGTGTTAATGTTATGGCTAATTGGTGTATATTACATATTACGATCCATATTTGATTTTCGTATTCCGGTTATATAAATGATACTTCAAAGCAATGGAAGAGTGAAACTCATGATGAATATGAATGGACAGTAAGGTTGAATGGCATCTATTATGTGTTCATGTAGTACCTCTATGAAAGTGTTTCCTGCAGGCGTATGGATGCAGGATGTGTCCCATGACATGCACAGGCACTAGAAGTGTACACATCTACATGCAACAGAAAGAGTGGGACAAGAGGAAGGAGGGCGAGAAGGAATGAACAATTGGGAGGGAGGGCAGGGGCGTACGTTTCTCTCTCCAGTCTGTCCAGGAAGAAGAGATCAAAGGCCCAAGAGTGACAAAGGAAAGGGGGCTCGTGTGGGGAGGGGGGGGTTCTATTTCAGTGTTCAACATCCTCACCAGCCTTACGCCACTGATTGGCAAGCCATGCTCGTTTGTATCATTCATGCATTATTCATGTGCCAGAGCAGGAAACAAACAGGAGCCTCTGGCACTTCATCCACACACTTCCTGCCCGGTGTGCGGCACGCGTCGTCTCTGGGGCCCCGCGCTGGGAACAAACTGTGGCAGGGAATCAATACGGCGCTTGCGCGCGTCTGTGCGTGCATCTCTAATGCGCATGCCACTCGAGGTAACTGAGCGCTTTAGTCAAAGCTCTCGAAAATGCCATTTTCTGTATTTTGCTTGTGTTTTGTTTTTTCTTCCCCCCAAAGTCCATTTACAAATTTTGTGTGGTTTTTGTGGTTCAGAAACAGTTAGAATTTACATATACGTATCATTTTCTCACCCTTTCTCTCTCCCTCTTTATCCCTTACACTGAACAGACTTTCAAGTACGGATCACTGTTTAAATCTGGCCTATGTCAATGTCCTCTGCCTCTATACAGATGTTAATACAGTCACATAAATGGGTAGTTTTAATGTGCATATGGTTGTGACATCACAGCCATGAGTTTAAAACGGGTTATTTTTTACAGCTATTCTCCTTATTCTTCTGTATCGAGTGGTGAATGTATGGCAGTGCATCAAGCTGTGTTATTGCACAAAACAGTGTAGGACCTTTAATATGTTTCGGGACGCTCCGAGCTGTTGCAGGATGGTTTGGAAAAAGTCAATATGCAGACTTTTAAAGTAAATTCCTCTGTCAAATGTGTTTTGAAAAGACCCTTGAGAGATTCCTTCACAATTTTGACAGTTTTCTACTGGAAAAAATCACTATCTAGTCATTTCACAGCCTTGGCAAAGAAATCTACCCTTTAAAAGCTCATAACTTCCCACAACTGTTTTTCTTTATTTAAGGCTGCCCTTTATTTATCAGTGAACCAGTAGAAAATAGTCTGACATGACTTGGAACAAACCCTTAGTACATTAACCTACATTAATATGTAAGTACATTCACGAGGCCAGTGACGATATACACATTAGCCTGAAATTATTACCTCACGTACCCCATTTCCTTTATGTTAGCCTCGGTTTAGAGGCTGTAAAATCAGCCGCCTGTTCAAATGTAACTCAGTCGGTTCCATCGAGTGAAACAAATAAAGGCAGAAAAGCAACTCGCTGGAATTCAGTGGTGTGAGTCAGACCTTCCCCTTGACGCTGATGGAGCATACCACCCGACTAAACCACTTAATTTCACAGAGAGACAATCAAGATGGAGCACTCACGAGCTGAATTCTTAATCAGATTTTTCATACTCAAGTCTCCGTTTCACCTTTTATTTTTTTTTCTGCATCTGAATTTATTAGCTAATTCATTCACTGAATCAGAAATTGCATTTAACAGTGATGGGTGGTCTTCATTACTTTCTCCGTGTCTTCAGAAGCCATGTCACTTTTCTTTTGCTAGATAATGCTTTACCTTGTAATGCACTGAACAAGCTAAGCAGGCATGCTAGACTAGTAATGTATGGGTGAAACTAGAATATAGTGCAGAATTTCATTTATTTCAGTAACTCAACTTAAAAGGTGAAACTGATATATGATATAGACTCATTACATGCAAAGATATTTCAAGCCTTTGTTTGTTATAATTTTGATGATTATGGCTTACAGATTATTAAAACCCCAAATTCAAAATCTCAGAAAATTAGAATATTACATGAAATCAATAAAAAGAGATTTTAAATAGAGTAATGTTGGATCTCTGAAAAGTATAATCATGCATATATACTAAGTACTTGGTTTGGGCTCCTTTTGTATGAATTACTGCCTCAATGCGACGTAGCATGGATGCTATCAGCCTGTGGCACTGCTGAGGTGTTATGGAAGACCAGGATGCCTCAATAGCAGCCTTCAGCTCTTCTGCATTGTTCAGTCCCATGTCTCTCAACCTTCTCTTGGCAATGCCCCATAGATTCTCTATGGGGTTCAGGTCAGGCGAGTTTGCTGACCAATCAAGCACAGTAATCCTGTGGCCATTTAACAAGGCTTTGGTACTTTTGGCAGTGTGGGCAGATGCCAAGTCTTGCTGGAAAATCAAGCATGAAGTGCTCTAAAATGTTCTGGTAGATGGCTGTGTTGACTCCGGACTTAATAATGCACAGTGGACCAACACCAGCAGATGACATGGCTCCCCAAATCAACACAGACTGTGGAAACTTCACACTGGACTTTTGGACTGGAAGCATCTTGGATTGTGTGCCACTCCATTCTTCCTCCAGACTCTGGGGCCTTGGTTCCCAAATGAGATCCAAAATTTGCTCTCATTAGAAAAGACTGTGCTTTATTAAGTCCAGAGTCAACGCAGCCGTCTACCTCTTCAACTGAAACGACTATAAGTATGGCCAAAACAAAGGCATTCAAGATGAAAAGGGCATATTGACTTATAAAATACATTTTATGATGTTATTTGTTGTGTTGTGTAGTATCTGTAGCACAGTATTCCCTTATGCATCACTCAGCCTTATTAAGTGGACAGATAATCAATTAGCCACAGATAATGCAGCATATTATCCATAGGTCGCTGTGGATGCTGTGGCTGAAACTCAATTGGCTTTCAGTAGTGTAGAATGCATTATTTGGGGTTAGGTCATGATTGAATCACCTACGTACTGCACTACATGGAGAATATGTAGCCATTTTGGATTCCCCTATGAACATTAGGTAATAAAGAGCCATGGTGACAAATGGGTGGATTTCCAACATTTTAGGTTATATTTTAATGAGATGAGAGACCATGATGATGCCTTATAGTGCAATACGGCTCCTTGCATTTTGTTTACTGTCAGTCTGATTCTCAGCCCCAGTGGCTTTGAAGCCGTTTTCACATCTGCTGCTATGCTTAGTGTTCGTCTGACTGACTGTACTTGCATTAAAATGCAGTTAACACCCGTTGGTGTTCATGAGCATGAATGTGACACCAACTCTAAAAGAGGCCTCTTGAACCAGGGCCGGCCTTGTTTTCACCCATCATTATTCTCTCAAGACAATATTTAGCATGCATCACAAAAACACATCAATGGGTGATATGCAGTGATGTTGATTCCAGTAAACACTGATGTGATTTTCAGCCTTTAACTGTCTGGCTTTTTCCTGCATTAACCAGGTTCATCTTACTGATCTGGCACCATTGGAGACGACTGCTACATACATAATGATGGTTACATTTGGACTAAAGTGTCCCTTTAATAAGAGATATAGTAGGATATAGATGTGTCAATAACGAAATGTAAGTATGTACACACAATCTTGTTATAAGTGAAAAGAGATAACACATGCTTTGAAGGGAACAAACATAAACATTGAGCCGCTGACATAAAACATCAAATATAAAATGTGCCATAACTTTTGCACATTTTATAAAGTTTTTTTCCCCCAATTAAATTAAATGAAAATGATTCAAAGTAATTGTGTATTAAAACATTGTGCATTTTCTGTAGAGGACACATACTTTATTTTGATTTACAAATTATGTACAAACCCCATTTCCAGAAAATGTTCCAAAATGCAAAAATAACTTTTTTTAACTTATAAAAGCACAAAGAAAAGATTTTCAATAGTTTTACTGTCCAGCTGAACAGTATTTTGTAACAATATACAAATTTATAATTTAATGGCTCAAGTTTAAGTTGTGACAGAGTTAAATTAAGATTGAAAAGTTAACAGAATATGCAAGCAACACCAAACTGGAAAACCCCACATAAAACAGGCTAATTAGTAGCAGGTGAGGTATTGTGACTGGGCATAAAAGTAACCTTTATCAAAAGCTCAGTCTTTACAAGCAAGGATGGGTTGTGGCTCATCCTTTTATGCCAAAAGTTAGAGAGAACTGTGAGTCGGTTCAAAGGGAGCATTTCTGAATACAAGATTACAGAGAATGTAGGTCTTTCAACATCTACAGTACATAATATTGTAAAAGGATTCAGAGAATTCAGAGACATCTCTGAATGTTTAATGGGCGAGGTCAGAAATCAATATCGACTGCTATTTCTACCATAACGATGGAACATCTGCCCACATGTGTAAGGATGTACTGAAACATGCAGAAGAAACGATTCATTAAGCCTGTGACCACAAATCAAAGTGTCCGTCTCTATTTTGACCTGCACTTCACTTTTTTCTGTGCTAGATGGCAGCAGGGAGCAGCTGAGCCTTCTTTTAGGCATCAAAAGGGCTGCTTTCCTGCAGCATCTGAATGCTAAGTATGCTGAAAGACCGTTGCTAAGTCGCAAAGAAGGCCTTTTTCACTCCTCTCCCCACCAAACCTCTCACATAGTGCGTAATGCATAACCTTAATGGCCGATTTGACTGACCGTACAAGAAGGGTGCACAATGTGCTTTGACTGTGACCTTTAAACATCTTTTCAAAGTAGCGCTTTCTTGCCTAGCCGCGTGGAGGTAAGCCGTAGAACCACCGTACGGCATTGTGAAGCCTACAAAAGGTTCGTTCGGGCAGATGGTAGCCCTGCTACTTCAGCCAGAGCAGCACGAGCAGAGGCATCAAAGCAAAAACGAGGCATCACAGCAGGCCCTGCATCAGCCCAGATAAGAGCTAGGGTTACGTTTAGCAGCTTTTGCCACATAGCAGACAGGAGAAGTGCTCTTTTTTCTCTGCTAAAATGCCGGCAGACCTGTTCTTTTTTCCCCCTCCTCTCAGCTGCGTGCCACAGGCCTTGTGTTCTGGGGGGCTGTTTCCCTGCTTTTCTTTGTGGTGTGTTTTCTGTCTGAAGCTTTAGTGACTTTAATTTGCAGGAGGTGACAAGTCTGAATTTTCTTGTTCTACAGGGCTGCACATATAAGGTCTAAGCATGATCTCATACAGCAGTAGGGCTGATAATCTGATTGATATGCATTACTACAACTAAGTCAACTAATGCCTTGTTCACACAACATGCTTCTGAAAGCGGTTCTACACACTACACAACCTCAAGACTGTGTTTACTGTGAGCACAGTGGCGACAGGGGGTCACCAACTACACCATCTTTCAGTGCTACTGGTCTGTCTGGTCAACAAAGCAACATTCTGTCACGAAATGTTGCACGATCCCACCGACCCGACCCATGCGCCAAACAGGTTTAAAAATGGATGTGAAAACAAAAACATGAGACGTTTGCCTTATAAGCTCCTAAAACTGTGTGTAAGGGAAAAGAAATGGATGTGGGTAAAAGAACGGATCAGCACACATGGGTAGTGTGGATCGTCTGTTCTACAGAGAGAGTTGGGGGTACATAATTAAATTCGGTTCAGTTTGCTGAGTCCACCGTGACACAGCCATGCTCTTCGAGGTGAATGTCCCTTGCCTCTTTCCATTACTCCTGCCCTCTCTCTGACTGTAGCTTACTGGGGATTGGCCCATATATTTAGCAGGCTACAAAGCTAGTCAAAGTCCGTGAGTAGTCCTTATTTATTCACACTACACCGATTTGTGTGTAAACTGTGTTAGCCAAATACTGCCCAAACATTTGTATATTTTTTATAGATACCAGTATGTCGTACAGTGTCAGACACCACAAAAGCAAGGCCTTTTGACTTTTTGGCTTCCATTACTTAATGAGGCTACATTAGCCTTGTCGCTCTGATGCAAAGCTAAAGAGAACAAATGTCAGACACAAAACACAAGGGGAAGAGGTAAAGGGAAAATTTGGCCATTTTTAATTAAATGTGGTCATTTTAATTTGTTTAGATACACTATTTCTTTAAAATGGATCACAATGGTAATCAATAAACATGTTTTCACACCCATAGGCTATGCACCACTCTAATGCTGAACATTATTTACACGCTGGCCGTTCTTTATTTCTTACTTATTTCTCAGATAAGGCAATGTCAGACTGACAGTGGGTAACGGAAAGCAGTCGTTAGCCTTCTGCTTAGCCAGGGGACTCAATTGACGGCTGAAAACACACTGCTGTTCATTTTCCACTTGGTTTCAACTTAAAGACCCGAGCGGTGGCACTGAAAAATGAAACGCACAATGCCTCGTTTGTCTGCTACCTCGGATTGTTTGTGTAATATGTCATCCCCGTGTCCCCCCTTTTTCTTTCCCCTCCACCTGTAATACAGAATGACGGCGAGAGGGTGCTCGTAATGCATCCCGTGAAGGATCAAATGGGAAGTGACAGTGGGGAGTTATGTATGGCTGCAGGGACGCCATTACCCGCGCTAAAATATGAGCAGGGGACGCTGTCTGTCTCTGCAAAAGGTGTACAAATGGCTTTTAATACGCACCTCTGGCATCATTAGCTTTGGGTTTCTACCGTCTGCTCCAGATGAGCTCTGCATGCATTATGGCCTCTTTTTTTACTGCTATTGTTGTTATTATTATACTCAGAGGGCGAAGCATCAGTTTGACCGAGCTCTAGCCATGTTTTAGATCTTGCTTTATATCCATTAGAACATTTCCCTCTGTCTCTAAGCCTAATTATGATGAATCTATGGAAATCCAGCGTTATTATCTTCATTTTGCTGTATTGTGTTATAAAGTATGCATCAATTAGCCACAGCATCCAAACCAAGTGCATAGATTTGCTGAAATGTGTAGGTGGGAGGAAAGTAGAGATTATATTATGGTTAATTTTGTAAATACACTACAGTACAGATCTGATGGGGGACCACAATTAAAGCAATCTTTCACAGGTTTCTGTTGCTATGGTTCTGTTCCAAATATTACTAAATCTGTTACATTCTGAATGCCTTTATTATACAGAAACTGTATCAAATCTATCTCTGATCAATAACAGTGTATAATAATTACAAATGCCCAAGTTTTAATGACCTAATGGGCTTCAAACATTGTTGTGTCACTGCAAGAACATTTAAACAACCTTTTAAACTCTATAAATAAACACTAACATTATTCATATTAAGGCCAGTCGACTATATCGGTGACCCACCAATCAAAATGTCAGGCTTATTTCAAGTCAAGTCAGGTCAAGTTGGCTTTTATTGTCATTTCAACCATATATAGTTCACTCAGTAAATGGTGAAACGAAACAACGTTCCTCCAGGACCACGGTGCTACAGGAAACACAGGACCACAGACATTACACA
>JBBPDA010000081.1:6780682-6797928 GCA_037974385.1 Arnoldichthys spilopterus | reverse complement strand
TGTACCTCCTCTCACTGGCCACTTTATCAGAAACACCTCCATTGTACCTCCTCTCACTGGCCACTTTATCAGAAACACCTCCATTGTACCTCCTCTCACTGGCCACTTTATCAGAAACAACTCCATTGTACCTCCGCTGGCCACTTTATCAGAAACACCTCCATTGTACCTCCGCTGGCCACTTTATCAGAAACAACTCCATTGTACCTCCTCTCACTGGCCACTTTATCAGAAACACCTCTATTGTACCTCCTCTCACTGGCCACTTTATTAGAAACACCTCTATTGTACCTCCTCTCACTGGCCACTTTATCAGAAACACCGGGCTTGTACTTCCACTCACTTAGAGAATTGTTTATTTTTCTAGAGGAAGAAAAAATGTCTGCACATGGTGATCAGTAAGTGCACCAGAATGTGCACCAGGCTGGTATGATGATGTTATTATAGTTATTAACTTAAATAACAATCACTAATGTATGCTACCTAGGCTAACCCTAGCTCTATTAGCTTTGTCTGCCTACACAGAGGTGTTTTACATCATATATTTTCACTCTAGTCAAAGACATTTAAATGCATTCTGTACTATGTATGGTGCTAACCTGTGTGCTTTTCATATTTTTTTATGCTATTAACTTTTTTGTTTTTCCCATAGGTGACGCTTACACATTTTTTACTTTGTTGACCAGAAAGTCAGTTTCCTCAGCCAAAAATGTCCCTGGTTTTCTAATTAAACACACCATTATAATAGCAGTTTGCCATAGCTCATGTGCCCCTGCCTTTTAAAGGTGATGCGCTATTCTGATTGGTTTATTGCATGTTACGCCCCAAAATGCATTAAGAGTAGAACACTTTAGGGTAGTTGTTAGGGTGTTTTTGCACCTTGAGCTGGGGCGGAGTCTGTTTTTTTTTTCTCAGTCAAAATAGCAAAATGGATTTGGACACGCCCATAAATGTTACATGTGTCTTGTATTTTATGCTTTGCTTTAGATCAGAATGGACAGAAGCAGGAGTAAGGCCAGAGTGGGGTTCATGGAGCTGCCACTAGTTCAATTTTCGCAGATTCAGAAGTGATACTTCAGGAGTTTCTGTAGCATCATGTGCCATTAACTTATGACCACAGACCAAGTGCCAGTAGCTGATGCATCAGGTGTGAGAATGTGTTGGTAGTTGGGTCAGCTTGCAAGGTGGTACATTTGTTGTCATTTTAACCTGACTGGTTTCAGTGAGCTACAGCAACATAGTGCAGCTCGGTGGCGTAGCATTGTAAACCTAACATTACGTTTTGAATAGAAAAGCCAAAGTAAAGTCATTAGATGTGGGTGTTGGTCACACTCTGTAAACCTAGCACTAGCTGCTATGGCAGAATGTGTTTTTGGGCATTGATGAATCTAGAATGGATGTAAATCCTAAAAGCTTGATTCCCACCTGCATGCACTGGAATAAATAGTTTGGCACTGAGTTTGCCTGGCAAGGGGGAGGGCGCTAAGCTTGCCACAAAAAGGTCAGCAGCGCACTTAGCTGAGGAGAGCTGAGCTGTAAGTAGCCGTCATGTGCTGCTGAGAGACAGTCGTTAGTGCGGCTGATTGATTGGCTGCCTGCAAAGAGTGTGTTCCTGGGTGCAGGGGCAACAGCAGAACCCTTTCCACACACTTTCCCGAATTGTTCTGCTGGGTTGCACACATTGTGTTCAATTGAGTTAGCAATTCGGAGTAGATTTAATCCATTAAAGCGATGTCGCTCCGAGCTGCCAGTTCGAATGGAAATATTAAATTATCTGCCTAAGTATTTTGGCACCATTAAACTTTGCTGAGCGCGTGTGTCCCGCGCGTCTCTAGTTTGAGGGATGAGCTTTGACACTGGTGCCTATTAGGGCCTGAAAAGCATCCTAATCGACAAAGCAGGTCGTCAGTAATGCGGAAGATCCGCACTTAGAACACACCACTGCCAATTTAGCTGTCTGTGCAGCAGACACTGGAGAGAATTATGCATTGTTCTTATGGCTATTGGAGGAAATGCGTTCTTTTTCACATTAGAGAAACATTTACTGGCAATGCTAGCCTTTAATTAGTGTCTGTTGCTTTATAGTCACTTTAACTGATAACTGATTACACATATAGACTTCAGCATGTATCATGTAATTTAGCTGAAGAAAAAAACAAACAGGCAAATATATAAACAGTAGAATAAATACAATGAAGCCAAATCAGTTTAATCCGTTTATCACACTGTAAGGCTGGAGGAAGAGCAAATTAAATGTACTTTAACATTATATATGAGTAAAACAGGGAGCAATGAAGTGCTGCAAAACATACAGGTGATTAGAAATGAACAGTGGGTTTTATGGACCTCACTAAAAGTCTGATCTTAGTAAGGGCCCAGTTTAGAAGTGCAGTGGAACTTCAGGTGTGGCAAACTCCAGGCCAGGGGGGCAAGTGTTCATTACAGTTTGGTGATTTTCTTACTGTGACACACGTGATTCATCTCAGCAGCTAATTTACACCACCAGATGAGGATGGCTAAACATTGTAAGCCTCTGTTCTGCTCTCTTGGGATCTATGTCATCTAAAATAAAATGCCACATCTGGAAAATGAGAGTTATGAGCAACAGCAAAGCAGTTTTGCAGTTGAGTCAAACGAACGGACTGAAATGTGTGGGGTTCAATGCGAAGAATGTAAACAGTAAAAGGACATGGCGCTTACGTTTCTTGGCTTGGCTCAAAGACTGATCTTTGACTGATGTAGATATTCAAGAACCAATATTGGTTCTCTGATCAGGCCCCCACAGTTTCCCACAGTTTAACACAAGCATGAGGAGATGAGTTGGATCAGGTGGGCTGGGAGCAGGGGTGACTACAGCATTTGCAGGGCAGTGGGTCTCCAGGACACATTATTGTTTATGTAAAGAAATGAATATCTGAAAACACCCAGACAGGTTCAAATCCATGTGAAGTGGATGGTAGTACAGGGGACTGAGGAAACTGACCATGCCATTTAAGAAAGCAGAAGGAATGGGCGAGATGGAAGTGGATACACATGTTTTTCATTCTGCACTTTGGTCGACTTGAATAAGAAAAGAGAAATCAATTAATCTGCCTTCTTAGGTGTTAGATAGGGTTCTTTGGGAACACATCACTATCTGATTGGCTTAGAGTCAGCCATGGCCATTAAAGTGGGCGACTTGTTGCGAAATGCCTGTGCTCAAGCCAGAAGCCGGCGATAAAGAATTCAGCTCTTGGTGAAGGCTGTGAAGTATATACCTGTGAGCGCTTGCCTTTCATCAAGGCCAGACAATGAACGGCCTGACAGATGCCTGATCCGAGCTGAAAACAGCTGAAGCGGTGCTTATGTCTGGAGACAAATGCCCTCTTGCTTCTGTCATGGGGCGCCCCACTGCTAAAAAGCCGGAAAAGACGGCGATATCTCAGTCCTAAGCTTTTTTTTTGCTTTTTTTTCCCCTTCAAGTAGCTTGCGAGATCTTACTCCTGACAAACAGCTAGTGTATTGCCAGATATATTAAAAAACAAGAAGCAAAGGGTATCATGGATTAGGGGGATTATTGGAGGCGGCACTTTTTTTCACCGCTGGCTCTCACGTTATAGCTTTATGCTCTGTAGCCTTCACCATGCTGACTCGTCAATCCTCATCAGAAAGTGTTGCCATCGGCGCTGGCCAATCTAAGGCGAGTCAACAAAACAAACGATCACAGTTCAGAAATCTTCACCACATGGAGCAAATGTACCTTGTAAAAGAACTTATTTAAGAGCAAACAGTAAGTGTGTGTGGAGGATCAATGAAGATTGATGCCTAAAACTTAGCATGAAACTGTGAGGAACGCTAACTGATATGCTAATGTGGAAGCCACTATTTCTTTGTCACTAAGACCTGTCATGAAACATGTTACTAGTCATTTACTTGCAGAAAGAAAGAGAATCACAAAATAAGCGTGGATTGATGGTGATGGATTGACGTAGTGGATTGATGGTGGTGGACTGATGGCAGCTTCGCTATAGAAGTAGATAGGGAAAGAAGTGAGAGAGAAGATTTTCTGTAGGTTGGTAAATCATTTGTCTAGGCCCTTTTTGCACCGGTGGAACTTATATAATAACATTATTTTTTATAGAACTATTGGAAAAGTTCCACTTTTGTTGTGGGTTTGCACTGCAAGAGCTTAGGACAATTCTGGTTCTTAGAACAGAGTTTTAAGGGACCATCTTAGCTCCTGCTTCAGGGAAGGTATCTTTCCAGCACAAGAAGAACTATGAGTGGAATAATTGTGTGTTGAATTGTCCAAATGAAAGAGTAACATTATTGGTCCAGACATAAGTGTACTGCCATTGGGTCAGATGTAACAGTACCATGACTGGTCCAGACATAATTGTATGGGGATTGGTACAGACTAAAATGTCCCGTGATTGGTCTAGGCATAAGTGTACAGGGACTGGTCCAGGCCAAAGTGCACTGTGGTTGGTTCAAAAGGAAAACGTACAGGGATTGGTCCAGACTAAAGTGTACCGCAATTGCGTCAAATGAAAGTGTACTGTGATTGGTCCAGAGGAAAGTGTACCACCATTTAAACTGCCATTTTTAAAAATATATATTTATGTAAAATGTTAACCATGTAAACAACAGCATTTAGCGTCATAAAACAGAAAAATAGACAAATGGACCAACTTTGAAGTCCAGGCTTTGTTGAACTGATATGTAACAGGGGGAATTAAATGTGTTTTTCATGCAATCATTCGATTCATCCTCCATCTTCTTGTATGTGGTCGATATACCCGCCACTGACTGGTAGGTATAGTGGTGTGAAGTATCTACTTTGTCTTCTGACAAAGTAGATACGCTACTGTTTTAATCAGTGTTTGCAGTCCTTACTGACTGCCCTAAATGTCTCCTGTCCTGCTGTGGCATTGTAAGCGATATGGAAATTCCACTGACTTTTCAAAACCTCTGCATAATTCAGTGATTAAAATGTAAACAGAGGTTTGAATAGAAATGCCTCATTTTAGAGAAACAACAGTGAGACAGTGTGTTGTAATCTGTCAGACTGGCCATTCGTATTTTAGAGAAACAAACTTCTTATATTTTGATATGAAGTATTTAAAGGGTTTTTTTTGCTATGATTCTGTTGACATTTCAAAAGAAGGCTCCATCAGACCAAAGTGATTTCTGGGCCAGTTCTGCTACAGAAGTCTGCATTTATGTTGACTCAGTCCCTCACCCCACTAAGGGGTCAATATCAAATAAATACGGTAATGGAACAGACTTTCATATGCCTTTGAGGATTCCCCCAAGAGGAAGGGGCAAGGCTAAGTTGATGAGGGCAGTGATGACAAGGGAGTGGAATTACAAGGCAGCGAGGAAGACGGTGAGAAAGTCTAACGTTTCCCAATAAATTTATCTCACCCCATCATCCTGGCCTGTTAATGCACGTTTTAGTAGACATTAAACAGCGCTGTTTTTTTCCCCACATATGCTTGACAGTCTCTAATTATATCTCTGACATACAAAGGCATACGTTGAGGCTTGTCACATCTGATTGCTTAAATGCCAGCATGTGCACCCAAAGCAAAGCACCAGAATAATTCTGACTCAGAAATAAATAATGTAATTCCACTCTTTTTTCTCTTTTTTTTTTAAAATATGGTTTCTATGTACAGTGTATGTGTATATATATATATATATATATATATATATATATATATACCAGGGCAAGGATAAATAATTCATTCCTGTATTTCTGGCATGTGGCATGCTAAGAGCACAACTCTGGGTAGAGAAGGGGGAATAAGAATGAAGATAGTTCACCCAGACATACATTGCTCCAATTATATATGTAATCATATATATGCTGAGTCTTGGCACCAGGTTAGGTAAGTTATTTTTAGCACTTTCACGTTGGCATTTATTTGGCGCTGGGCTCTGCCTCTGTTCGCGGTGTATAATTACCGCATAGTTTGGAGCTTGTTTTATTTGAATCTTTCACCTTGTGATTTTGCAAATGTTTTGTGGATATAAGCAGTGTGTGTCCATTAATTTAATGGACCACTCACAGCCTTTCTTCCTGCAATGTACTACAAACTCACCAATTATTAAAAAGCCTCTTCAAGTCAAGCACTCACTAAACCAAATGAGGACTGACCTTTTATTTGGAAGGGGTAATTTGCAAGGTGTTGTTTATTGCATTAATTCATCAGGAACAAATGAATCATTGGCGGCCAAATAACAGTTGGCCAGCCGGGCCCATTATGGCTGCTGATAGACGAACAGCATCAAATAAACAGGCTGCTTCCACTGACTCTCCAGTAGTCCTAGTGACTGAGCAACTGGTATATCAGAACTGATGCTAGCTGATGAGGAAAAGAGGAGAGGGTGGGGTGAGGTAGCCTTTACGACCACAGCATCAGAGCACCTCTCTGGGCTGCTGATTAGCTGACTCCTCTCTGAGCCCTGGCCCGCTGAGGGTTTAGAGCCTGGGTCTGCCGGTGACCCCTAGGGATCCGCGGGAGGGAATATTTGTGCTGCCGCGAGACATGCTAATCTTTCAAGAGCTTCTCTGCGTGGCAAACCGAGTGGCAGCTGAGGTGTTGTGTATTAGGTGGTATGTGTTTGGTAGGTGGCTGGGGCGACTGTTTCTTAAGCTTAGAGACCCAGCTCATCAACTAGGGATCAGCTGAGTCGGCTACTGTTGCAACACGCTCTGAATCTTTAATTCAATTGCAGGACTAGACAGTGAGGCCTGGGGTGATATGTGGATTACACTGAGGCTTCTGTTTGGGGCAGGACTTTACTATTATTGACCTTTAGAAGACAAGAGTCATTGCTGCAAATTAAAAAAATAATTCATAAAAATAAATATTTCATTTTTAATACGTCATATGATGTTTTATTATAAGTTCCACAATAACATACATTAACTATCTCTGATTTATATTCCTATATTTACATTGAAAGGTTTTAATTTGACTTTTTTTACTGTTTTAGTGTAAATGCAAAGACATTTTTTTTCTTCCTGCAAAACAGGACTACACACACAACCAGACATGTTCATCAAATTCCAATCATAATAAAACATATAATAACTATACAATAATATTTGTAAACAAAGAATAAAAATATAAAAAATTACAATGTACATTACATGACAGACAGGGGCAGGTTTACCCCTGTGTTGCTCCGCCTCCTTTAATAACATTTTGTACATATTTAGGAACTGAGGGGACCTACTGGAGTTTTGAAAGTTAAATATTGTCCCATTGTTGCCTGATATAGGATTTCGTCTCCTTTGTCTCCTTTTCATGTGGCAGCTAATGTTATCAGTGGGTGACAGATCAGAACTGCAGACAGTACAGTTTAGCAGATTCACCCACTATGGATCCGTGCTGTTGTAATACAGTATGTGCCAAATGTGGTTTAGCGTTGTTCTGCTGAAATGAGACAGGCCTTCCCTGAAAAAGATATTGCCATGATGGCAGTATTTGTTGGCAGTGGTGGACTACTGGTTAGGACACTCCCTTTGAGACCTGAAGGTCACAGGTTCAAGTCCCGGCCCAGGCACTTTTTCACTTCACTTGCTCCAAAACCTGTATATATCATGCAGGATTACTATGCCTTCCAAATGCCCTCTGTACCATCAGGGATGTTGGCTTTTGAACTGTGCGCTGATGACATTATGTATATACATATGGTTTCTTTATTGCGTGTATTTGTGTTTGTTCTAACTTGTGTTCACAGACAGTGTTTTTTGAAAGTCTTCCTGATCCTACTGTGTTTATTTTTGGTGCAGCGCTGCCTAAGGGCCCAAAGATCTTGACCATCCAGTACTGGGTTTCGACCTTGTTCCTTGTGGACAAAGATTTCTATAGATTCTCTGAGTCCTTCAGTGATATTATGCACGTTGAGAAGATTGTAGTTACTGAGCCCTAGAGAAGACCCCTACAAGTAGTGGTAAAATAGCCCTGGACTGTATGCAGCAGCTAAGTAATCTTTTACTAAAAGGCTAAAAGGCTTTTGCTTCTAATTGATATATTAGCCTACACTGTTGCTGTATTTTATGGCAATTAATCATACACCCATGCATAGAAAGTTAGGTATGATTCATTGAAATATTTTAGTCTTCGAGTTACACAGGGACTTTTTTCATTATCCCCATAAAGGAAAGACATGAATATTCATTGACACTCGGGCTGATATTTGCATAATGGTTTTAATTCCATTGCCATTCTATCACATTTTGCAGACCTAATAAGTTTGAAGCGTACTAGATATTAATTGGTGGAGCAAAATGAGTAATTTCTCTACGGCTTTGCCATTTCTTGATTGTAACCTGGTTGTTGCCTTGTCTCAACACCTTGGGAATGCATGATTAATTAAGTTTTAATCCTGCAATGGGGAAGTTATTGTAATTAATTAATGAGGATATGGCTTATTGGGCACTACTGTATCTTACAGGGAAATGCAAATAGGACTATTGTCTTTTGCTTTTTGGGATCTTGCGTTGATATGTCGTAGTCTGATTACTATGACAACATACAAGCTAGCTTTTCCACTCTACTGACTCCAATGAATGTAAGGGTGTTCAGTAGATTGTGACAATATTAACTTGGACAGTCACTCACAGAAGGTTTTTAATTCTTTAAACAATTGTCACAATTATCACCTGGTCCCACCTTGACCTCCCATTTACGGAAAATTAGCAGAGCACACGTACACTTACCATCCAGTTCGTTAGAGGACTGTCACTGGCCACTTTGTTAGAAACACCAATGTTATGCTTCCAGTCACTGGTAACTTTATTAGAAACACTTACTTTGTTCATCATGTCCATTTAATTAGAAACAGCAACCTCGTGCTCTTCGTCTCATTGGCTAATATGTATGCATATATGTGTGTGTGTGTGTGTGTGTGTGTGTGTGTGTATGCCAGACTACATTCTGCACAGGCTCCAACAGCGTGAATTCAAAGACAAAGAGTGTGTGTGCTTGGTTGGCTGCCTGCTAGTAGTCAAGATCTCTCTCCTATTTAAAATATATGGTTTATTATGAAGATGAGAATCAAACAATGGCGACCATGGGCTGTATACTACAGTTAGTATCTATGACAATTAGTATTTAAAAACTATTGAAACTATTGTGTTATTGAAAGGAAAGGTGATGTAAAACAATGGTAAACATGCCTCTGTCAAAACATTTCTTCAATGTTTAACAGCAATCAGATTCTAAATTTGTTCATATTTATAAATTACAATTAAGTTGGTGTGTAAAACCACTGAAATTTGTATGTGTGTGTGTGTGTGTGTGTGTGTGTGTGTGTGTGTGTGTGTGTGTGTGTATATTAACTTATAGCTTTAAGGTCTGCAGGCTGCCAAAAGCTGAAATGTGCCACAAGCTTATCAACTCTGCACTTCGCATGTACAGTACTGTACAATACATGGTGATCCCTCTTTCTCAGTGGAAACCAGGCAGATTCAGTGCTCTGGGGCCTTCATACCAAACACAAGAAAAGAAAAGGAACATGAAGAGTCTACAAGTTTTCATGCTAATCCAAGAGCAAAGTCACTGTTTGCGCAACACCAACCCCACCACCACCGCCCCCAACCCCTGCACTTGCTGGATTTGCACTTAGCATTGCTCCTTTTGCCTTAGCCTGGCATGGCTCCTTTGATGTTGCAGCCATTTCAATCCATCTGTTTCCCTACACAAAATAACAGTAATGCCTTCATTAGCATAACTCCCAGCTAGCGCCAGTCTTTTGCGTGCTCTGTCTCTCAAGGTCATTACTGTCTTATATTATTCACCATTTGCAGTATGTCGGCATGCTGATTGTAGCATAATGACGGTGCCGGGGTTGCCAGTTGCACGATGGCAAAAACACCCCCCACCCCCCCCACCCCCCCAAAAAAAAGGCGTAATTGAATTTTTTGGCAAGACTCTATCGAGGCGCTGCAAGAAGCCAGTAATTAATCTGCATTATGGCAAAACATGACGTGAGACATACTTGGGGAAAATATTCTTTCGGAAGTCGCTGGAAAAATGAAGATGCCTCAGTTTTGATAAATGGCATTGGAACAGTTTGCTGTGATACAGTATTGGCAGTATTTCTGTCAAATTATCCTAACTGGGAGGCCATTAGGAAATGTCTTGAGCCGGAGCCGGCTGCGACCTACAAGCAGCTGTGTTCGGAGTAGTGTTACTTAAGTAGTCTCTTGCCTGCAGTTCTGTTCAGTTTATTAGGCCCTTGCGTGAGGCCGCACTTCTCATGATTGTGTCGTTAATTGCCACTGAAGGTCAAAATAATTCGCATTACTTCTGATTGCGGAGGATTTTGCACAGTATGTGTGTTTTGGGAAATTGGGCATTTTGATTACTTTGACGTTAGTCTATTGTTGAGATGTTGCGTGCTTGCACAGCGTGACCTCCTGCCTTTTGGGGTTTTTTGTTTATTTTTTTCTTTTTGGAAATGCAGGATTTTTGATTGCAGGGATGTTTAGCCTTATTAGACCTCAGCAGAAACTTCAGCCATTATCTGCCATTCTCAGTGATTAGCAAACAGCACGGACAGGCATTTTATAAAGACAGGGTTTGAAAGCACTTAGGATGTAATTCAGTGTCAGTTATTTCTCACTCATTGCTTCTGGACATGAGACATTCTGTCTGAAGTGCAGATTCTTGGGTCTTTTCAACCCATATCACATTTCTTTCTGTAAATAAAATATATTTTTCATGCTTTTGTGGAAACAAAACCATCTGTTATATGCCACGTATATAAGTCAAATGCAGACTCGAACCCTGAATGTATAGAATGCAAATAGACTATAAACATAGTTTATCATAACTTATGATTAGTAATTAATTGTGTAATTACATTTAATAGAATTGCAACATTAGAGTAATAACATCTAAGCACGTAATGGAAGCAAAGTTCTGAATGGTCTAATAATGGGTGGAGGGGGGTCAGGCTAATGCTGCCTGATGTGTTCACTGATAATTGATAGAGAGAGCACTCGGCTTAAATAATGCCGGTCATTACCTCTCTTTCACTTCATGATTTCTATAATTATCTTACTGTTATTATGCACCAGTGGCAGGACATAAACATTGTGGTTGGACCAGACAGCACAGAAGAAATAAGCAATGAACAATGCAAACATGACCAAAAATAAAAGCACACAAGTACAATTACACCTTGTAAACAATTCTCTGTATGAACGTCTTTAATTACAGGTTACTGAAATAAATTCAACCAATCAGACTGTTATTCCACATGCATGGAGGATAACACGCAGAGAGTACAAGCTCTTGTATTTGCAATTATTACTATTTTCATCTAGGTGTTAACAGAGGCCAACACACTTTCCAGTACAAAGCAAACATGTGTAAAGTGCAGACATTTGATCAGCATTACATCAGCAACAGGAGTGGTTTAAAGATACAATAGGTGATTTATTTCAGATTCATTTTTTCATTTTTCTGGAAATCCGGCTTCGACAACAAAAAAGGGAAAAAACATCCTCGCACGACTGTTTCGACCTTATCCTATCATTCCATTTATTCTGGATGAAGTGATTGTTTGAAATGACTGAGTGAGCCACCTGCCTGTCTACCCACCCACCCACCTGTCTGCTTGCACTGACTCCGCTCATGCGCTCATGGCATGTGGCCACCAGAGTCTTCTGCAAGGCTAGTCAGACAGACGCGTCAAGTAAAGCTAGAGGGCCGATTGCAGCTTCCAGTCGCAAAAGAATGAAAGAATTGGAGAGAGCTACGACCGAAAGCAGGTTGAATGCAGCAAGAAACAAAACTTGAATCAACATACGTGTGGCTTTTCCATGATGTTGAAAATCCATGATGATTTTGGATGAGTGGCTTTGGAGGGAGATCTGTAGTGGGAGGTGGGATTTTGCTACTGTAGTATTTTTTCAAAATCTTCTCTAGAGTAAGCTGGATTTTGGATGCTACATATATATATATATAAAATGTATTAAATATATTAATATATATTAAAATTAAATACTGTCAGATGATTTTAAAAGGTAATAATTAATCACATTGGTCTAATTTATTTAAATTTGCCCCTTATACATATGCAGTGCACATATTTTTTGTGCATGACTCATATAATGTTGAATATTATTTTTTTTTCTAAGGTGAATGCAAGTTTTCTTTTTTGAATTCACACTTCTGCATTGTGCAAGCACTCTAACGGAGCCGTATTTAGAATGTAATTATGCTACAGGGGTAACCCTGGGTGGGGCATCAGTCCCCAGAGTGCTGTGTGAAACGCACCACACTGCATCAGTTTTCATCACCAAGCTCCAGATAGAGCAGCAGTGGCTGCATGTTCCACTCAATAAATATAAACATATACACAATAAATATACTTATAGCAAGTCCATGCTTCTAATTGCTCCAGTATTTCCTCGCTCTCTTGTTTTTACAGCTCTGGAGGGGAACAGAAGTTGATTTATTTATAGTTCTCTTGCAAGTACTGTCCAGCATTGTCTGCCAAAGGTGCTTACCTTAAAAGCTTAAAAGCTGCATTTGAGCAAGAGGGCTACACTCATAAATTCTATCATAGTAGCATATGAGCAGCTAGGTTTCAGCCTCCACTACTGTAAATGGGTTAAATGGTCAAATTAAGAAAAAAGCATAAAAATTAGATTAACAATCTATCATGTTAATGTGATAAATTAGCAGAACTAGTACCCATGTAGTTTTCCCACCAGAATAAGCCCCCTCAGTATTACTGAGTGAGGCTACATGACTGCTTTCAGCGGGTAAACTCAGAAACCGGGAGTGCAACATGTATATGCACTCAAATTAAAGAAAGCTGGATTTGATAGTGATCCATACATCTTGCTGAGAAACCAGTGTGTGGACATTGCTATTTGGGCAGGAAGCAGATGTATACTGTGTGAATATTGTATGTGTATTTACTTTGTGTATTTCACACAGTATTGAATTTAGATGCATATAAATTTCAGGACGCCCAATTCCTGTCCACGTCAATGTCCAAGGAGCACTGGTTCTTTGGTAAGATGTGTCACTCAAGAAAAGATGGAAAACAATGTATTCCTTATACTGGAAATCTGTTTATTACTTGGAATTTTGAACCATTTCTGTTGATCTGATCCTTCATTAGTCCCTGTACTTTTCACACAATGTGAAGATCTGCAAGGTCTTGTTTATACAAATTTAATCCCAGAACACCATTTCCTTCTTTATAGTGATGACATCAATCTGTGCATTTCACTCATTTTACTGAAAATATATCTTGATTCAGTGATGAAAATGCCATATGTATATTAACACACACACACACACACACACACACACACACACATGTATATAAATATATATATATATATAATCTAATGTGGTTATATATTTAATTGTGATTAATTTCAATTATTGATGATTATTTTTTTTTAATAAATTTCTAATGAAATAAGATGTTTATTACCTGTGATTACCTAGTAATGTCCAATAGTCACCAGTAAATGTGATGACTGCTGTGAGACTACAAATCCTTAACTAGTTTTGCTCTCCATTTCATATAGTTTGTGAATCCTGGAGACGACAGTGGTTCTCGAGGGAAACACACAGGTCATTGGAAGCAATGGGAAGGAATGATGTCATGCTATGTAATGCTAGGCTTTGAGATTTTTTTTTTATTGCATTAAAAAGAGATTGCGTTAATGCATTATTATTGCGCTAACTTTATAACCGGCCCTTATATATATATACATATATAGTTTACAAGCATTGTAAGCAGCAGACAACAGAACGCTAGACAGTAGCATGATGAAGGCTAATTTTACCTGTCAAGATAAATCTCAGTTGTAATGTGTTATATGGTGATCATAGATCATAAGGATTATTTCCCACTGCTTTAGCCACTCTTGGTTTTGTAGCCAGCTGTCAGACGTGCTTACCTTTTCCCTTAATTCACTTTCAAGTGACTGACTGTTTTGATAGTACCTGAAAACCTCTTTAGACATCTAGGCAGGTTTAGCAAGAAACCTTTCCGGCATTTTCAAATGCCATCTTCCCACTGTCGCATTGTCTTGGGCAATCTTTTCCAGTCTAGTCCTCACAGACCTTCAGTAATCCCTGTTTGTGTTTTAACCCAGCTTCCAGCACAACTGTAGCAGGTGGTGAGTGTCTTGTTGGAAGCTGTAAGAGGAAACATATAACAAATGCATGTATATACTATATATATATATATATATATATCTTGCCTGTTGGCTCTCCATGGATTGTTGATGGCTTTAGGAGGTGTAAGGAGACAAACACACAAAGCACCACTACCCAGCATTGTTCTTACCAAAGCCAGAGCCAGTTCTGACAAAATGGACAGACTGAATCTGTAGATTTTCACTATATCTTGACGGATTTTGTTGAATTTTTATGACAGTAAAGGATTCTGCATCGGTTTAGCTCTGCCTGTTGATGCTGAAGTTATAAAGAGTGATTCAGTTCATACTGATTTTTGAATAAGGCTTAATGCAGGGCCAGTCAGAAAAAAAGTCCACTTAATTGCACAACCCTTTGCTCCCATTTTGCTATAATTATCGTACATAATATGAGTAATTCATAGGAGTTATGCGGTATGCTGGGTACTGCTATAGCTTCTGACAAGGAAATATCTGTCTGAACACGTATCTGCTCCTTATTTGTCGTCATAAACATATGCAACAGCGGGTTGTGGCCAGGCTTGATTTTTGCCAACACCCCTCATACACATACACACACATAGGCATAAACTCTGGCACACTATAAATGCAACAGCCAGCTGATTAACTCCCCTGACCCCTTTAACACAGTAGAGGGTGTAAATGTTTGGTTAAAAAAACCTCTGTGTCCATCGTAGAACATGGAGCATGACAGCTTTATTAAAATGGCATTGTAACAAGCCCAACAAGGCCGTTAGAGATTTAAAGGATCAGTTTTAATAAGCAGCAGACCAGTGATTCGTCCCAGCTGTGACCCACTGTGAATCACACAGTGGCTTATCCTCCTACAATAAGGTCAACAAAATGAATAGAATAAATTCGGCTATGAATCTAGGTAATGCTGTCCATGCCATGTGCCATTAGCATCAAAAAGTAGGCCGACGCTGCCCTTGTTCTTCTGGCTACTTCCTTTAATCTGCTTTTGATTATGTCTAGATCTGCATAGCGAATGTGGGGTGTGTACAGAAATACCAAAGAAAGTTACAGACTTGGGTCATGTCCTTTATGAAACAAGACAGTGACCTCGAAACACAGTGCTGAAGGTCCGCTAGAACCTCAGAGTTGCATTAACAGCACATGATTTGCAGATGCAGCTACTCTTAGATTGGGATAGACTGATTAGTAGAGGACTGATAAGTGATATTGTATATTTAAAGGGCCTTTGGTATTGAAAACAAAATTTTCTTACTTTTTAGAGTGTGGTATATAGTTGATATGGTTTCCATATGGTTTATGTTTGTACACTTGTCTTATTTTACATTATAAGGAGTTAAAACTTCCTGTTTCTGGGAATTTTACTTTGCTGAAGAGACATAGACAGTGGTCATAAAAAATAAATGTTAATAGTTACCATAAGTATTAGTTCATTGTATCACATAAATAAGAATTATGACGAAAGATATGGACGTGGGCGGCACGGTGGTGCAGTGGTTAGCACTGTCGCCTCACAGTGAGTAGGTCCTGGGTTCGATCCCCGGGTTGGCCACAGGTGCCTTTCTGTGTGGAGTTCGCGTGGGTTTCCTCCGGGCGCTCCGGTTTCCTCCCACTGTCCAAAGACTTGCAGTAGGTTGATTGGATTGGAAAATTGCCCATAGGTGTGAATGTGTGTATGAATGGTTGTCTGTCTGTCTGTGTGTTGCTCTGTGATGGGTTGGCCTCCTGTCCTGGGTGAACCCCGCCTTAGGCCCGCAGTCAGCTGGGATTGGCTCCAGCTTCCCCTGTGACGAAGAAGCGGTTGGAAAATGGATGGATGGATATGGACGTAGCTATGTTATGGTTTCTGCAATTCATTTTATTATAAACGAATGTTCTTGCAGTTGAAAAGTCAATTACTGCAACTAATTTTGCTTTTTTAAACTACATTTACTTCAATTAAAGGTTAAATTTGTTTCATATCTCAGTGTGTGATTGAGCTTATAACCACAATGACTATTTTCACAACTTGATGCTAAAAAAACACCAGGTAAAGCATTTCACAACCAATTAGGTTTATTGGCAGCAGGTCAGTAACATGAATGGATATAAAAAGAACACCAGAGGCAAAGTCCATCAGAAGTAAAGATGTGGGGGGTGTTCACCAGCCATTTAAAATGGACTGAGGCAATGTGAAAAACTCTCTCCTGGTCCAAATTAAAATTTTAATTCATTTTGGAAATCATGTATGTCTTGTCCTCCAGGTTATAGAAGAGAGGGACTGTCTGACTTTGTAAGTACACATGCATGGGCAGGTTGCACATCTGGGAAAGCATCATTATTGCTGTTTGATATATACAAATTTTGGATTAGCATATGCTGCCGTTCAGTTTTCGGGGCAAGACAATGTCAAACCACATGCTGCACATACTACAGCAGCATGGCTCTGTAGTAGAAGTATCTGGGTGCTGTATTTGGCTCTTTGAAGTCCAGACCTGCCACTCATTTAAAACCTTAAGTGCCTTTTGTTCATCAGTCATGAAACAAAAAAAAAATACAACAAAGGAGTCCCCAAATTGTTGAGCAACTGAAATCTTATATCAGGCAAAAATAAGACAATATTTCACAATAAAATTTTTACCAATCGGTCTCCTCAGTCTCCTGATTATTGCTAAAAGGAAATGTGATGCAACATAGTGGTTCACATGCCCCATGTCCCATGTTTTTTTAATTGAGTGACATCAAATTTAGAATTAGCATGCATTTAAAAAAAACATTTCTCAGTTTCAGCATTTCATATGCTGTCTTTGTACAATGTTTAGTTAAAATATGTATTTTATATGCATTTTACAAATCACTGCATTATGATTATATTTGTTTATGCATTTATTTAATTGTTTGTTTGTTTTTCGCATCCCACGTTTTTGCAAATTGTGGTGTTTTTAACAAAAGGGAATTATGGTGTTTATTAGAAAAGAACTGATGGTGTTTATAAGAAAATGAGCTGGTGGTGTTTATAAGGAAAGGAAGTGATGGTGTTTATAAGGAAAGGAAGTGATGGTGTTTATAAGAAAATGAGCTGATGGTGTTTATAAGAAAA
>JBBPDA010000081.1:6761424-6775297 GCA_037974385.1 Arnoldichthys spilopterus | reverse complement strand
GTATAAATACTCAGACTAACACAGAACAGCTGACACAGGTAACAAGAAACAGGTGAAAGGCGGGGCTAAAGAAACACTAGGGCAACACACGTGGAGCAGACAGACACAAAAACAAAGGGGCGTAGACCTTACACTGATAAATGCATTTGTACTTAATGGGCATTTTGTCAGGAAATGAAATAAATGAACAGTATATGGTGGAAAGAAGATGAAATAATATACACAAACAATACAATCAACAATATTTACCTGTAGATGGTCTTAACTGGACTGGATGGGTTTTGTTGGAGTTAATTTATCATAAGCAATTGTATTCTGTACTATTAGATTGGCGGCCTGAGATAACTGTTTTCCATCTAATGCATTTCTCTCTGATTGAAGCTATTGTAATAATTCAGACCGACTGAATTAATTTCATGCTCATTGTTCATCATAAAGCATCAGATGATGTCCCTGTTTATGATTCATAGATGGCCAAATGAGTTTCAGAATGGACTGCAAAATGGCACCCATTGTGCCCCCTGAAATGAATGCCAAAAAAAAACGTACGCATTCATCTGCATGGGAATAAAATATACGCTACATCTCGCTGTTGCTCCTCTGACTTAATTGATTTATATTCAGTCATGAGGAGAAATTGAATCTTTGGATATAATAAGCTGCTCCTGAGAGTGCTTTGAAATGCTAACGTCGATAGACTTATAAATGCACCTCCGTGCTGCATGCTCTCTTTCAAAGTATTTAGTTCAAGTGAAGTTTCATTTGTCATCCTCTGGCTCTAATGAAGTTCTTTGCATTCGGATCATTGTCGTACATATTCCCTGTTACATCAAAGAGCATGGTTTAGATTCTACCTAGCCTCGAAGCTAGCAAAGCTTTCCGTATCTGCTGCACATTCGCTAGGGAATGAAGTGGAGCGTAATCTGATTGGGTATAATCACTACGGTTATGCAGCGTATCAAATATTCATGACTGTCAGCATTAGAAATCATTCATCTTATGTTTAGCTTTGCCACATGCTCATCCCTCACATCTTTCCCTTTTACGAACAGAGGTGAATGCTTGAAGAGGGGTCAGTGCTGGATATTTCGGTGTCCAGTGCACTGTGAACACTGTGTTGGGTATTCATGTATGCACACCACTCAGACATACCATCAACAACACCTGCCTAATATTGAGTAGGTCCCCATCATGCAGCCAAAACAGCTCTGACTGTGGTGCATTGGGTGTTCTGACACTTTTCTATCATAGACAGTCATCACTTTTTGTGTTACAGTAGCTTTTCTGTGGGTATGGACCAGACGTGCTGGCCTTTATATCTATGCCGCTAGTTCACTGGTTGTTCTTCCTTGGATCCCTGTTGGTAGGTACTAACCACAGCATCCAGACAACATCCACAACAGCTGCCGTTTTGGAGATCTGGAGCAATCGTCGATCGCATGACAATATATTTGGTCTGTTAACGTCTGACTCTCTACTGTGATCGAATGTGCGTGTCCCAAAAGGACTAACTGCGATGTTCAAGAACACACTTTCACCCACATCCACACATCCCCTTATCCCTCTACCTGCTGCACTGGTGCAGGAGCAAGCAACATTTTAATCTGAAGCACTGTTTTGCCTGAGACACCTCTGCTGCAGGTCAATTGTTCCCCCACTAGATGACAGAAGACAGCAATTAAGCCACACAGGAGCAGCTCCGCTGAGAGGAGCAAGCAAGTGGCTGGGTGTGTGGGTTGGGGACGAGAGGGAGGGGGGTATTAAGGCAGCCTGGAGGCTGTCATTGTCCTCGGGGCCTGTGGGAGAAGCGCGGGTTAGCGTGGGCGGACCGGATGAGCCTTGACAGGGCCGGCAGCGGAGGCGGCAGGTCGGCTAAGATGGGACATGGGGGTTCACGGCAAGGAGCTGGTGTTAGTCGAGTCGACAAGGAGGCAAGGTCTCTTAGCATGTTAAGCCTCTGCACGACAAATGGTTCCGACATGAAAAGGTGAAAGTGGCAATTAGAAGGCACGCTGCAAGACGCCGTTCTGGGAATGTAGTTAGCGCCGCACCTCTCACCTCTCTTGCAAGCCCCCAGGCTTCCCCGTCTTCCCTTTTGGCTTTTTTTGTCAACTCGCATCACCCTTAGCAGCTGTCGCTTTTGTCCCTGTTAATCCGCACACATGCTCCCTGACTCCGCTGTTTAGCCTCGCCAATGAACCTTGTGGATGAAGGCCATGCAAGCTTTTACAGCTTTAAGATGGGGAGCTGTGGGGCTCAAGGACATCCTGCTTTATAATGATGTACCCTGATAAGCAAACCATTAGTCTCATCTGTTTTGTCCTAGTAAAGCTCTTTTAGTCGAATAACAGGTCATTGTAATGTTGTATGGAAACGCTTGAACCTTGCAATATCACATAGCATGATGGCATAATCATGCCATAAACATGTCACAACAGATTCTGGACGTTAGTACAGCAGTGTCATATCACATTACCTGTGACTCTCATGACAGATCTATTTAAATTGTCACGTGTGACATTAGCATGTAGCATGTGTCATGGCAGATCGGCACTGGTAGCACGCCTCGAAAAGACATGCTCTCCCTGTACTTCCAGAACAAGCTTTTTGGTGCTATAAAGAACCATTTTAAAGGCTCTTTAAAGAACCAGATATAACCAGTTTATCACCGAGAAAAACACTTAAACAGGCAGCGAACGTCATGACTCCACATTGAACCACTTTCTTCACTAAAGATCCTAGAGCAACCCATCAGAGGGCGTTTGTGTCCCCAAACTTTTGACAGGAGGAGGCTATACAGTAGACATGGCATACTGACGACTACATCATCAGCTCCAGTCTGTGCTGCGCTGGCTTGTAGATGCTGCAGCGTGGCGTTTCTTTAGCACATTCACTTTCCTTAAACGCAGAGTGGAGTACCACGTGCGTGGGCCGCAGGTCCCACTCTATGGGCTAAAGCCATTAATCTCAGCTCCCGTGAACTGCAGCAAAACTTTTCTGCTGCAGCAGCGCTCACCTCGATGAATATGTCAACACACTCAAAACGGTCGGGCGGATGTATTATTCATTTAAAGGGGTGGTTTTCCTTGTTTATTTGCGCTGAGACCTCGCTGGATCCTGGCTGTTGCGCCGGACGCTTGTTTCTTCTTGCATGCCTGGGTCAATGCGGAATGACACGATGGGACAGCAAAAAGAAGCAAGCAAAATATTCCGAGCAGAGCGCTGTGGTGGAAAGCGCGTACATGCACAGAAGTCGCTCAGATTTACAGGTGGGGGCTCTTGCAATAGGCTGCAATGTTACGGTCCATTACTAGACTGTTAATGGAGTGCTGCGGACATGGGCAGGGAAATTTAATGTCGTCTAGTAAAGATGAAAGGCCTCTGAAATGCACTGGTCAATCACATTGATTTTTATCAAACCTTTTCTCTGCACAACACCATACAGATGAAAAGCAAAAGGTTGTTCATTACCCATATGAAAGGCCCTGGACTTAGACTGACATGCCTTCTTTTTTGCCATTTTTGGTTCAGGGCTACTATTGTATAAGCAATTTACAGAGAAGGAGAGTCAATTAACCCTAAGTATATACTGCATTTGGAGTAGTTGCGGCTGAACCTGACTCACATTTGAATAATTCTCCTAGACGGGGCATCTAAACAGGCTTCTTCTGCATTCATTACAAATAAATTAATGATTATATTTGTATTATTATAATGTTATGCTTCCAGACTTTTTTTTTGAATAAAATTAACACATTTTCTGCTAATACTGTAAGTACAAACAAACTGTGGTCCTAGTTTAACTGGATTCACCTAGACAAGGAAACATCTTCTTACATGTGGTGTTCTTGAGTGCCTCAAGGTTAAAGCTTTAAAGGAGGCATAATTGCCATTGTGAAGGGGCTGTTGGAATATTGAATACTGACCAAGGCTGTTGCTCATCACCCCTGTAGCTAGGTTTGGAGTAGCCTCAGAGTTTTAATAATAATAATAATAATAATAATAATAATAATAATAATAATAATAATAATAATAATAATAATTTAAATTTAATTTGACTTGAAATTTTAAATATTATCACAACCAAAGTGGTGTTAGGACTTTTTTGGCCTTAGGTTATAAACACTTGAGGTGCTCGTTAGGATGAAAAAAGTGTATATACCACACAGACAATGATGGTGCTGCCAACTTTAGTGAGGGGCAAGATTTTAATGTGCTGGGGTGTGATTATCAATTTTGCACGCACATGTGGATATGTTGCACTGCTTAAAACACTGATTTGATCCCCAGATTAAAGTCATTAACATGTAGACCCATGGCTCTTGAACCAGCTGGCTCACTGCTTAGGAAAACTCACTTCGTTTGCACACACTAACTCTTCCAAAAAATGCCTTATAAGAGTCAATCTGCAGTTATGTTTTCTCACAATGTGAACTGTGCAGATCACTGTAAACATGCTGTTACTTGATCCGACTTTTGAACTGGCTGCCCAGTAGGTATGACCCAGTCAGAGATGTCGACATGTAAAAAGAGCATAAACAGTGGCTTCAAAGTTTGTTTTCAGTAAAGGTTGGACGACCAATTGCTTATAAAAGCCTGAGAAAAGACCCAAAGTCTGTGCAATATAGGCTAACAATGGACAAACTTGATATTTTATAGCACACCTGCTTGATTTGGCAGGATGAGCAAAAAAAATGTAATTTTGAAGTTTGAAGGTTTTTGAAGGACAACTTCTCTCAGTAAGCCCTTTGCTGAAGCCTGTATAACCTATACAGTGGTGTATTTTGCATATAAAAATCGGCTCAACGTTTATTAGCCCCTGGACGTTTATAGCTGTAATTTTTGTGAATGCCAACACTGTAATATGCTTGACTGACATTGCCTCAGCTAGGAATATGTGCTCAAAATTGCAGGGGAGTTGCAAAAACTAGAGCCGGCCTACATGTTTATACAGCCTTTCTTCATCGCCATTTGGCCAACATTGTGAATTGTAAATGTAGAGCTCTGAGTTTGGTCACCTCCTCGTATTTGTTATGTTAACTGTTCATTGTTAAGTGTTTAGTAGCTTTTGTAAGTGTGCATTTTGGCTGCTAGAGCTGATTTTTTAGCAACTGTTCAGACTAAATTTGTCCACCTTATTTCAGAGGATTAGGTAGAAAATACAAACGTCATGTCTGTGATACTTAAAATGTATCAAATGACCCTAAGAGGCTATCCAAGATGCCTTCCCAGAGTTTAAATGATTAGTAGAACACTGACATGAAAAGAAGACGTTAATGAATGATAAACCGAGCTGTAGACTTATAAACATCGATGATGATTAATAAAGGCAGTCAAATATTGAGGTCCATAACTTATCAGAAAATGGCTTAAATAGATCATTACATTTAATTACAATTATTCTTAACTATATTGGCCTTTTCCTCATTTTTCATTGTTCTCAGATCTTGAAAAAATGAATAAAGCAGCTCAAATACATTTTGGTGTCTACTTTGTAATATTTTATCAATGTGCTTTGTTCAGTATGAAATAATATTGGGTTAATATGCCAAGTTATGTTGTACATACACTATAACTGATAGTCCTAATGGCTAACAGTAGCAAGGTATAGACATAAAAACACTATGTCTGAACCTTCAGGTAAATAATTGGGAAAAACATTCCAATGTTTAACATTCATATATATGAAAGGTGCTAAATACATGCAGTTATTATTATTTGTATGCTATTAATGACAATTAATGATAATCAAAGACAAAGTTGAAGTGAAGTGAACCTGCGACCTTCAGGTCTCAAAGGCAGTGTCGTAACCACTAGGCCACCACTGCAAAAAGTTTTACCCCTGGTGCCCAAACCCAGGATCGAACCAAGGACCTTTAGATCTTCAGTCTAACGCTCTCCCAACTGAGCTATTTCAATGATGTTGATGTAAAGTTATTGAGCAGAACCTCTTCAACTTCAGAGCTTTATGGTTCCGTGTGAAATTTTGGACAGTTTAGCAAAGATCTGCTGTTGCCCAATGTAAGGGACAGACAATATTTTACATCTTGGAGCCACAAAAGGGCCATCTAGAGTTCCTCCAACCTCTAGGCTGGACCCCTAGGCTGCTACCTTGCTTATTAGCCAGTGTAATTTAATCTTTCCTCACCATTACCTGGAGCCCTTATGACCTCCCGACCTTAAGTGTAATTGATCTGATTTTAATGGTGTGCTGCGAAACAAATGTCGAGTGGCAGAGTTATTGAGGATCAGTCAGTCCCAACTATCGGTTTTGCCAGTTTTGTTCACTTCTTATGAGCAAGTGAGAAGATCTGCAAATCCGCAGAAATGATGAGGTGTTTCTACCCCGAGGAGCAAGTATCTAACGCCGCAGACACAAATGCTTAATGCAGATCACATAGCTGATTAAACCAAGTAACTAGACTGATTCGACGACTGTGCTCCACAGCCATGGACACAATCGATTATCAGAAACACTCGCATTCACATGCCTCCGAGCATAAATCAGTGTCTCAGATATGGCACCAACCTGTAATACAGCAGTAATGATTTTCTTTTCCCGGGCTCTTATTATATATTCCATATTGGAAGTGAAAGTAAGGCGATTCCTTTGTTAAAAAGGCTAACTAGACGGGAATTGATAGACTTGGTGTTGATTTTTTTTTTTTGCCTTTTTTTTCCCCCCTCACAGCTCAAGGCAAAGGCCTTTACAGATCAGTGGCTGTCATGGTAGGCCAGCTATTGCAGTGAGACTTTCAAAGGAAAAGCTATTTCTTATTTCAGCGCCACTTCCCCGCCCTCCGGTGCAGAAATGGAAAAGTTCTATTCTGTATTCACTCTCAGTCTTGGGGGAGAGATCAATATTCATGATTCGCAGAGCTGAATCAATGCAATAGCACTTTTTCCTGCCTGCATTTAAGCGACGACTTCTTATTACTTATGAAAAACTGTCAGTTTTGGAGACAGTGTGGAGAGATGGAATTGGGATCCTGACTAAATACTGCATTTAGGATGGAGATGTGAGTGTCTGCGCAGGGCCGGCTTGTGTACTTTCGTTTTAAAACACCACAAACTTTATTAACCCACTGTACGGATGGCGGCGGTTAGCGGCTCTTTTGTGTTTAGTGTCCACGTGATTTTTCCATTCGCCTTTTTTCACATGTCTTGTTGGGTGTCCCCGCCCTGGCACAGCTGTAGTTAATCTTGGTTATGTATGTATACCCTGCGTTGGTAGGTTAGTCTGCGTTTGCTCTGTTTTGGTCCTGTGTTATTGTGAGTATCTTGTGTCCAACTTCTTGTTTTGTTCTAATAAACGTCACAGCGTAACTCCCTTGCGTCTACTTCCATATCAAATCCTGACACCAATGTCGTCCAAATTATTCTTTAATGGTAATAAGGGGCTTATTATTGTGTTATTTCAGGTGTCTTTGCATTAAAGTGCTATTAATTGCTGAATAAATGAATAAATAAGCAATAAACCATGCATGTCAATTCCAAACCGTTATCAGCAACATGCACAAGGCTTTTACCCCTTAATCTAACACTTTTCCTTAATCTAACACTATAAAGACAGCGCTTAATTACTGTCACTTAATGCAAATATTTCTCCCTACACAGGTATTTCTCATTAACTCTTCAAACAGATTGGATGGGATTACAGTGTTCTTGTAAACAGTTTAAAAGAAGATGTGACTGAAGAAAGTCATTGAAAATCCCACCTTGTTAGCACAATGTCAATGTGTGTTCATTAATTTAAAATAACAATTACCATCCCTGCAAGACATGACAGACATGTTAACCTAAAAAGAAGGTTCTTTTATCCTCCAGCAATTAACATCTTGAGGCAGGTTGATTGACGTGCATTTAGAAGGTAGTGGAAAACATGCTTGTGTTCTTGTTGCTATGCAAATGGAGGTGAACGTTTGTTGGCAGCACGCAAGCAAAGCTGTAAAATGATGTTTCCTCATTCACTTCACAGAAAGATTTCTTGTTCCATGATTTTTTATACAGCGATCAATGATTAATACATTAACACCACCTGCCTAATTTTGTGTGGGCCTCATGCCACCACAACAGCTCTGACTGCCGCGCACTATGTGTTCTGAACACTTTCTATCAGAGTCAGCATTTACTTTTTTAAGCCACAGCAGCTCTTCTGTAGGACGGGTTAATCTTCACTCCCCACATGCATCAGAGAGCCTTGGGTGCCCCTGACCCTGTCAGTAGTTGTCCTTCCTTAGATCACTTTTGGCAGGTACTAACTACTGCAGACTGTTGTCATCTAGCCATCACAATAAGGTCCATGTCAAAGTGACTCAGATCCTTACGCTCGCCCATTTTTCTCGCTTCCAACACATCAACTTCAAGGACTGACTGTCCGCATGCTGCCAAACAAATTCCACCCCCTGACGGGCACCACTGTAATAAAATAGCAAGACAGTCAATGTTATAAATGTTTCCTGTCAGTTGTGTTAATGTTATGGCTGATTGGTGTATATTTAGACATTGTAATGCCAAATGTAGGTGGGCACACTGATATGAGACGTTTGCCATTTGTGGACATCCTGGGAAGGTTTTGGATAGCATCTGTGCCCATTTACTCAAAAAAGCATTTCTGAGGTCAAACATAGGCGCTAGACAAGAAGGCCTGGCTCACAATCAACCCAAAGGTTTTCAGTTGGACTAAGGTCAAGAGTCTGTGCAAGACGCTGGAGTTCCTTTTCACTAAACTCATCAAACCATGTCTTCGCTGGCCCTTGCTTTGTGCTCAAGGCCTCAGTCATACTGGAACAGGATGGCACAAGGTCAGAGGCATATAATGGCCTCCGACTCTAAAATATTTAAAGTCAGACTACGAATAAGGTGTGCCATAACTCTTTTGCAGTTTTCATTCTCATTCTTTTTTCCCCAGTATTCACCACATATACCATTGAGTAGTTCCCCTTCTGCTGCTGAAACAGCTCTGACTGTGGTGCGCTGTGTGTTCTGACCCCTTTCTGTCAGTGTCAGCATTCACTTCTTAAACCACAGTAGCTCTTCTGTAGAACTGGAACGCACAGGCTTATATTCACTCCCCACATGCATCAGTGAGCCTTGGGCACCCCTAACTCTGTTGCTGATTCACCAGTTGTCCTTCCTTGTATAACTTTTGGTAGGTACTAACTACTGCACACCTGGAGCACTCCACAACACCTACTGTTCTGGAGATGCTCTGACCCAGTCATCTAGCCACCGCAGTCTGGCTGCTCAGATCCTTATGCTCCACCCACTTTCCTGTTTCTAATACCCCAATACAGTGACTACGTTCATTTGCTGCTTAATATATGGACAGATGTCACTGTAACAAGATAAGGCAGTGACAGTCTAGTGGTTAGGACCTTGCCCATGTGATCGGAGGGTCAAGTCCCAGCCCAGGTACAACTGAGGTACCCTTGAGCAAGTTATGGGCCCGCTACACTGTTCCCCAGGCACTGTTGATATCTTCCCAACTGGTCCATGTTTTTCATGAGTTAAATGCAGAGGTCACATTTCATTGTGGTTCGTTTTGTGTGATGGTGTGTGTTCACAATGACAAATAGTCAATTTCATGTAAGAAGATAATCAATATTGCCCCGTTATTCTGTATTCATGATGTGTTATCTCCTTCTACACAAGTTTAAACACTATGAGGGGTCGGATTCCACCAGGCTATGTGACTGTGAAATCATCACTGAGTGTGAGGGAGATGCAGCATGAGGTTTAATGTCTGAGGGACTATGGGACTGTAAAACGTGAATTAGCTGAAGGCTTTAGCACCAATGTATGAATCTGGTATAAATATCGTTAAATATCCATGTATCAGTTTTGTCACCTGTGTGACCAAGTCCTCCAGACTCACCCACCACCCATCTTCCCAGTTCCTATTTTTATTAGTGCGTTTACAGGCGCAGAGTCAGCAAGATGTCTGAGGTAAACACTCATATGTCTCAGATCCAGGAGACAGAGACTAGTGTAGAATATTGTGTAAAGGCTACATATGCAGGCTAAAGTCAGTTATATATGTATGGTATGGTGAAAAAAGCTATTAGAGCTATGTAAAGTTTGTCTGTGTTTAAAGAATGAAAATGTGAAAGATAGGCACAGAGCTAACCTGTGTAAGGCTTCAAGGCTAACGCAGACGTGAGAACTTCCTCCGTCTTTCTATTCATCTCCTGATGTGTAGTACAGTGTAGTTTGTCAGGATGTCAATGAACTGGTAGTGAATAGAGATCAAGTAAATCCAGTTTGCCATCAATGGATTTCACCTCCAGTCACATCTCTTCTAGTAAGCTATTCGTTGACAGTCGGGCTTGGAAAGTCTTCCTGTCAGACAGGTTGTAGTGTGCCTTTAGTACTGAATCTGAAATCAGCTCCCTTACACGAATTTTGATGATGCGTACGACTGTGTTTCGTTTTGTTTTCAGGACGGAAATGTCTAGACTTTGTAGAAAAAGCGAGAACAAAAGCTAAGCTGCAGGACCAGCAGATCTTCACTTTGGCTAGCCATCGCTCTCCACACAGATCAGTGTTCCTTGGGTCCCCATGACCGGATGCCAGTTCATTGGTTGTCCTTCCTTGGATCAGTTTGGGTAGGTACTAACTACTGCAAAATAGCAACACTCCGCAAGACCTGCCGTTCTGGAGATGCTAGTCATCACATTAAGACCCTTGTTAAAGTGGTCCAGATCCTTACACTCACCCTTTTCCGGCTTCCAGTACATCAACTTTAAGAAATGACTGTTCATTTGCTGCCTGACATGAAATATCTAGATAGTTAGTGTTTTTTACTTTATATATATATATATATATATATGGTAGTATATGACTATGACTATGTACACACACACACACACACACATGTATGGGATATTTGTTTCACCTTTTACTGAGACATTGTATAGAGGTAAAACAAACAAACAAACAAAAGTACAAACCTCTGTGTGATAGGACCTTCTTTGATTGCACGAGTATATATAACACCACAACTGTATTTCCTGGGGTGGTACACAAGCCGTGTTTAATTTTCGCAGTGTGAGACCGCTGCACACAAACCTCACGCTATGCTGTGCCAGGAAACAACACCTAAATAAAAGGCGTTTGTTGAGTTTATGGCTTGGGGCTAAGGGAGCAGAACAGGCAGTGTTCCAGAATATATCCTCCCTGATATTGCAGCGGGTGTTTGGGTGATATTTTTTACTCTACAAAGATATGTCTTCTTTTAATCTGATCTAAAAGTTACCAAAGTTGTAGGTCAGAAAACGCCGGCATTATAAACAACTCCAAAGTCTGCTCTGGACTTTGTGTGCACTTTAGATAACTCTAGTAAACCAAAGAAAAGCAATGCATTTTGGTATAACTGGGCAGTCGTACTCATTGTACTGTGCATATGCTGCAGTCTGATCATTTACAGCATCTATAGTATATCATCTTGACATTTGCAACGCTAATGCTTATCTGATCAGCAATGGTCCTGTGTTCAGAAACTACACAGTGACAGTGGAATGGAGAAATGAACGGGCCCTATATGTTCTAATGCAGTCTGAAATTACACACCTTTACAATATAGCTATAATGACAAAAAACTAGAGCAAAAACCAAACCAAGAAGAAGCAGCCTCTCAGTCTGACTGCTCCACCCCAGCTTATCAGCAGGTGACTGAGCTGAAGCCCCACCCACAGACAGGCCACAAGCCACACTAGTGGGTCATCATGCACACTTCCCTTAAAAATACTGAATCTCCACCTAAACACAACAGTAAATGTAAAAAAAAAGTGTCTCTGGATGTCAGCTGAAACTTTCTTGGTTCTCTAGTAATGTCGTTCTGTGATTTCAGATTGTTCCTTCACAGCTTTATGTGTGTAAATTTGAAGTAGATGCCCTGGATGTGTATTAAATAACAAAAACGTGTCAGAATAGTTGTTTTCTCTAACTGTATTTTAAATAATATGGGTGATGAGTGTACACACTGAAATACAGAAATGATCTTGGGTGTACTGGCAGCAAACGCAGGCAGGATGGACATGAACATGAGGGGTTTTATTTAACTCAAAAGGACAAAGACAAGACAGAGATCAAAACAGTGTATGCAAAGCACAAACAAAGACGGACAAGGAGGGACACCCACAAAAGCCCTTTAAACCCTTACATAATTGCTTCGGCTCAGCTGTGGGGGCGGGGCTAGGGCGCCCTCCTGACAGAAATAAAGATTATCAAAAGGGTTCTTTGGTGCAGTATCCCAGAAGAACCGTATTTTTCAAAGGATAGTTTAAAAGTTAAAAAGTCATTTTAGATAATAAGAATTGTGGACGTGAAGAAATTTCTAAAGTGAAAAATACCTCCATATATATTAAAGGTTGTATAGCAGTTCTTTAAGTGTCTTTTTCCCCCCAAATTGTATTTTCAAGCTAAGAACCATTTAGGAAAATGTATTATTAAGAGTCAAGCTTGGGTTACTGCTCAAATTCCTCTTTTCTTCTGTGCTGGAGGTGTGTGTATCCAACCAAAGCCCATCTATTCAATTCTGCAGAGTAGTTATTATCAGATTCAGTCACTGTATCTCATGATGACTGGCCTTGTCGATACTAGCTTCTTCTCTGTATTGACAAACTGATTACCAACAGATGACTTATAGCTTCAGTATCACCTTATATCTACTGGTAAATTGACCATTCAGCTAAACCCTTTGTACACTGGACTGAAGTCTCTTTTTACGGTTTTGAGGTACAGGCAAGGAAGCTGAGCTTTGCATTGTCAGGGAAGGGCTGTGAGATTAGCTCTTTTTTTTCTCCTTCTCGGAAGTGGAAGACGTCTAGAGTAGAACGTGTTATCTTTAGGGTTGCCATGTGCTGTATGTTGATATTTTAAAATGTCAGAAATTGCATTGATACCATGAGGTAAAGCTCCTTTATTTTCAGTTGAAGGCTTGCACTCCTTTTTTCTCTCAGTTCAGTTCCCTTACTTCACATCCCAAGTAGTAGCATTATTTGGAGCGAATAAAACTGTGAAACTGAAATGAACAGATAGAGAATATGACGGAAGGAAAATCTTGAATAAAAGAGTGGAGAAACATAGCAAGGGCAGATGCTTTTTAATGTTGGTGCCACATGATAAAGCTAAGCATTTAACATCCTAGCAAGCACTAGCAACTACTGAACAGGCCCAGCTGACCTTGATTTTGGCAAAGAAAAAACATCTGGCTCTGAAAAAGGGTTCACTTTTGGGGCAGGAATGGCAGGAGCTTCAGTCAAGAACTGCTCAACTGGCTGGTGCTTTAGCATTAACACTGACTGTAGTGACAGCTGCGTCTAGATCCGTGGGAAAGACATCAGTAAACAGGAAATAGTGGTGGAAAGAACACCTTAAGTGAGGATGACGCTCATGCATTAATCTGATATGTAAGAGCAGCTGTTCCTCAGGCTGAGGATGTCAATGCAGAACATAAGAACAGAAGGGCTGTAATGAATAAACCCTTCATTACAATGACGAGTGACCGTCTGAGAGGTGTACAAACCACAGACACTGATCAAGTGGAAAAATGTGATCTTGTTGGATGAGCCATCCTTCCTCATATTTCCCCAAATGGGTGAGTGCATGTGTGGCTTACATTAATTTAGTACTTTTTTAAGACATAGGCAAGGCAGAGCATTAGCAGGCTAACCTTTTAGCAGCGGTGTTGATATCATTTTTCTCAAGCTTCCAATGCACAATTAGAACCATTCATTCTGATAAATCAATGGACTTGAAAAACAAGCTAAGATTTGAAGAAAGCAGGTTGCTTGTAAGTGAAAGTGACTGTTTGTCATTGTGAACACACTCAAGCACCACAACGAAATGCAACCTCTGCATTTAACCCATC
>JBBPDA010000081.1:6713597-6726533 GCA_037974385.1 Arnoldichthys spilopterus | reverse complement strand
ACTGTCACTACTATTAATCTTATCACTACTGCTGCTACTGTCACTACTACTAATCTTATCACTACTGCTGCTACTGTTACTACTATTAATCTTATCACTACTGCTGCTACTGTTACTACTATTAATCTTATCACTACTGCTGCTATTGTCACTACTACTAATCCTAAAATACAATACAAAGATACAGGTCATTAAAGTCTGGGTGTGAATAATGAAGTAAGGGGTTTGAAGGGGGCTTTTCATGTCTGCGACATTTATCCTTCAGTCTGTGTGTTTCTCTTTACCAACAAAGGTGGTCATGCAATCCTATCTCACTCCTAAAAGCAATTATACCATGATATTAACCACACAGAGATATTCAGTTTGTTTAGTATGTGTGGGACTGAGGCTTTAATTCTAAATTTCTATTCAACACACTATAAAATCTTATTTAGAGGACTGCCATAAATTAACATCAGGGAGAAAAACCTGTATCTCCCACATGGATTTATAATTTGGTATAAAACTAAGAGACTGGTCACGATATTAATTTGTGTCTAGTTTATGGCCCAGAGCGTCAGACTTAAAAGAAATTATCTTTTTAATGTAGATATTCCATAAGGTTCTGCCTGAGATAGGTGAGGACTACTCAGCCTCGTTAACGTAGCTTTAACGACATTAGAAGAAAACCCTTCAGCAGAATAACAACGGTTTATTACAGAGAAGTAGCAGTAAGGGTAGTTAACATTACAGTTACAACATTAGTTAGCTTAAAGTTACAAACAGAAGACAAATCAGTGTGAATTTAGGAGCATGTCGACATGCTGGGGAAAATTCCCATATTCCCAGTTAGAAGATTTTCCATATTCAGATGTGACTCTCTGAAAGCATCTGGGAAATTTCCAGTGTATCAGTGTGTAATTCTTCATATGTATATGTACCCTGAACATGAAATAGAGCAGAGAAGCCAATGATCATACTTTCAAAACTAGCCAATGGTTTTGCTCCCTGAACATCAAACACTCAACCAAACCAATGAGCTTCACCCCAGGTTGTCACTCCTGCTGGTTGTAAATCAGAATGGTCAGTTATGTTAAATGACATAAAACTGTATACAATCAGCATCACTTAATGAGATGCAACAATGTTTCAGTTTGACACGTGTCAATGAAAATATCTCCATTCGTCACTTTACATTTACATCTGAACTCTGCACTGGTCAGCTGGACCAGGTCAACAGGGTTTCCCATGATACCTCATTACATTTCAGAGGGAGCTGCTTTCTCCATCACCCATCGGCATGACTCTGTAAACACTATCAGTTAGCTGACCCAAGGCATTTGTTCACACATGCTCAGGTCTCATTTGCATACCGGCACATTAGAGGTGAAATCTTTCATACTTAATATTAGAAAATGTCCATGAACCTACAAATTCTTCTTTTATCAGCAGAAGGTGTAAGATCGGTCTGAGCAAGCAATGAAATCTTTTTATGTTAACTTGTGTTGCAGCACAGATATATGCTGAAAAAAACCCCAAGTACAAGTTTGTAAAAAATAGAAAATAGGAGGAACATAAAGTGGGCTGGTGCAATGGTGGACCACATAGGTTTAAAATCAATTCCAGAAGAGATGGGCAACCAAAGCAGTGATGCAAGAGCCGATGTTATCCTTTTACCTCGTAAAAGTTGGCACTCCATCCTAACTGTAGAACTGAAAACTCTTTTACGCATTTACTATTATCTTCAGTTTTATCACAGTTTTGTGTCATCCCTGATTATCAGCAGCTTATGAATCAGAGTTTTTTGATGGGTTCCTTTATTTTGGGTGGTTGAGTGGTCCATAAGCAGGCTATTTATCTCCCTATCATTGGTAAATGAAACACCTGTTGCAAAATGATATGTTCATAATTAGTAGTTTTGTAAGCCAAATATCTGACTATCAGTGCTATCACTTAACATGATCAAGAACTGTGTACTTCACTGGGTAAGAAGACTGACATAAAGTTTTAATCACAGACTGTTGTTTCATGGGAACTGTAGGAAAGTGGATTTTTCCTTTCCTGTGGATGCACACCAGTTGGTGTACTGGGTAGTACTGCTGACCTGTGCAACAGACTGGGGTTCACTTCCTTGCCCTGGCAAGCACACAGTGCTATGCTAATAATGCTGAGTTTGCCTACTTTTGTAATCAAATTTGTTGATGGTCTGAATAAGAGCTTCTGTGAAATGCCTGTGTGTAAAAAATGGCATGAAAACTCAAAACAGCAGGAAAGCAATTACAATTCAGATTAAGATGGAAAAAAAGGGAATTTTGTCTATAATGAGTCATGCTTAATAAGAGCAGACACATGAACTAACAAGGTAGAAAAGGTGTTTTTTTGAGTTCATGACTTTAATAATGCATGAATGAGTCAACTGACTAAAGGCACTTTCTGATCAGAGGAACTTTTTCACTGTTAGAAAAATGCGTCTGCACTGCAGGAGCTGAGGATGATTATAGTTCTCAGAATGTTGCATTATAGGGACCTTTTTAGCTCCTACTTCATGGTAGGTTCTTTCCTGCATGAGAGGAACCATGAGCACGTAAGTGTACTAAGATAGGTCCAAAAGAAATTGTACCATTATTGCAACCACCTTTTTTTTTTTTTATTTGTGTGAAACTTTAGCATTGTAAACAACAGTCCTTATCGTTAAAAATGGGGAAAAAAACGACAAATGAACCAACTGTGAAGTTCAGGCTTTATTGAGCCTAGACAAGACAACACGGGTTTTGATTTGATCTGTCCTCTTCTTCTTCTATGTGAACATTACACCACCCGTTGGCAGGCTTACATCACTTGTAAGGTGAAGGTGTGTAGTTCTGTAGTTTTGCCATCAGGCACATAAGGTTTGCACCGTCACTGTTTGAATGAGGAGAAACCTTGGTCTGAACCAAGCTCAGGACTCTTGAGAAAGTATCTTGTTTTGGTCATGTTCTTAGCATTTGCAGCCTTATGAAGCTGCGAGGTGGCTCTGCCCTTTTTTTTTTTCAGGCTGGCGGTGGGTCGTATGTTCAGGGAGTGTTAGGTACTCTGTCTGTTCCGGGGCTTCTCGGTAAATGTCTCTCCACCTCTTCATGAGGCGAAGATGAAAAAGAATCAATTCATTAAGATGTGCATAAATTGCCAATTGAAACAAAATTAAAATTAATGTATGGTAAAATGCCATTACTAATTTAAACTTTCCAAATCGCTTCTTGATGAGCCAGCCAGCCAGCGAGACGCTCGTTTGCTGAACGCCCACCCCCCCCCCCCAGCTCCCCCAAGCCCCCCCAAGCCTTTACAGGGTCCCGATGAAAAATGGATGAATTTGACCTATTTAAAGCACCGCACCAAAGAGGGTAAAACAAATAAAGAGCGTTTTGGTGTTTGCTTGGTCCCCTTGCTGTGTGGCAGTCCTCCTGCCGTCCCGGAGGTACCGAAATGTCAAGAGGACTTTACAGAAACAGCAAAAGTAAAAGCACTCGTGTAATTTATGAATTTTTAAATCAATATTTTATTGCTTCCACAGGATATCAGGCTTAAAAATAATGTTCTACTAAGCCCAAGATTAACCCAAATTCGTTGGTAATAAATAGTAATAAATAGCACAAATGAATAAAGTGAGTTTACATAAAAGGAGATAAGCAGAGATAAGAACCCAAATCAGCCATAATATCAGTACCTCACACTCAGTATTATGTAGGTCCCCCCATGCCATCAAAACAGCTGTGACTGCGGTACACTGTGTCTTATGACCCCTTTCTCTCACAGCCAGTGGTAACTTTCATGTGCTTTTTTTTGGGATCGGACCAGGCAGGCTAACCATTGCATATCAACGAGCCCTCTGTGCCATCACCCTGTCACTGGTTCACAAGTTGTCCTTCCTTGGAACGATTTTAGTAGGTAACTACTGCATGCCTGAAACATCAAACAAGACCAGCTGTTGAAGAAGCTCTGAACTGACTGTACACTTGCTGCCTAATATATCCTATATATCTAATAAATGTTGTTGTTGTTATAGTAAAATAATAAAAGCCAATATATATAATTTGGGCCATTTGTGCCCATTCAGTCAAAAGAGCATTTATGAGGTCAGACACTGATGTTGAACAAATAAGGTCTGTCTCCATGTTCCAGTTCATCCCAAAAGTGTTCACTTGAGTTGAGGTCAGGGCTCTGTGCAGGCCACTGGAGGTCCTCCACACCAAACCCATCCAACCATGTATTTTTGGAGCTTGCTTTGTGCGCTGGGGTACAGTCACATTGGAAGAGAAAAAGGCCTTCCCCATATTACTGTCATAAGGCTGGATTAATGGGCCGAGCCAAACCTTGAAAAACAACCGTTATCATTATCCTTCCTTCACCAAACGCGCTGTTGCTCCTAGATACTTCATTTCACAGTAATAGCACTTATGGTTGACTTGAGCAGATCTAGCAAGACCGACATTTTATGAACTGACTTGTGGCGAAGGGGCCATTCAGTTACTGTATCATCTACTGCCACGGGTTCTCTCTCTTACATAGCTGTGCTTTATTTTATACACCTGCTAACAATGAGGCTGGCTGAAACACCTGAATTCAAAAAAGTAAGGCCACCATCTGTTTGGTGAAAGTGTCTATTTGTTATTGTGAACACACTCAAATACGAAAACGAAACGAAACCTCTGCATTTAACCCATCACATGTACACACAAGGACCAATGGGCCGCTATCAGCTGCACCCGGGGAGCAGTGTAGCAGGAAGGTACCTTGCTCAAGGGAACCTCAGTAGTGCCCAGGCTGGGACTTGCTACCTTCAGATCCTAAGGGCAATGCCCTTAGCACTAGGCCTCCACTTCCCATCAATTTTGGCCATATAATGTAAGTGAAACATGTATTTTTTTATAAAAGAGTATTAAGAAAAAGTAATTGAAATATTTTGGAATAAAATGTAACAAAAGGCACAACCAGTAACAGGTGGGATTGGGAGTGGGGGGCAGTAAAACACTATATTATTGGTGAATATTATTTTTCACTGTAAGCCTTGAGAGCTTTTGAACTTTCAAATGTTACCGGAAAACGAGAACTGTGTCTTTGTAAATGGTGTGGGATAAGGAATCGTGCTGAGTATGATCAGGAACTCATTTCACATTGATATTAAAGCTGAATCACTTTTACTGTGTACGACTATTGAAGTGGTCACTTCTTATATTTGTAACTAGTTTGACAAGTTTCTGCTTTTTGCTGCAAACTCAAAAGTCTACTGCCTTCAGTAGCTAAAGCAGAGTACAAAGAGGTGTGTGTGGGTATGTGAGTGAATGTAAAAGGAAGAGTAATTGGTATTCACTAGCAAAGCCCACTATGCATTTTGCTTCCTCTTTTGTTCCACCGGAGAAACAAACCAAAAGGCATTTAAAAAAAAAAAATCAACATCAACCATAGTGGATGCTGTTAACCTAAAAAGCGCTTCTGCACCTCCTGAACATTCCTCATAGTAAATAATTACACTGATAATCACTTGAGATTAGGGCTTTGGAAAATAAAATGATGTATTAATGTGTGTATTACAGTGTAGGGCATAAAAGTGTTCAGTATCATGCATTTATGGGCCTGTTTATGTCTGAATGGTGAGCAGCGAATTGGGTTAAATCCCCAATGTGCAATGTAAATGAGTACAGCTTTAAAATGAACCAGGTTATCAAATAATAGCAAAGAAAAATGCAGTATAAAAGCTTTTTATGGCCGCAAATGCAGTGCGACTCCTTGCATTTAATAAGAGAAACATTTTGATGGGCAGCAGACTGTAAAACAATTTATGATGATGGTTCTATTCAGCTGTTTCTCACACTGACACTGCAAAACTTCACAGAAACTCTAGGTCTGGAGTATGGCTACCATCATTTATATGGAGATTCATACCAGAGCTTATTCCAGCCATTGATATGTGGAGTACAATAGGAGAAAATGCCAACAAAGACCACCCCCTCAGCGCCCAGCCCTTATCATTTGTCTCCTGACCAAATGAGAAGGCCAAATCTAATCTCAGTATATGTATTTGGTGTTAATTTGGCAGTTTCCACAGGTTGACTGCATTTGTGGGTTTATTATCTTACAGTATATTGTATTATATTACTATAACGTATGATTATGGGGGTGCCGTGAAGAAGGTATTTGGTTTTGAGTGGAAAAATGTTTTTTTTCTTTTGAAGTTAGATCCTTAGGGCATATGGGCCCCTTTAGAAAAGAAAATGTTTTCATTGAGTTGTCAAAGTGGTTGCACTGGCTCACACGTAGGACCATTAATTGCTTTACGAGCCGTCATTATCAGGCTAGTCGACAATTAAGCCGTGTTGCTGGAAATGAGCTAATTTGCAAACTGAAAAGTCAGCGGTTTCATTTTACAGTGCTGGATAAGATTTTCATTTTTGTGTTATAACTGTAAAAACTGTCTGCGGTTCCAGTATATCCCCTCCATGTGTGTTCGCCTCAGCCTGATCATGCTGTAGGCTAACTCACTCATAATTTGCTTTAACTCAACAGTAGGTGGACACTGGCCTCATCCTCCTTTGCTCTTGAAATGATGCCTGATGCTTTATTAGCTTCACGTGAATAGTTCTTTACTACTATTTGCATCAGTTACATCACATTCTCCTGCTCTCCAAACCTTCAGAGTTTCTTTTTTATTATTATTATTCTCTCTTTATTTTAACTGCTGTACAGCCTTGAGGTCCTGGGCTAGAAATGTTTAAGGGTTAAGACCTTCAGCAGTCACAGTTTATAGATGATTTTGTCCATGTGAAAGTGCCAGCTGATTGCGAATGGTACCTGCTGCTATAGTGGAATGCTAAATACTGTAGATTCAGGCCCAAATCATTCACTGGCTGACATTTGCAAAGCCTCTCGCCTGGCTGAATACTGAAAACGACATCAATGATTTAAATGCACAGAATACCACACAACCTACTGGCCCTTAGATCTCCTAGTGTCTGACACAGTGCATCGTGTTGGTCATGCTGAACTTTATGAGGTGAGTAGGTGAATATAGCCCTGCTGTTATTAGTCATAAGCAATTATTCATGCACTGCAAACTTGGAGTTCATGAGTGCAAATCAATGTTAGCATGACTATATTGTCAAAGAATTTGTTACTGCTGAAGCATGATAGCACCAAAAGCACAGTAAAGTTAGCGTTTAATTGGCGTTTAGCCGCGACCTTTAGCGATGCTGCTACTACGGTTATTAGCAATGCACAACTTTTAACATACCACAAACTTATGCATGTGAAAAAATGATGTCAATGATGTTCATGGGGAGTAAACTTGCTCTGTAGTGCTCCCCCTTGACACTACACACATCACTGTGTGCAGCACAATTTGAACAGAAGTCCAACCAGCCACAAAACATAGCTTGGCTTAGTGAATGTAAAATGTGATGGAGTTGTCAGTAGGAGCACTATTCTGTGCAGTTCCGCAGTAAGACATTTTTGTACCATAGGATTGCAGTGGGCTGCAGGCCAGTCTGAGTTTCAGCTATGGAAGTGTTCTGGTTTTGGAGATGCTCTGACTCAGTCGCCTAGCCATCACAATAAGGCCCTTGTCAGAGTAGTTGAGATCCTTACACCTTACGTCCATTTTTCCTGCTTCCAGCACATCATCTTCAAAAATGGACTGTTCACTTGCTGTGTAATATATCCCACCCCCCTGGCAGGTGCCATCGTAATGAAATAGCTAGAGAGTCTTAGTCTTAGAGAGACTTAATATTAAAATGCTCTTAATTAACAGAACATGTAAATAATTAGATGAATCTATTCATCATTTGACAGCAGTAGGTAAAGATCGAGCAGTTGTAGGATGTTACATTAGATTGAACAGTTTAGTTTAGTAGGATGGTAATAAGGGCCAGAGAAGTACTCAAGCATGATAGCAAAACCTAATGTTTCATTTCATGTTACTCTGTGTAATAAGCATTTCACATTTATTTGATTAGCATGATGTGAAACTAACTCTGCTTAATAATGTTACACATGTAGTGAAGGTACCAAGATGGCGCGACCGAAGCCAGGCGCCTTCCTGTTCGCTCCGGCCAGACTGTGCACTTACTGTGTTTTTTTATCCTTTTCTAGTTGTTTCTTTTATACACACAAACTCAACTCTCATTACTTTCAACAGTGAGACTCTTTTGAATGTAAGAGATCAGCTCCCGTACTGGTTTTGGCTTTTAATCACTTTATGTATCATGTAAATTACATTCTACAATAATCTGTAAACTTCTAATTCATCTTGGTCTGTATATATTGTTAATGGTGTGTATATACTGCGTATACTGTTTTTGTGATGTTTATTGTTTATATTTAGTTTTCTATTTATTATTATACGTTTTTTTATTTTGTTTGTGTCTTTTGTATCTGTTTACATTTTATAACTCATATTTTATTTCTTTTGTAATATTTTTTACTTTAGATTTAGGTTCTTAATTTCTTTTTTAACCTAGTCTCAGGAATGATCATGGTACCTTTCACTACATGTTGACATATAACTATGGATGTGACAAATAAACCTTGAATCTTGAATCTCCAATGTGGTTACTAGAAATGATCAGATTTCCACTAAAAGGATTTGATTTGATTGGTTCATTCCACAAATGGCACATTAGACTACATTTCACTGTTGAAATTAGCAAAAAAAAATTGCCTAGTAGTGTAGCATAAGAGCATGACCCTCAACTCTCCTTAATACCAACTCTGTGAGACTAGCGGCATTATAGCAGTTTAGTAGACAATTAGTCATTGTCTGAAACATGAGCTCTTCTGGTTGGGTTTCAAGACAGGCTTTGGTAAGCAATTGCATTATTGCAACAGAGAAGTGACCAGAAACATGGTAATGTAAATGAATGCATGCATGTATAAATGGGTCCAAATGTGACCATTTAGCTTTACATTATGCACTGTAACATCCACCCATCCATTTTCTAAGCCACTTTTTCCTCCTACGTGTGTGGGAGGAAACCAGAGCACCCGGAGAGAGAAAGAAAGAAAGAAAGACACTTTTAGCCGACCTGGCGGTCGAACCCAAGACCCTCTTGCTGTGAGACGACTAACCACTGCACCACCGTGCCGCCCAGGCACTGTAACATAATGCTATAAAATGTAGCATATGAGGGACAGTAATATTACAAATTATTTTCACCAGTAGTTCAGTGAATATTCTGGATTTCATCAGTGTAGATAATTTCACCAGGGTTTTTGAGCTTCAGCTGTAGATGTAGCATACAGAGATTATGTTAAAAAAATCACAATATCAGTGTTAAAGATAATTACAATGAAAAGAAAAAAACACCAAAGAATAAGTACAATCTATCACGCTCGAGGGACATCATACTGCATTTAAATGTCCAAGGAATTTCTCTGTTCACTGAGGACACACTTAATAATACCCTGTTTAATTAACCTGATTGAGCCATTAGCCATTACATACTGTAGGGTTCTCTAGAAAGCTGAGCTTCATATGAAGAGAAAGTGACTATTTGTCATTGTGAACACACTCAAGCACCACATCAAAATGTGACCTCTGCATTTAACCAATCACACATGCAGCAGTGGGCAGCTATCAACAGCGCCCGGGGAGCAGTGTAGTAGGATGGTACCTTGCTCAAGGGTACCTAAGTAGTGCCTGGGCCGAGCCTCGAACCTGCAACCCTCAGGTCCCCAAGGCAGCGTCCTAACCACTAGGCCACCACTGCCCACTATGGGGGTAAGGTTATAGAGGTAGGCTTAATAACAGTCGACTACATAAGTTATTTATTTACGTTATCATACATTAAGGCAGGGCTGAGGCTGTGCAAAGGCTATTGTAGAAAACAGACATGCAGCATGGAGAATGCAACCTAAAGAGACCCACCTGGTTCCAGTTTTAATTATAGTATGGCTCACCTCGAGAGGGTAACGAAGGGACCCCGTGCTCCAATAGTCATTTTAATGGCGTTAGAAGGTGTCACACTTATTTCCACATCAGTGGCGCTGCCTCCCCACCTTCTCTCCTTTTTGAATATGAATAAGCGTATTAATTTTAATAAAGAACCAGGACCCGGTTTCCAAATGTGATTAACCTTGCAGAAATTACCTCACCGTGTGCTGTTTGTCAGGTTTTCAACCTGACTGAGTCCTTTTCTTGCCGTATATTTGGAATTGCTTAACATTTCTCCGTCTACTTTTTTATACGCTTGTTCCAAATAATTGAAGAACTGTGCCTGGGTAAATGTTGAAACATTTGATGCATTTTTGGTTATCGTAGCTTCAGAGGAAAATGAAGGCTCGCAGCAAAAAAAAGCAAAGTACATTAACTTCAATAAATCTCATACCTAGCTCCTCTCACAGCCTACGCAGTGGTGCCCCCATAACGTGGCTCTAACAGAGTTGGCCGTTGAAACCTTGCAAAACAGCTCGAGCTGAGCTGCCATTCGGCATGCGCTGCTTTTTATGCGCTGCATCCTGTCGCATCAAGGGCAGTTAGATGATTCAGAGGGAGATGACGGCCATGCTTTAATGAAGACACTTTATAAAAACAGCTGTGCGAATCCACCCAACTTGCCATAATGAATATACATAGGGGGCCCATCTGGGTCCCCCACAAGTGCTCAGTCTGGGTAATAATCTGTCTGTTTGGCACTCGAGAAACGGCACTTGAACATGCAACTTCGTTCAGATGTGCCGATATGAGCCATTGTCTTTGAGTCACTCCCCATTTGTTTGTTTGTTTATTTAGAAAATTGCACATATTGTGTTTTGCAGAATAAAAAATGATGAATGTTATTAGGGGTGATACTGCTTCAGTGTGCAATTTGATTTGATTACCACTCTTTAGGAATGACTTCATACACAAATGTGCCTGTAAGAACCATGGAGAATATCAAAACAAACAAGTTCTTGGGTTTTAACCCCTAAAGATAGCCTGATCATGTTCATTTGACCAGAAAACGAGGATATACTTTATCTAATGTTGTCATCATCACTTTCAGAACGAGGCAACAAATTCTCCAACTTCAGGTCAATGCATGAGTGTCTGTTTACCCCTCATTCTCTCAGCCTTGAGAGCAGTGGGTACAGGATGTGATGCAGTATAATAATGATCAGAAATGGATGGTCCAGACTGTGCTCTCCATTAGTACATCTCACCATTCAGGGAATCACTCTGTAAACACGTCCACTTACAATAAGCTCTGTTACTCACTGTACACTGACCAGGCAGTCCCAACGAAAGCAGCATGGCCCAGGACCCTTATCTGCAGTAGAGAGTACCTTGTGGAAAACCTAAAGCTCCATTTTGATGCATAACATGTATCTGAACCTCTGTATCTGCTTTATTTATAGCACAATTTTCTCACCATTTCAAGAGATAATCCATCCAGTAGTTTTTTTCTCTTTAATATACTTCCTGCCCAAAAAACAACAGCTTATAAGACTCTATTGTTGCTCAGTAATGCTCACTTCAAGCAGCCTTGTTCTTTTGTTTATCTTTACTCCAGTTCCATCCGGTCGAATCCCCTCACCGCTGGCGAATGGGAGGAATTCGAAGAAGCACAACACATGAAGAATTTACCAAGTCAAACCAAGAGCCTGTAACTAAGCCTCTGAGAGCGGCACATTTTTGTGTGTATGTGTGTGTGCCATACCAAAGTTTGCACACGTCGCTACCCACTGGCAGGGAGGCTTAGGTTATGCAATTTTGTGCAATGCTAGCTAGGCTGAAAGGAAACTAGCAAAAGAACACAGTCTTCTCCCGCTCAAGGTCGGCTAATTAACCTCCACCCCTTTTAACTGATTAGCATGTTCTAGCTTGACCTTTGACCCCGCCTTTTATGGTGCCTATTCCGTTGTTACTACCACAGTGCGGCTGAACTCTGAAACACTTCCCACTGAAACTGCCACACACTGCGTAATGTTCCAGATTGTCTGGGGTTGGCCTTTGCATAACCAAGGCTGTTTTATTTATGTTTTAACACTTTATGGCCAAGCGCGACATCCGTCAGCACGGTTAATTTGCCAACACGTCTGCTAACACAGTTCACGACGAAGGCGTCCACCACCGGCCATTTAAAATTCATTGGGGCTGGGAATATGCCACCAAGTTTTACGGACAACTGCCATGTTCTCTGGATCTTTTATTATAAATAGAATATTAAATTGAGGCAGCCAATGTATTCATCCTCTCTCTCACTCTCTATCTCTCTCTCTCTCTCGCTTTCTCCCCCCACCCCTCTCCCACTCTTTCTCTCTACCCACTATCCAACCTCATTGAAGCGAAAAGTAAAGTGCATTTGAATGGGGGAAAAAAAAACACTGCAAAAGAAATGGTTGAAGCAAAAGAAATGGCTAAAGAAAAAAGAAAAAAGTGGAAGACATGGATAAAGCAAAAAAAAAGAAAAAAAAGAAAAAAGAAAGGGCCCAAATCCCTGATTCGCTTTTGCCTTTGCACATTGCTCTTTGCTATAATTTCTAATCATCACTGCACTTTTTTTCTGTGAAAAGACTATGCTGTCTGACTCTACACATACTATGTGCGAGACATTTAAAACAACCTTGAAAGAACCGTTCTGTATGAACTTACACACTAACGTCCGCCGCGATGACTTACTGAAAGCTACTCGTGTCTGTAAGGCCTTGTCCACACGGACGTCTGAATGAAGTGTTTTCCTGATGTTTGTGGTGTGAGCGCAGATTAAGCGCCAATGTTTCCACACGGGCTCCCGTTTGTTGGCTGCGCGTTCGGATGGCATCAAAAAACATGCAGCTTTTCCTTGGCGTCAATTTCTGTCTAAATCCTGATAAGCGCAAGGAAAACGTCTTCACTGCGTTTACATGCCGTTACTTTGGGAGGACTGCAGCCTCTCTACTTTCTGAGGAGACTGAAGAAAGCCCATCTTCCACCACCGATCCTCACCATGTTCTACAGAGGGACCATTG
>JBBPDA010000081.1:6686397-6698285 GCA_037974385.1 Arnoldichthys spilopterus | reverse complement strand
AAGGCGGGGCTAAAGAAACACGAGGGCAAAACACGTGGAGCAGACAGACACAAAAACAAAGGGGCGTAGACCTTACAACCACAGAAAATGTTTCCTATTTGTCTCAGTCCCAGAGAAAACAGCAGTGTTCCTGGATCATGTTTATACATGGCTTCTTTGCATGATAGAGCTTTAACATGCATTTGTGGATGGCATAGTGAACTATGTTTCTGTTTTCCTGAGCCCAGACAGAATCATGCTTGATTTTAATGCAGGACCTTCTGAGAGTCCAATATTGAAGTGCATGCAATATTGTTTTTTAGTCTTTCCTTTGTAGGTAGAGAATTCTCCTTATTCTCAGAACCTATATATATATATATATATACACCCAATCATGTTACTGACCTGTTGCCAGTTGTAGAGATAAAAAGGTGAGGTATATTTTCTATGTTCTATTGTGAATAAAATATTGCTTTATGAGACTTGTACATCATTCCATTCTGTTTTTATTCACAATTTACACAGCGTCACAACTTTTGTGGAATACATTAACCATGACATAACATTAACATCACAGATAGGTAAAAAGTCAATAATGTTTATTATCTGGCATCTGTCAGGGTGGTGTGATATATAAGGCAGCAAGTGAACGGTCAGTTCTTGAATTTGATGTGCTGGAGGCGAGAAAAATGGGTGAGCTTATGGAGTCAGAGCATCTCCAACACAGCAGGTCCTGTGGAGTGTTCCAGGTGTGCAGTAGTTAGTACCTACCAAAAGTGACTCGAGAAAGGAGTACTGGCGAATCAGCAACAGCTCACCTGGTCTGATCCAACAGAAGAGCTTCTGTGGTTTAAAAAGTGAAGGCTGACTCTGATCGAAAGGGGTCAGAACACACAGTGCAGCACAGTCGAAGCTGTTTTGGTGGCATGAGACCCACACAGTATTAGATATACAATATTGTGTAGGCTTATATATATGTAAATGGTGTGTGTACTAGGGTGAAATTGGAAAATTGGGGAAGTAATATTATGCGAAAATAATATTTTACCAACCTTAGAAAAAGCTCAAGTAGTGAAACAAATTTGTCTTATTAAAAACTGTCCTTGTGTGTATCGCTTTTAAAAACACAGCATTCAGGTTCTGTAAAAGTGGCACTGACCCCTTTCTCTAAAGTGAAAACAGAATAAAAGGATCCTTAGCATGTAATGAGGCAGAGCTCCCAGAGAAAGCTCCCCATCATGACAAACAGGAATATGCTTCAGGCGAACAATAACAAAGCTGCCCTGCCTCTCTTGGTGACATTGGTAAAATTAATCATTGAACAACTGAGTCATTCGGAGAGAGAGAGAGAGAGAGAGAGAGAGAGAGAGAGAGAGAGAGAGAGAGAGAGAGGGAGAGAGAGAGGAAGAAAGAGGGAGAGGAGGAGAGAGAGAGAGAGAGAGAGAGAGAGAGAGAGAGAGAACAAAAAGCATAAGAAGAGCACACACAATGTGCTTTGAATCAGCTGTGTTCACTTGACTATGGATTTCTCAGCTGTTTTGCTGTTTAATATTTTTGGAATACTTTCCTCTACAGATCTACCATTTACTGCAAACATCATGCATTAAAAACCCGTGTAGCTTGGTTCTCTGAGCTTAAAAATAGGTCAATGTTCGGCTCTGTGTCTTGTGTGTTGTTCTGTCGCTTCAGGAAAAGCAGTCCTCCGAAAAATTCTCAACAGATTAATATGTTTATTTTTCTTTCACATCTCTGGAGTCTTGCTGTGTTGATTGTAATAATTGTAATAATTGTCTTTATTCTTTATATATATGGTTTATGGAACAAAAATTGTGGAATTTTTTTTTCATGACCATTATCTACAAACTCTTTCCCCCTTAAAATAAGCAGGCTGTTTTTATTTCTCTTGATTTAGGATTGATATTGGTAAATGACCTTGATTGGCTGCTCTGTAGTGTGCCTCATTGGAAAGTCAGCCCAAGATGAAACGCACATTAATTTAAGATGAATGGGCGGGGCTAAACTGCTGAAGAATGTAATGTATGTAAATGTTTTTGTTTTTATGGCGTAAACCAGTTCGATGCGGGTTGATTTTGTTGCTTAGTTTGCACATATGGATTGTCTGGAATGGGAAGTGAAACTGTAAACTTATTACATCTACATGAAACACTTTCATTTGGAAAAGAAATAATAATTCTGTTTTCCTCAGTACGTGCCCTTTAAAGTAGCTTCACACTGTCACAGTAATAAGATTAATGCTCATCTCAACCATTCACTTTTAATGGCGGCGTTGTGCGTCGCCCTGCGCTGAACCACATGAAACTTTGAAGTGCACACTGGCGAAAGATAAAGTTTATTGAACTTTGAGCCTGCACCACCAGTGACAGTAGGCGATTTAGTTTCCCGTCGCTGTAGAATATAAAAAGTGCAGTCTGTGTTTCTGTATTTATTGAATCATAAAATAATCAGTTGAAATGTGCTTTCGGAATGTCCCTGCGTTCTGTAATTTGCTGCCCTGAGTACTGACAATGTCAGATGTGGTTGCCGTACAGGGTATGTGCATTTGCCATGATAGAGTGAACCCTGCTTAACTGAACGATGTCCTGTTTCATTAAGATGTCACCTGTTGTTTTTTATGACTAAGCCCATTGATAATGTCCTTCATATTACATCCATGACTGACAGTCAATGTGCAGCTTCATTATACTGAATAGAGGTGATTGTAGAAGTAATGGCTGGCCCTTTCATTGTTGTATCAGCACTCTAACCCTCCCCCGTCCACTGCGTATTGCCCCATAGATTTGTCCCTAACCTCTCCAGGAAATTGCATTTGCGATGGGCTTATTGAATGTATTCGGTTTCCTCATACACGGCAAAGAAAAGCATTTCCCTGCTTAAGATTGCATTTTTCTGCGTCCACGAGTGAGTTATGTTTGTGCAAAAAGGCCCAGAGTAAAAGGCGAGATATATATTTGCACCAGCCAAACAGCAGGACGCGGTAACCTTGCTTTGATATGATTTAGCCCAGTGCATTCATGAATAAACAAGCTGAGAGGCCTTGTGGACAATTTAATAATACCGCTTATAATGCCATTGTTATTCAGTGAAGCTGTGAAGCTAGCTTCATTGTTGCTCGACTGTGCATTTGCATGTTGTTTATGGTTTTACAAATCCATACTATTCACTGTTGGGCGCCTCAGATCAGCATTAACGCACCATTTGGACCAACTCAACTAGTATCGTATTACAATGGAGATTATTGCTGCAATATCGGACTCTGCTGTCTCTTTACAAAACAAGACATTCCATCTTAATCACACATTCATGTGATTCCCTTGCAGCTCTTTCCATCTAATTTGCCCAGGCCTAAGTGCTAGGTAAAAAGCACTGAATTATTTCAGAGTTTGGAGCCATGCGAAAATGTGCGTCCCAACGGAGTCTAGCACGCATAGCACCCAAGTCAGTTTTGCATCTAAAAGGGGACAGTAGAACTTTCATTTTCACTTCAGTATCAGCAAATTCGTGTTTCCTTATGGTTGTGTGAACCACAGATGAGTATTTTAATGCATTCTTTTAAATATTTCATCCCACATTTGTCATTTAGCAGATTAGCTTGCTAACTTCTGGCTAGTTTTACTCGCTGTAATACAGGGTTATATGCTCTTAAGACTCATAGAAGGTGCAACTTTATGTCCTCACATGGTTGTGTGAACCAGCACTTTAAATGCATCTTTTAAAATATTTTGTTTTAAATTTGTAATTTTGAGTATGTCCTTCCTAACTGCTTACTTGGCTATAAAACAAAGTTTTATTCCTGTTCAAACTCTTTGGAAGGTTCACTTCTCCCTATAGCACTACCTGAACATCAGCAATGAACCATGCTAAGAAGGTTTCATAGCCAAATGGGTGGATTTAGAAAAAAAAGTATGGCTGACTGGTGAATAAAGTAAAAATTGTGATAACATGTTTACATGCATGGGCGGCACAGTGAGAAGGTCTTGAGTTTGAACCCCGGGTCGACCAGTTTGAAAGCTCTCGCCTTGTTTGCATGGGTTTCCTCTGGGTGCTCTGGTTTCCTCCTACTGTTCAAAGGCTGCAAGGTTGATTGGAGGCCCTGTTTGTGTGAGTGGTTATTTGTCTCTGTTTTGCCCTGAGATGGGTTGGTCTCCTGTCCTGGGTGTACCCCACCTTGGGCCCATAGTCAGCTGGGACCCCTGCGACCCAAAATGGAAGAAGCGGTTGAGAAAATGAGTAAATGAATGAATGATTACATACGTTGTGATTATTTAATGATGTCACCTACGTCAAGGTCCAATAATGTCCATTTGCAACCGGACGCTTGTTTCGGTATGGCACTACTGAGGTACCCTTGAGCAAGGTACCGTCCCACTACTCTGCTCCACGTCTTGGAAGTCGCTTTGGGTAAAAGCGTCCGCCAAACGAATAAATGTAGATGTTCTTGCGTGACATATAGGGTCAAAGGGCATTGCAGTGAATCTGTGTTTGTTTTTATGGCATTTATCTTTTCTGTTATTAACTAACTGAAATGAATCTGTTATTTTGACGATGCTATTTTGAATCATAAATATGTGGTTTAGAAGGAAGCGTGCAGTAACTTTTTGCATGTGAGTTATTTACCTATGGAAGAGCTATGGAGGGTTCAGTGAGAGTCAGAAAGAGGAGGGGCCTCTTTAGCTCATGATGTAGTACATAGATGAATGCAGCTAACAGCAGCTGTGTGAAGGCATAGTGAGGCATAGACTAGGCTCTGATATGTTTGGAAAAAGCCCTCCTTGCTGATCTTACCACTGTGGCCATTTCTGCAAGACTCTACAAAAGGCCATACTGGTGTCTGGTGTCAAAACAGTGTCTCTTTATCCCGTGGTTGAAGGCCACCGTCTTGGTCCTTTTTTCCCTCTGTGACACATGCTCTTCCTTCACCTTGTGCTTTGAAGTGTGGGGAGAAACTTGTAGGCCAGATCCTGATCAAAGCAGGAACAGAATAATTTGCCTTCCAGGACTGGGAAGGATATCCGAACCATCAAAATAGCACAACAAAGAAAAGTAGGCCCATAGAACCGTAGCCTTTTAATCAAGGAAAGAGCATTAGAGCCTCCCTCCTGTCTTAAAACGTAAAACTTTCGAACAATGATCTGAAGACAAGTTGTCAAGGCGTTTAGTAGCCCGCACTTACCAGTGCCAGTGTCACGAACTACAGCTCTTGTCAATCACAGGCCTTCTTTCACTGCTCCCCTTTGTTCTTGCACAGCATTGTATGAGCAAATCATGTCCTTTTGAGTAGTGATCATTTTTGGCATAAAACCGTTAAATCCCTGATATTAAACCATTTATCAGGTCCCATTATGAGGAAGATCACGCATTGTAATTAATTTGTCATTTAGTGGCACTTTTCATTTCAGCATTACTATTCTATCGACAACCCTTGCATTACGCAAATCGCCTCGGAGCATGAAAAATATTCCAACATTTATATTCAGCTGGCAGTGCCTGTAAAAAAGAAAAAAAACCTGGGACTTGGGTTTTAAAATGAGCAACTTTGGCAACCCAGCTCATTGAACACGATAAGAATAGAAGTGTGGGTTATTCCACGGCATCAGTTCTCAAGCAGGTTACTTGGGCTGGACGTTATGACCAAAATACGGTGATATGGATGCATATTCCAAATGTTACACACTCTGCAGTGAATTAAAATGCTTTGGTTAATCAACCATAGATCTAATGTGAATGTGATCAGAGTTTGACCTAAATTATTATTGGACGTTGAGGGATACTTGAAATCCTTGGAATGACTAGAGAACTGTGTGGAACTGTGATTGTGCTCACAGCACAGAGGCAATAAATGAAGTAACCTGCTTGTGGGCAGTGGAGGCCTAGTGGTTAAGACGCTGCCTTTGGGACCTGAAGGTCGCAGGTTTGCTGGCCCGGGCACTACTGAGGTACCCTTGAGCAAGGTACCGTCCCACTACACTGCTCCCCGGCTCTGTTGGTAGCTGCCCACTGCTCCATGTGTGCACGTGTGATGGGTTAAATACAGAGGTCACATTTCGTTGTGGTGCTTGAGTGTGTTCACAATGACAAAGAGTCACTTTCACTTTTGTCACTTTCTTTCAAAAGCATTAAGCTTAGGGGCATCAGTTGTGTGTTGCGGTCTTCTGCAGTAGTATTGTAGAGGTCAGAGCCAGTAATGATTAACCAACAATATGTAGTGCAGCTGTAATTTATGGCCTGTGTTTTGAATCTTACCTTACGAACGGACAACAATTGATTACTACAGGTAAACATGTTTTACCCCTTGTTACTAATGGTGTGCCCCAGGCATCTATGCTTGGTCCCCTTCTGTGTACTACATATGTGTTGCTTGCTGATCTAATCACTTTGGCCAGCAATTACTAAATGCTATATTATGCAGTCCTGCTTCATGCCTCATATTCCATACTGGCAAACTGGCTTTTGTAGTGTGTTTGAATGGAACAGGTTCAGTATTCAGAGGTATTTTCAATGCCAGAATGCTCTGCTGCTGCTCTACCAGACCACATGGATCTACCTTGACAGTAAACAAGACAATCAGAATGAAATTAAGATCAGAATCGCACAGTTTATGGCCGCTGGCATCGCAGTGCATCATGCTTGTCACATTCAGTTGGCTGCGGTCAAGGTTTTTTTTTTTTTTTTTTTTTTGCAGTACTTTGTCATGACGCTCATAACAACAGCCTTAATGTACCTCTGACTTATTCTTCACTCGTTCTGCACATTCAGAAAAGGCAAGAAGGTCGAGCAATCGAACTGTCATGGTTTGAAATGACATTGAACAGTCTTTGATGAGTGAAAATAAGTTTGGAAGACAGCACTGTAAATAAATTTGTCTTTTCTTCAGCTCAGTAATGGCACTGCGTAGCTACCCCCAAGACATCTTGACATGGCGATCGATCCAGGTTGCATGATTTATGAGTGATCCCTGTTTAATTTATTGGTTCATTTGTTAACTCCCATTTGAAAGGTATTTACATAGGAGTGCGGCTGCATGTGGAGACGGCTTAGAGAAATCACTCTTAGGTGCATCGCAAAATGAAGCTGTCAGGATTTTAAAAGGCATCAAGACCATTTGTATCTGGACTTTGATCTTGCCATCAATACTCTTGTGTGTGTGTGTGTGTGTGTATGAGAGAACGTGTGGATTACGTGTGTTTGGGAGTGATTTGACAAGGAGTGAGCACACTCTCCGCCACACACTCCCCTACAGTGTGCGGGTGAAAGGGCTTATATGCAGCTAGATCAAAGTCCCGCCAAGGTTACCGCCTCTCTTCTGTCTGTTTCCTCTATGCCTTCTCTCGCTTCTTTCCCCCACCTCCCCCCCAGTTCTTCAGAAAGCAAACAGAGACCTGTGATCCCGCTCTGTTCCAGCCGAGCTTTGATTCACCCAACATTGACTGCTTATTCCTCCACACACGGCAAGATGGCTTTGAACCCTGATCTCGTCAAGGGAAAACCATTCAAGCCTTCTTGGGTGGGAGCCGAAAGCCAATAAAAAGCTCTCACACTGTCTCAAGCTGCTTATTGTGACTTGCCTACTATTTTCGATGCAGCAGATTTATGCAGGTTTACATGGGCAGATCGACAGACCCAACTTTACCAGCACTACATGCACAATCATGTCAGCCTGCTGTGCTCTGAATGGGTCCACCACCCAAATCATTTCTGATCAGCACGGCTCCCACTGTGATCTCTTTCCATTGATGGATAGGTAGACAATGGTCAACAGTTAGCAACCTGTAGTAAATGTGAACATACAAAGTGCATCTGGAATCCAGTATTATTGGCTTCACCAAACTACAAAAACTAAGTATAGATCAGATCAGTATAGAGTTTTTTTTGTCCAAAACATGGGGAAAAATAACTGGCATCACTGGGTAAATACACCTGGGTAAGGCAGCTCAACAAAGGCAGAAAGCTTTGGACCTGCAAAGATTCGTAATTGGTTTTAAACCATAGGTGAAATTAACATTAAGTACATTCAGGGTTAAAATAAAGTTGGAAAGGCCTTAAACAGTTGGTCAAATTGTTGAAATTTACAATTTAGTTGAATCTTTTGATTTTCAACTTTCAGAGTCCAGTGTCAGGTGGGACCTCCATGGCCGGAAGCTTTCTAGACGGTTTTCATGAAGGCCATTTCTAGCAAGCCATGTAGTGAAGCATGTTTCGTTGGGACTAAAAACGAAAATATGACGTTGTGAGACGAGAGAAAAGTCAGCCTTTTGGTCCTACACACTGGTGTCACATTTGGTGAAAAAACTGCAGACAATAAAAAAAGCCCCTGATATCCACTGTCAGATACTGTGGTAGATCGTTGATGCTTTGGAGCAACTCTTGCTATAAATGAGTATGTGGCTACTTCGTTTATATGCTACCTTAACTCCAGAAAAGAGCAGAAACACATCAGCATGTTTGATTGTTTACCCCCTACGCTGCTGTTTTAAATGAATGCAGTGTGTCATTAACATTGTCATTAGCTTAGAAATTTGCAGCCAAAAGTCAACATCATTACAAAAACATTTTTCTGTGCTTTTACATGCTCAGACACGTCTGACGTGGGACAGGACTAGATTGATTAGAACCACAGAGAAGGCAAGTTTACACCTCCCTGAGTGCCTCCATCATTAAGAAAACTCCTTCCCCCAGAATGCAGCATTTTTACAGGTATGCCCATTCACAAAGCATTACTTTAACCTTTCTATGACTTGTTTTGCAGTAAGTGCAAAGTGCCATAATCTTTTCTGACATGGGATCATGTAGTTTGCTAAATGACTGACATTATAGATGTTAGTCAGGACTACAATCACTGAGAAATGCTAGTAACAGTTACATTACCCAACCTCCCTATGTCAAACGAATCCTGTGCAAATTGTGCTTTGAACTGAATTACAGTGCCAGCAGAATTGAAATTATTTTTACCATAATCATGCACTTAATCTGGGTCCGGGACTCTGGCCTATATTAGTTTATAGTGTATTTCATAAACAGGCTCATTGGTATAGTGGTAACTTATAAGGACGTATGCTGTGCCTTCTTATGAACTACCACAAGTAAAGTACTGCAGTCATCCCCATGCTGTGAAAATCTCCCCATATACTTTATAAGTAAAGGATGTAAATTTGGTGTAAAAAAAGGTATAAACTTCACATTAATGTTGTTATTCTACATAAGTGCATTATTCTATATAGTGCGTGTATATATGCATTTAAAACTCCCTAAAGCAATTAAAGTATGTGAGAATATGTCAAATATAATATGTTAGACTGCAGTGTGAGTGTGAGTGATGCAGAATGTTCTGCTATGCTAAAGCTTAAATGTACTACTGTGCTACTCACCTGCTCCATGATGTCAACACGCTTTGCAGTGAGTGTGTAGTCTTCACCTGGATACTTCATTTCAAACATAGCCATGCACAGAGCTCTGTCAGAGCATACCCCCCTGCTATGCGGACGTCCCAAAGGGTCATGTTTAATCTCGAGCTCCGATTAAATTTTCTATTTCTAACATGGTCTTTGTGTAGAGCATGGGCTAACCTGTCCCCACCTCTTCCTGCTCTCCTGCTTGGGATTTTTTTTATCTTCAGAGAAACCCTTTCATTATTAAGTGAGTTGGACATGCCTGACCAGTAGCAGATGAGATTGTGCTTTATTGGGCTCTGAGTGGTCTTTCAGGTGATTCTGAGAGAGAAGGGTGATAAAACGAAACAACCCATCGCTAACACGTATATAAAATGAAGCACATAGTCATGTGCTCTCCATAGACAAACACTGCCAGTATATTGGGTCATACTGAAAAGCTCAGTGACTTTAAACGTGGCATATTCATAGGGTGTCGCCTTTGCTATAAGACATCCAGTGAAATTTTTACCCCGTTAGATCTGCTCCGGCCAACTGTAAATGCTAGCATTGTGACATGGAAGAGTCTAGGGGCGATGACAGCTCAGCCATGAATCTGTAGAGCACCCAAACTCAGACTGCAGTGGTTCCCTGGTTGCATCATTCACTACAGAGTTTTCAAACTGCCTCTGGATGAACATCAAAACAAGAACTGTGTCAGGAGCGTTCTACGTTTGGTGTACATGGTTGAGCAGCTGTACACAAGAGTAAAATCACTATGGGCAGTGCTTAACATCAGCTGGAGTGGAGTAAAGCAAGCTGCCACTGGACTTTGGAGCAGTGGAAATGTGTTCTTTGGATTGGTGAATCCCGCTTCACGGTCTGGCAGTCTGACGGATATATCTGGGTTTGGTGGATGCCAGGAGAACACTACCTAATGGAATGCATAGTGCAATCTGTAAAATTGAGTGTAGGAGGGATAATGGGCTGTTTTTCCGGGTTCGAAGTCAGCCTTTTAGTTCCATCGAAGGTTGATGTTAGTGCTACAGCAAACGAAGACATTTTAGACAATTATGTGCTTTCAACTTTGTGGCCCTTTTCGGTTCCAGCATGAACAGAGATCCACAGAGACATGGTTTGACTGTTTTGGTTTGGAGTGCACAGTGGTCTGCACAGAGCTCGGACCTCAACCCAACTGAACACCTTAAATTTGGAGGTCACATTACGTTGTGGTGCTTGAGTGTGTTCACAATGACAAATAGTCACTTTCACTTCACTTGGGATGAAATGGAACATCGACTGTGAGCCATGCCTTCTTGCACAGTATCAGTGTGTGACCTTAGACATACTCTTTCAGCTGATTGGTGACAAATTCCCACAGACACATTCCAAAATCTTGAGAAAAGCCTTGGAATAAGTGGGGCAACTCAATATTAATGTGCAGGGTATGGAAATGGGATGTGCAATAAGCTCAGGTGTCCCTGTACTTTTGATCATGTAGTGTGTTTCAGTAGTAAGGGCCCACACAGGACCACCAGTGAGCAGGTTTTATTCGGGTGGTTAGAATGGATTTTTTGCTCAAACAAAATAAAGAAAATTTCATCTCTAAATCTTATTCATATTTGTTTTTTAATACATGTTGTTATGCATAAAAAGCCCATGAAGAAGATTGTAAGGGGAATATTTGATTAAACTATTTCAACTGTATTTGTATAAGAATTTTTCTGTCTCAAGATTTCAATTCATACAAACATCTCATCACTATAACGACAGGGTCATATCTGCTTTAGGCAGTTCCCACTATATGTGTGTATGTGTGTATATACAGTATATATATATATAAAACATTTTATAGCATTAAAACCACCTGCCTAATATGTGTAGGCCCCCTAATGCTACCAATACAGCTCTGACCAGTTCAGGCACAGCCTCCACAAGACCTCTGCAGATATACTGTGTTATCTGACACCAAGATGTTCGCATCAGATCCCTTTACTCCTATAAGCTGCGAGGTGGGGCCTCCATGGATCAGTCTTTTTTGTCCAGTATATCCCACAGATGCTCGATCAGGCTGAGATCCAGGGAATCCAGAGGCCAAGTCAACAAATTGAGCCCTTTGTCATGTTCCTCAAACAGATCCTGAATCCTGTTTGCAGTGTGGCAAGGCACATTATCCTACTGAAAGAGGCCACTGCCATCAAGGAACACTGGTGCAGGGTGGTGTATGTCATCCATATGAATGTCAGGACCAAGGATTTCCCAGCAGTACATTGACCAGAGCATCACACTGCCTCCAGTTTGCCTTCTTCCCATAGTGCATCCTACCTTCTTGCATTGCTCCATGGTCTAGTTCTGCTGCTCATGTGCACATGTGCTTTTGGCAGTGGACAGGGGTCATCATGGGCTCTCTGACTAGTCTGTGAACACAGCTCCCCTTAATCTGCAAATTGCACTGCAAATGCACTTACTGTGTGTTCTGATTTTCATAGCCAGTATTAACATTTTGTGCTACAGTAGGTTTTCTGT
>JBBPDA010000081.1:6615893-6631457 GCA_037974385.1 Arnoldichthys spilopterus | reverse complement strand
ACCTTGCTCAAGGGTACCTCAGTAGTGCCCGGGCCGGGACTTGAACCTGTGACCTTCAGGTCCCAAAGGCAGTGTCCCAAACACTAGGACTACTTCCCATATAAATTCAATCTATCTATTACTAAACTCACGTTTTTGCAAAACTGTGTAGTGCTACATATAGAATACAGTGCACTGGGAGCCTGAGAAGTAGGAATGAATAAAAATGCCAAAAAAACAAACAAGAAGTCTTGAAGTACATCCAAGCAAGTACATTTGTTCTCAACAGGAGACTTCAGCCCACACTCAGAAACCAATGTTTCATACATTCCTCTCTCCTTTCTGAGTACATATATACACACACAGCATATAAAAACCAAAGGCAAGCTTGAAGCCATCTGTACTGTTCATGTGTGACAGCTATGTCCGTTTACAATGCCGGTTTAATGTCTAAGAGTGTGTTCCTGACCGGTGTAAACTTTAGTGATCACCACACTAAAAGCACATCAAACTCCCATGACAACGAGTCTTATTCTGCTGCTTTCTTTTCATCCCATTTTCCCTTACGAGGCAGGACTTTATTCACACTGTTCGGGGCGCAGCCCTTTCCAGCCTGGAAAGCCTCACGATCGAGTGTGAACAACCACCCAGTCTCCACCTCAGGACAGGATGTATGTAATGCTACAGTGACATGAGGTTTGTGTTAAACCCCTAACACTAAAAGAGGGTCACCCAACAGGAACGCTACAGATGAGCCACTTCTGTTGCTCTGATGGCCGGCTCTTTGAGGAACCACATTTTGTAGATGTGCAGGTGTGGAGAAGATTTTGTTGTGAAAGAAAAAGTTTTTTAAAAACTTTCTAGAAACGAAAAGTTCTGGGGAAAACCCTGTAAAAGGTGCCAGAGGACGTTGATGGGTAGGACACAGAGGAAGAACTGCTTCTGGTTCCTTTTAAGAACGTTTCAATGGATCAGATGCACATGAGTAAGAACCTTTTAAAGCGTCTATACCTACTGAAGGGGTTTCTTTCAGCTGTTTCCATTATGTGGAGGTTCTTTAAATTTTAAAAAACATACCTCACACTCACATGTCTCATCTACTGAAAAGTGCTTCGGGGAAACGAAAGTGGAGCTTCTTTGGCAAGAACTGCTTTGGCAGCTTTACACTATAAAAAGTCTCGGTACTGCTTTAAAACTCTGAGCTCATTAATCACTAAACGTGTTAACAGAATGTAGAAGGCAGGAGTAAAATCCACAGTAAACTCACTGTTAGAGGTTTAGTCAACAGTGTATCATAAGGAGTCTGAACCAAACACACCCTGTCATTTTATTTCTCATGTGTGTGTGTGTGTGTGTGTGTGTGTGTATTACACACCTACACATCCATGTGATCGTAAATGTGTGTAGACATCAGGATAATCACTGCATTCTGTGCCACACTGAATGACTTTATCTGTATCTGTGTCTGTTAGGGGACAGTTGTGGTGGTCTACCGGGTCTTGCACAGTCGTTACCAGTCCCATTTTCTCTCCTTTTATCTTTAGCTCCTTTTTTTGAAGTCCGGTTTTGAAAACTCCTGTGTTTTCACTTACTTCCCTTTAATTTTCCCATTCCTTTTCCGAGTGGATGATCTTTTATCTAATCTCCTCAGAAATCTCTCCTTGGGAAAGAAATGTGTGAAGCAGCTGGTGTGTGTCTGGGTAGCTGCCTGTGTGAATGTGTGCCTCTCTGAAGGGTATCATAATGTCAGTGGCTGCTTTGGGAACAGCTTTTGTTGGGGGGACACAGCTGTAACTGGTTGGGTCTGGGGTTGGTAGAAAGGGCATATTATTATATTACACTCTGTAGTGGAGGCTACTGTGCATTTTTCTGCATGTTTCAGTATGTTTTCTTATTACTCACACTATACACGGACTATACTGTGACCAGTGATTTGATTTGACCTTATAATTGCGTGCAGGCCGACTGGATCAATGTACAAATACATGTCACGTTTCAGTGCTGTAAGAATGAATGATATGTTCATATACGTGCACTTGAGCAGCATGGACTGATACAATGAACTGCGCTGCTCGTCAAACGAGGCCTTTGACTGAAGCTTCTATACGGGTACTTTTTGTGTGCAGATCACAGGCTACACTTCCCAGCTCAAATGACATAAGTGATGGGACTGTATTACAATTCCTCTCATTTCTGTATCACCACGGTAACTGAAGACTATACTGAAGACGTTTAAAAAGAAAAGGATCTACAGTTTCATTGCATCTGAAATGATCACCAGCACCGTGGGGCAATGGTGGCCTAGTGCTTAGGACACTGAAGGTCGCAGGTTTGAGTCATGGCCCGGGCACTACTAAAGTGCCCTTGAGCAAGGTACCGTCCCGCTACACTGTGTGCACGTGTGATGGGTTAAATGCAGAGGTCACATTTTGCTATGGTGCTTGAGTCACTTTCACTTCACTTTATTGCTACTGTCGCAAAGTGAACATGTTAAAACCATATATCTCCTGCTTTCGTACTGTAGCAGCTTTTAGGACGTGTGGAAATCTTCCCGTCAAAGAAAACGCAAGGAGAAAAACTGAGAAAAACGATGTGATTTCAGAAGGAAAGGGAAGAGAAGAGGGTGAATATTACTTTGGAGCTTTTACCTGAGGACACAGGCTGTCTATCTGTGTTGCAGCCATGCGCACCAGCTTCACTCCTTCTTCATTGTTGGAGATAGAGCAGGCGAGATTGGCCACCTGGGCAGGAGAGAGGGAGAAAGAGAGAAAGAGAGAGAAAGAGGGATATTGGTGAGATATTGGCTCATCAGGTTGGTTCAAGTCCTGCGTGACCTTACACGAACAACGAGGCCGTCTTGCTCGTGTAAATCCTGGCATTTGGACATGAGCAAATAAACCTGCTGAATCTCTCGCACACACACACACACACACACACACACACACACACACACACACACACACAGATTCTCCCCCTCTGTCGTTCATGTCTTCAGCTATCAGTGCTGGGGGGGGATTTCATGCCTGGCTTGAGAAGTCAATGTCAGGGCGAAATATGTACAGAGGGTTAGGGCCCGTTCAAGTGTTAGATTGCTATTTGTTATTTTCCCTGCAGAACTTGATTTCAGACCCGTTTTAGTCTTGATTTTAGACCCGTCTACCAGCGCCCCCCCCACCACCACCCCTCCACCCCCCACAAACCATTTTCTGTCATGTTGGTTTTGCTATGCTATTGACATGTAATGCACTGATGCCAGCGTGCAGTCACTTTACACACAAATCTGAATCCAGACTGGTTCCACATCATTAAAAACACTGATTCCACTGTGATTCCAATGCGACTGGGCAATGTGAGGAACGTGTGAGATGGACCTGTCGCCGTGTCTTCTCCTCACTGGAGGCAGGCTGTACAGGTGAAAGTAGGGCCACGTTCTGCTCTGAATAATTCAAGTCGGAAGTCGCGAAAACACAATTACCCTGAAATGTCAGCAGGCGGCTAATTGGAGGTCGTTGAGTTAGTCAGTGCTGATTGGCTGGCCGTGCAGCGGTGTTGCAGTGGAGTCATCCTCGTTAGGGCTAAATATCTGGACTGGGCAAAGGTTCATTACAGAGGTGGCAGTGTGTGGCTGAGCCATTAGTGCTGCGTATCGATGCACAGGCAGAGTCTCATTGTTTAATTAAAGCAGCAGATGGCCCAACTAAAACAACACCTCACCACACCGTTTGCACCAGGCCATCGACAGAGACCATCTTACCTGAGGTAAAACACCACAAAGTGTGTCTCACTCCCTCTGGTGTGTGTGTGTGTGAGAAGATTTGCCATTTATACAAACAACAAGCAACAACAAACAACAAACAATGCCTCGTCCAAACGGTCAAATTAATCATGGCAGCAGTACCTCACTCTGTCACTCAACATTAACAGGATGGTGAGTAGTAGCTTCAGTCCTGCAAGGTGTGCAGTGCAATACTGAACACAGAGGTCACTCCAAGCGTAATCCCTCCAATAACCTGTGACTAGTCATGATGAGTAAACAGGTACAGTTTCACTCTCCACAGTCACTTCTTCTCTTCTGAGGTATGGGGCATCTGAGTGTGTCTGCACACATGTAGTTATAGCTTGATAAGCCAAGACACCTCAAGTGGTATTTAGGGGTGGGTTGTAAGGGGCAGCCTGATTAACAACTGACACATTGTTCAGTCACTTGAGAGGACTGGGTACAACAATTTCATCTGCAATCAAGTTCCTCGTAGCTGAGAACAATTTGGTACATTCTGCATCCCAGCCATAAGTGCCGCTTTAGGCGATTGCCTGGTTCACCTATATGGACACACCAGCTCTGGCAAACACACTTCCAGCCGTTCCTTTACCTGTCTACGTTTACCACCTCCAAATAACATGCGGTGGCCTGGACACGGAATTCACATTCTACTACAGTTATTTTACAGGTGTATCAGCTAATTGCTTTTTCAAACATCACTTTATACCTGTGTTTCTACAATATTTATGTACACAGACAGACTGACAGATAGACGGACGGATAATCATGAATTATTCAGTAACTACTGAAAGTGATTCAGTGAGAAATGTGCATCACTCCGTAGCTACTATTGAGCTAAAATGTGAGGTAGATGGTTTTGGGAGCGAGGACCCAGCAAGAAAGAGGTTCACATCCTAAGCTTACATTTTTCTATTATTGTCAGAAAAACCAAATGTGTTATGATAAAGTTATTAACCCTTTAATGGCCACAACAAGAAAAAAAAGCAATAAAACATATTCTGTGTATTTTATATTCATTTGGGACAAAAATAACACTAATTATTATACAATAATTATCAAACAATTGTTTTTTTATGTTAAATTTTTATTTTTATTTTTGTATTTTTGTATTTATATATATATATATATATATATATATTTTATTTTTTTTTTTGCTTTATTGCTTACATTTGTTATTTAAGCAACCCCATCATTTTTTTAAATATAGGCCTCTATCAAACAGTCGAGATTTCTTTATCATAAAACTCTAAATACATAAACACATTAGTAAAGATCAAGTAAAATTCTTGGATTCTCTTAAAAATTTCGAGAGAGATCCATGAAATTGCTTCAAATATGTGCCCACCTGCAACTAGGATGCCTTTGTCTTGTGTTGAGGAAGCTCACTGAAAAGATCTATTGACTAAGGATCTATTGACTGAAATCCAGCGGATATTTTGACCATAACTGACCTAAACTTCATGGTTAAGTTCAGTTCAATGTTTCAGTTAGATATAAGGACTTAATAACTGAGCAGAACACTAAGGGGTAACTAGTAATTGTGTCACTGTCAAATTAGTGCATAACAAAAGTCTAAATATTGTAGAATATTGAGAAATATTGTAGGGACTGTAGATGTTGTACATTAGCATAAATGAGCTAATGGTCAGAATGTGAACTAAAGAACTACAAAAAAAGAACGAGAGTGAGGGGTAGCACGACTTGTGACAGCTTCTGGAGCAAAGATGTGGCTCTTTTTAATGCCAAAGTGACTTTCACTCACTATTTAATGTTAAAGCAACCCCCCCCACCCCCCCACAATGCCATACATTCATCCACCGCATCCACTCTCATTACATATGACAGCACACAGCAGCAAACTGCTCAAAGTTTACTTAGAATTTGGCGACATGACAAGCGGCGAAATGAAAAAGCCACTAATAAGCGTGTCAATCCTGTTTGCTAACAATATGGAAGTGGTATTACACGCTACTGTTTCCTCTTTCTGTTTTGACGGGAACGAATGGGATCACGGCTGAGTAAGGAGGGGGGGTGGTGGTGATGGGGTAAATTGACAGATGCCTGTTGGCAGATGCCGCTGGAGCGGAGGCATATCGGCAGGCGTCTTTTGCTGTTGGTGTGTCACCCTTTTGGGAGGTGAATGGAGGTAAATCGAATCTGCATTAGAGGATCCCTGCTCACGGCCCTATTCTGCCTTTTTACTCCTGACAGCTTTGAATGCCTTGATGGATTGTCTGCCTTTGAGTATGTGTGTGTGCACGAGAAAGAGGGTGTGTATGTGTCTTGTCTGTCTGTCAGAGCGAAAGAAAAAGAAAGGGGATGTGTGAAAGGTGTGCGTGTGTGCGGGTGTGCGTGTGTGTGAAGGTGTAGTGCCTAAGCCGGTGGGTAATCATGAAATTGATTCATTTTTATTTCATTACAAGTTGATAAATAATAAATATGAACTTAGTTACAAATGAACACATTCGCTTAATATTTTAAGTGAGAAGTTTAATTTTGCACTGCAGACTCTTTCCTGACCTCAGATATAAACCATTAAGGCTTATAAAGTCTCATAAACTTCCAAAGTATAGCTGCATAAAATGCTACATTCAGTAGTTATGTCTGAAAACACCAAATTCCCACGACATGTTGGCACAAAAATATAGAATGTGATGGCTGATAAAACAGAGAGATGTTAATGCTCAATAAGAGACAGATCTGGGCTTATCATTCAAGCACACATGCTGTGAAGCTGCGCTGTTGTAGTGTGTGCAGAGTGAGGCCCGGCATTGTCTCACTGAAATAACTGACAACTCCACAATAAATGACATCTCCTCGGTAGCAGCATATGTCTCTCTAAAATCCCAACATGCGCTTCTCGCTGACAACAGCTGGCACTAAGGACTTGACACCTGTTTGTCCTGAAAAAAAGTTGCAATGTGGACTCGTGGTACAAAAATCATATGTCATAAGAGGCAGGTAAGTGGCATTACATTTGATTTAAAGAATAGAGAAATATAATGATATATTTTAATTTAAACAGCTAGAGCTCAAAGGACTAGTTTTCAATAACAGCCAAAAAGGCCCACTGCCACCAGAAGAGTAGAAGTACAGTTTCACCGTCTCAGACAGACATTTCTTACAGGCATATTTGCTGTGGGCTTGTAGGTAAATAATACCACCCACACACGTTTTAGGGGAGAGGGGCTTCCAGCCTAAACATCATCTACCTGCATGCATGCTGGAACAGAGCCAGGCCTACCCAGCATTCCAGCCCCTGCTCTGAGCATTGGCCAAGCATCAGTGTCCAGCCAAAACAAGTAATTGCAATTATCTAAAGAAGGGTTCCTCCCCTGTGGCAGAGAGGCAGGGGGACTCTTACAAAAGAGAAAACTGATGTTTAAACCTTTTTTATCTGAGCTCAGACTCCAATGTGCTGTGCTGTGGAGAAAGCATCAGTGAAGCTTTTAGCTGTCTTTCTCATCATAAAAAGCACTCTAAAGGTAACCGTGTTCACTGTGCACAGTTCAAGATGGTAAAAGTGTGGAGTCTTCACCATTATAGCTGCTAAACACAGGTTTTTACTTACAGTCTACAACGGCAGCACAACATATATATTTCTTATTTATTTTATTCAGGTATGTGAACGGTGAGCAGTGAACTTGTCCTCTGCATTTAACCCGTCTGTATCACCGGCGTACATACACCAGACGCAGGAGCAGTGGACTGCACACCTACGCTGCCCAGGGAACAGCTAGGGGGTAAGATGCACTGACCAAGGGCACTTCAGCAGTGGATGTGGGAGGGGAAAGTGCTGCTTACTCGCTCACACCTTCCGACACTTTCTCTGCCGGTTCCAGGGATTGAACCGGGCGACTCCCTGGTTACAAGCAAATTGGAATATGTGCAAGATGCTTACACTTATGTTTCATTTAGGGATCTTTATTACATTGCTGGTAGATGTTTAATCAAGGTCTTTAAAGTCTAAATGAAATTTTACTGCAACTCAGAGCTTGTTTTCAGTACTTATCAACAGAGCAATTCTAAATTATACTGCATATATATTGACAAAGCTCTAAATGAGAAAACTATATCAAAACCATGAATGAGGAGGTTTAATCAATAGCACCATTACTCTGCTTTTTTCAGGAACAGGAGGCCAAGCAGGATGTAGGTGTAAGTCTAGCTTGTGAAATGAAGTAAAGCCAAACTGAATCAAAACAAAGCAGCAGCATGAACACACGAGGACACGCCGGCGAGACTAGGATACAAAGAACAGTATGACAATACATCAATATAACAGAGAACTGACAAGATGAGACTCAAACACTAAGGTATATACACTACCGGTACATAGGAAACAGCTGGTAAGGGTCGTAGACAAGACAAGGCACAGGTGGACACAGTAATACGAAGGCAGGGCTACAGTGGGGCTACTGACACAACATAAACGAAAGGCAAACGGACAGGACCTACACGGCTAAGGAAACAAGAACAAACAGGGTGCACCAGGTGGGAAAAGTTACAATTTTTGTGTTGATCAAGCAAGCTCAGTCTTACAGCACCCTTCTGTAAAAAAAGCACCACTTGGGCTTCCTGAGCCCAAAAATGGCTAAAAGTGTGGATTCAAATCTTCAGTTAGCAAAAAAAATGATGCAATCGTACTGGATTTTAGAACAGTATCATAAACATGCTCAGATCGTTTGGTTCACACATTGTGGTCTTTCCACATCTCTTCTACACGGCACGCTGAGACAATCTTCCAGCAATAGAAAGTGTCAAAGGAAATAGTTTCACTTTGAGGCAGAAACAGCAATAATCCCCATAATGCCACAGCAATCTGTAACTGGGAGTCCAAAGAAGATTCCACTTCCTCAAGAGTCGACACAGCCAAAGCAGCCGTTCCGTACGTCGTTCTACTCTGCTGCAAAGTTGCAGGTCAAAATTTTGGTAACTGAAGACTTCTGAGTTGTCAATTTGTACACAAAATGTATTGCCTCCAAAGGTAAAACATTCATTATAGGAAATTCCAAGGAAAATGAAAGTGGGTGTGACTGGACCTTTTTTGCACTCACTGCTCTTTTTCATATGTGTTCAACCGCTCAGCAACGTTACAAGGATCAGCACTTCCAAACAACACAGTAAGAGGCTTCAGGCGTCTCGGAGAAAGCTATGCTTGCCCTCACACTGCCAGATTGATGTTTTATGAGGACAAGAACTGGCGATAGCTAACACTGCGAAGAGAGAGAAGGTCAAATTTGAAGTTCTGCTTTATTTAGTAATAGCCTGCAAGTCCATTTACCAATCGTTCTCTTAATACTTCCACTCCTTTCTAAAATAAATACAGTTCCAGTCATTTAGACCTTTCATTTAACCATTATCGACCCATCAGCCATTTCCTCACACTTAGACATGCACTGCTAAACTTTTTTTTTCGTCCAAGAACACTGCAGGGTTCAGTTCTCACTGCTGTTCTACAGGAAAAGGTAAATGGGGCCAAGTGGCTAAAGAATGTCATCAGCATTCACTTTGCTAAGACATTTTGCTACCGTTCCAGGAACTCTCAGAAAGAGTGTGGAGAAAGAAAGAGGCTAAGATGTTTGCCAGACTAGTGACCACTATTCCCTGTGCTGGCCCTAGACAGAGCTTAAATAAATCAGCCTGTCAGCACGTTCAGGACGGAGCAGAGCAGCCCACCGGGGTGGTGCAGACACAGGCCGCTAAGCGCATCCGTGCAAGCAGTTTCCTGCAAATCCCTGTTGTGCGGTCCCAATTGTACAGACCCAAAAGGCCTCTGCTGTAAACAGAGAGCATGGCCCACACCTAATCAGATTTATAGGTTTAATCTGAGACAGCAGCACACTGTGAAAGGGCTTTTCCTAGGACCATGAATCCAAGCCGACAACCATTTAGAAATCTTTAATTTTAAGAGCTTTAAATACAGCACAGCTGGTTGATGCCTGTGTGTATACAGCAAGCATCCCAAAGGATCTGGGAGCAGACAGCAGAGCTAGAAACAAAAGGGAAGTGATTTCAGTACCTTCTAGAAGATGCTCATTGGTTCTTTGAAACAGATGAAAGGCTCTGGGGTCTCCAATCCAGAGTTACTATTAAAGTTCAGAGAGTTTAATGCTGTGCATTAAATGTTAATAAAAACATCACATCAGTCACAAAAATTAAGATGGTTTATTATTAGTAAATTCATATGAAATTACACCGTCAACAAAATCAATTTACATCAATTTACATTGTCAACAAACTGTACAATGCCATACAGCAGTGATTTTTTAAGCCAGTCTGGAACACACAGATGATCCACATATTGCTCTGTCCCTGTTTTTTGAGTTGGAGCAAAAACATGGACCCTCTGAACCAGTTTGTGAGTCCCTACCACAGGGTTCCTAGAAGGGTTAAGCGCTTGAAAGTCAGCATTGTTGTTCATGTATTTTCAGGTTTTGGGGATATATTGAGAGAATACTGTCAGAATGTCTAACACCTCAACAGACTATTAGCTCTTTCACAGTCCATTAAAAGGTTCAAGTCAAGCCCACAGTTGTTGAATCACCTCTTAAAAGCTGGACTGTGGCTGCATATTGTTCTCCTATCACTGCCCATCAGTTCATTTGACATTTAGAAGCAGCGCATTACTCTTTCAAGCTTTCTAAGAGTAGACATTTCAGTCAGGTGTAAAAAAGACTGGAACTGATTCAGTGCCTGGGATTTGTCATGGCTGTGGGACCCTACATTCCCTCGCCAGACTGGCGTCATTATTAGAGTCTACCTGTCCTCAGCCCTCTCAACCTCTTGAGAGAAAAAGAGGGAGAAAGACTTCTAAGGCATGCGACTAGCATGCTAAGCCGGGACATAGAGTTCTGCTCCGCAACCTGTCTATAGTCATCGGGACTTCTGCCTGTGTCTGCCTGTGTTCTGCCCAATCAGACTGCCTTTTCATCTTGCTGTCTGAGACACCAAGCAGTCTCTTTTTGAGCGACAAGATCTGGCAAAGTATTTGGATTGGGTAGCCCTGCTGTAGAAAACTCATGTTTGTTTTCCTAAAGAACCTTTCAGTTGTTCTTTACCATATGATTGTTATCAGCATCATTTTTATAAATGAGATGAGTATGAAGAACCAGGTTTAAAGAATCTCCACATCATGTGAAGGTTCTACACCATTAAAGATTTTTCACTCAAGTGGTGAACAGTAAAAAAAAAAGTGATATTGTAACTATAACAAAGTAGTGATAGGCTTTAATAGCCATAGCAGTGCTAACTCTGCATTTTTTTGGAAAATGCTCTAGAACCTTTGGTAGAAAAACAGACATAGCAGGACTCGGGGAAAACCAGGACATCTGAACACTGACCATATACAAAAGCTAGTTTTGCAGCTTGCTAACTGCGTAAGATCTTCTTCTACAAATTCAGTGTTGTTGAGGCGTCTACAAAGTACAAGCCATAGAGACCACATGCCTTGGAGATTGCAGCCTTACTGCAAACAGCACAAATGTCATAAAAGGCCCTAGTAGGCTGCTGAAATACATGAAATGATTTACTCGAATGGAATTTTACTTTATTTACTAAATTATACGCATGAAACGTTTGAAGTGAAAGACCACCTTGCCTTCAAAACCTCTATCTCACAAGCACAGCATAATTAGCAGAAAGTCCTATGTGTAGTTTACAATACGATACAGCCGTAGTAAACAGACATTTAGATTAAGTGTAAGTGCAAGTGTGGCTGCATCAAGGCGTGTTTTGTCTACACTTTCTCTCAGTGGTAAATCAGGCCTCAACAAACGCCGAATCTTCATCCACCCTTTGTAGTCTTGGGTCTTAATCATGCAAGTCATTGGGACTTACTTAAGAAGTCAGGGTGCGTCTCCGCCACTTTCCCCCACCTAGTTCCTCTGCCAAGAAGCTTATTGCCTGGGAAACCTGCAGTTTGGAGTGTGGCATAATTAAGTGCCTCCCAATCAAGCGGCCGATAAACAAAGCGCAGGCTAAAGTGAGTCAAAGCCAGCCAAACAAATGAAAAGAGAAAACCGGGTGCAAAGCCATGCTGTTTACTTTGCCACTCCTTTAGGCAAATCCGCCAGTCTTCATTGCCAGGGCTGGCTTATGGAGGCTGAAATAACAACACTATTATCGTGAGATGCAACAGATCTTTTTTGACAGGTGAAACCTGTGATAAATGCTGAAAGAAAAGGACAAGTGGACAGCTGATCTGCACAAAAGAATGCATGCTATGGACGCCACACCATAAAGGACACCTTTACTGCTATTCTACCGATCCTTTCTTTTTACCTCAATTGCATTTGCATCTTGCTCTAGTGTCTAATATCTGTGGTAGATTGGATATTGATTGCTGAATTTGTAATAAGACAAGGTTTAGATGAGATTGGCTAGTACAGAATTATAAAAATTGACTGACAGTCAGATTAGATATATGTATTTCTTTGGAAAAAACGACTGGAATTCAGAATGCATGGTCTAAAGTCTAATTAAAGGGCCTTAGAAGGTGTTACAAGATCAGCATTATTCACATCTGCCTGTCTTTCCACACAACAGCCCTTAATTATAAATAATCGTGAGGCAACTAACCCATAAAAGCAAATTATTTTCTCTGAAATTTCCAGGCTTTAGATGAGTTACATTTTACCAAGAACAGCCAGTGATGAGGACAATGTGGGATCTTTCAGTGCATTTAACGAATGACGTAGGAGTAGAAAGTCAAGGCTCAAAGCTCCGCTCAAATTGGCATATAAACACTAATAAAGTTGAAGTTATTTTGATGAATTCTAAATATGATTTATTGTCTGAGGTAGAGTGCTTATGTCTCGGAGCAGGCAGCCGTGGCTTGGATGGGCACCTGGAGACTCATTTCCAGTGTATAAAACTTTACTGACCCAAACACAGGACATGGAAAGGTAATTGAAAACAATATAAACCATCCATAAAGCTGGATGGACATGCTTGACTTTGAGGGCTTAAGGCAGCAAGGGAAGGTGGTGACCCTTATTGGCAAGGAGAAAGCCAGCTGGACTGTCCAATTAGATTACAGCTTATTGGAGACCGCTGCCCAAAATGTCAAACGATTATTTTTATGACACAGCATCAGTATTGGCACTAGATGAATGTGCCTTGTCTCAGTTTGGACACTACACACTAAAATCCTACACTGTACACCATGTTCTTCACCGAGTACACAGAAATGACTATTTGGTGCTATGAGAGTGAGGTTACATGGCACTCACACACTGTGAACAAAATGTGTTAAATTTGCCCCATGCATATAACAGAGATCTGACCAAGACATGAGCTAATACAAGGTTGAAATACTAAGACATAACACAGGACACCTGGGCACAGGCAGACACATGAGATGAGGAACAGGTGAACAGGCTGACAAGAGGGCAGGACAACGGCAGTGCAAAGGTGTAAACATAAACGCAAAACAAGAGAACCTGAACACATGGCACTACCAAAACAAACAGAGCAAACATGGCACGGAGAACATGTGACAATATGAACACATTCACACTGTCAGGTGACTGTAGATAGTGGCATTCGTTTACAGTACATTCATACTGAATGAGCACATGTGCTTTTTTCATCACTGTCTCGCATCTTAACAGCATTATGTGCATGTAATTTTAGTTTAAATGGGCATTTGCACCAACACTATGGAAACATGGAAAGTGTCTCTGATGTCGAGCTTCCATTCTCACCCATCCACCGTCATGGTGGTGGTGGTGGTGGGGGGGCTGGGCGGAGCAGCCTTTAAAGTATTGAAAACTGATCTTCAACATGAAAAGCCCTAGAATAACTGTAGTGAAAGAAACCGGCGTGGCCCACTCCTACTGATATTGATCGCTCCCTGGGAGGGTGCAAGCCAAGCAGTTGTGCTTGGCAGCAGAGCACAATTATGAAAATGGACTAGTGGTTGTTCTTTTTAATTTATCTGCGTATTTAACAATGCTCAGGAACCGACCATTTAAAAAGTGCTCAGAGAGAAACATTGCATTTAGAAGTGTTTAAGTCCGGGGTTAATCCACGTCCTGGCTCACTGAAGAAAGCTGCCTTTTCTGATGGACCTCACTTCCTTACTTGGTTGGGTGTATTGCTTCGGATGCGGATTTGAGGGGCAGGGATATTGAATAAAGAAAAGGGAGTGAAGAGCCTCCGTTCTTCGGTGGACTGGTGAAGGGTGGAATGTGCTTGCTTAAGTGGGAAAATACAGGCCCATGTCGAAAGCACTGCCAGTCAAGGGCTGGCTGTCTTTCAGCAGCTCTGTCTATATGCAGTGAGTGTGCGTTTTTCTGTGTATGTGTATTGACAAATGCTACTACTGATCTCCACACCCTCACTTGGTTTAGGAGGGCGTCCTGTTAACCACAGGTTGTTCCAGACTCCCAAATAAATAGAGTAAGTTCTAAACTCTTCAAGAAGGGACCATCTGCAGTTTACAATGGTTTAAATGTTCTCAGGCTGTTTAGCGTACACTGTGACCTATTTCTGGTAAGACAGAAGTTACTATTATGGAACCACAGGTGGGCGGAGCTGCATAAAACATCTACGGCAGTAAAGGTCTGCTTACTTCCCTGAAGTAATTTCTCCAGTAGAACTAAAGGTAGACAAAACCTGCTAAATTACTGAGCCCCCTAAAGAACTGTAGTGGAAGTTCTTAGTAGATGTAACACCTATAAGCATGGAAACTAAAGTTAACTTGCAATTACAGCTTTTAATGGCAGCTTCCAGTCTAGAAATGTGTCTTCAGAACATAGCTTAGAAGATCAAAATACTCAGAAGACCTTCATCAGAAATCATCTATCGTCCTTGCCTGGTAATTGGCATACAAGGTAAGACAGAGCATAAGGTAAAACACCTTGACATGTACAATGAGTGGGTACAACTAAAGAATGCAAGAATACAAGCCTAAGCTGACTAACTGAAAACTCTGAGGCAGAGCAGACCTTCTGTTGCTAAAGTGACAGATGTCCTACCATGTCCCTCTATGTCTTTTCCTATACATACATGTACATCTAGAACACATTATTCTGCTCATTGCACACTCATCCTGATAAAGGGCATATTATGTCAACAACTTGCATTAACCTTTAACACTTTCGAAGGATGGAGGTGGAGGTGATGAAAAATGAGAGAGAGAGAGAGAGAGAGAGAGAGAGAGAGAGTAAGACACCACTACAGCGCTGCCACTCTTGATGATATTAATAATGGAGAGATTTACTGATTACCGATGTTTGAAATATGACAAAGGAAAAGAATAAATTCCATTGTATTCATACAGTGACAATAAAGTTCCCTTATCTTATCTGAATACAAATTCCAAGTGGTACAACCACCTAAGCATTAGTTCACCTTCTGATGTCCTCACTGAAACGCTAGTTAACACAAGTATCTGTTAGGTGTTGTAACAGGACTGGCAGTTCTCCAAGTGTGTTGTGCTCTTCGAGGAGGTTGCATTAGCAGCAGATCCTGTGGTGATTCACATGTCTCAGAGGAAGCATATGCATAGCCTGAACACTCCGTGCTTGGTAGCAAGACCTTAGTAGTGGATGAGAACTGACTGTAAGAAGGGAAGCAGTAGGTAAACAAGAAAGTAAGTAAATAATAATTAAGTAAATAAGTAAATGTGTAAATAAATAAATACATAAATAAATAAATATATAGAGCAGTGGAGGCCTAGTGGTCGCAGGTTCGAGTTCCGGCCCGGGCACTACTGAGGTGCCCTTGAGCAAGGTACCGTCCCACTACACTGCTCCCCGGGCACTGCTGGTAGCTGCCCGCTGCTCCACGTGTGCACG
>JBBPDA010000081.1:6596920-6607511 GCA_037974385.1 Arnoldichthys spilopterus | reverse complement strand
ACACACACACACACACACACACACACACACACACACACACACACATACACACACACACACACACACACACACACACTCTTGCTTTCAAGTGCGTGTAGGTGAATAAAGTGCTAAGTTTCTGATGTTAGAAGATCCCCCTGTGGGACACATTATAGCTTAAAGTTCCTTTAAAAGCAATAGAAAAAAGCTTAGCAGGTAAACTTAAATGGTAGCAACCCCACAGTCACCTGCCTTAAAGGAAAACATCTGCAAAGTCAACTTTACACAATTTGTCCCTTACACAGCTCAGATTCAGACTTTAAGATAGCTGCCTCCACTCTCTTCAGTCAAGAAAGGTATTTACGCCTATTTTTATAGATAACAGTGTTATACAGTGTCAGACACTATGTCAGCAAGTGTAGCTGAGATGAGTTAACATCTCAACATGGTTTAAGGCAAACATGTGATGACTTGGGCCCTAGTCTGAGGTCTGAGATGAGTTAACAACTCAACATGGTTTAAGGCAAACATGTGATGACTTGGGCCCTAGTCTGAGGTCTGAGATGAGTTAACAACTCAACATGGTTTGAGGCGATTGTGAGATGACTCTGCAGTTTAAACAGTACCTATTGCTGGGATATAACTGTCCATTTTAGCTCCAAAACAGAAGTAAAGAATGAACCTCAATGAACCAAACATGTCTTAGTTGACCGACATTTGGAAGCAGAGTAAGCCTGTGTCAATCGGATTCTTTTAAACAGTGTGAACGCTAGAGCTAATGTAGGACTAGAAGCAGCTCATAGGAGGCTGAAGCCATCAGAGATCCTTATAGCAAGAGGCTGTTTACAATGAAGCAGCTAAAGAGTGTCTATAAAAGTGCTTTCAGGTTTAGAGGTGTTGTCCTGCCTGATCACTTCTGAAGATGTACTCCCATCTTTGCGGTTCTGCGCGACGCACTGCACACACACGTTCACTCACACTTAGGTAACATCTGAAGTGCTTTCAGTTAGGACTGGGCATGTTGCGATACGAGAGGTGTGCTACCTTGCATGTGTGTGTATGCGTGTTCCATGAGCCACGGCATCCTTGAGACCCAGCACTCAAGGACAAAGGCAAAACAAACATGGTAATTGATGTTGTTGGGGCTCACAGCCGCCTCTTATGCATGATATTTCTGCTGTCGCCAAACAGAATGGCTGCGCTACCTAGCAACTAGAAAGCTTTTCACGACTGAGCAAAGAAAACGGGGGGATGGTAATGACACACACCATGCGTGTGGCGAGTGCAGTAGAATAAAGAAAATAAACATACAGCCTTGTGTATGGCCTCTCCCCGCATATAGCCTATAATAAATCCACACAGTCCTCAGAAACTCCCTTCTTAGCCACAACCCTCAATTCACTGGACAAAATTTCCACTTCTACAAATCAGACTCAATTCATACTCAGTGACGTGTGCCCATTTCATATCTGCTAGATAGGGGAGGATGTCACAAGGGTCCACAATAAAAGCCTAATGCTAAACATGACAATACAGGCTGTTTGGAGGCGAGTGGCAATTGCTGTGGTGCATAATAAATAGGTTTGCTACTGCTGCTTTTGCTAGTCTTACTGTTTCCGTTGTTTCTGTTGGGCTGAAGCTCAGAGAGCAGCCTTAAGTCATACTGGGCCTTAACTGGGCCTAAGCGACAGGGAGTTACAATAAGAGAGGAGAGTAAAGAGCTTTACGCTTGTTTAGACTGTCGTGATTTGTATAGTCCCTCATGCTTTAGGGCACAGGGGCTAATCTTAGTTTGAAAACTCGTCAAAAAAAGCCACATACACAATGAGCACAGATGCTAGTTGGGGTTCAAATATTCACATGTACAGTTTTTTCCCTTTCAGCTAACACGTTTGATTCTTTAGTTTTTCACTGCAGCTATGAGGATGCTGTGACTAACAAACCACTGAGGCTTATAGCCACGCGCTGACGTTGTGCAAACCGCATGCTGGAATGATCACACGCTAGCTTTAAAATTCTTCAAGCTGGTATCAGTTAGACTTGCTGGACACTATAAAGTGGACAACAGCAGGGGGAACTCTGTTCCTCGCTCATGTGTGCTGATTTAGGAAAGCACGATGCTAACTGGAGAAGAACAAACCTTTATTACTCGTACATCTGGGGAGGGAGAAAAACTGTGGAAAACTGATGGTTATGACGTACCATGACTTACGCAGCAAATGTGATCCGAACCATATGGTCAAACGAGCTGATGGACACCCGGACACATAGAGGTGCTCCCTTAAAGGACACACACTGAATGAGCCCCCAAATACACTGAAATGAGGAAATCAATCAGGACTTCCTATTACGTAACAAATGGAATGAATTCATTTTGGTGGTGCACAAGGCCACAGCTGCAGTGCAGGCAGGATGGGAATGGGGGTGAGTGTGTTATCATGTAGAAGAGCACAATGCAGCCAGTGTGTACTCTAAGAGCAACAGAGTGGTATAATCTCAGACTGTGGATGGGTTACCATCGTCCGAGATAGAAAAGACAAATGAATAAACATTAAGAAGAATAAACAAACACACACACACACACACACACACATTTACATACATAGAATGTGTTGCTTACGTCTTTTGTGTTAATAATGTATTGTAACAGATTATAAACCGTGTGATTTCTTTTGAAAACGTCCTTTGAAAACCTGTGATCAGTGATAACGCAGTGGGGTAAAACAGCTGGACTGACTGGGTTTCATTGCCTTTATAGAGGAAATACTCTATAAATACTCTAAAATACTCCAGTTACTGGATTAATAGACTAATCTAACTTATCTGAATTGTATCCACTCTGATTGTTCCATCTGTGCATCATTTCTTCTATTATGATGAAACAAAGCGAGACGACAGCAATAGCACACAGCGCACAACATTATAGCTGTTCAGAGTTCTTCTAAATGAAGACTGATGGATTGAGAACAGATGGGTGGACCTTCACATGGACCATTAGGGCTTGAGGGATTAAGTGTAGTGTTTTAAAGTGGCAAATGAAAACAGCCCAGCGTCAATGTAAAATCTACAACACTCATATGTGTTAACACATGACTAAACTAAAAGCACAGAGTCTGCTACACGCACTAGTTCGTAATGAATGGTACAAAATAACAGATGCTGTAAAATAATCATTCATCAAGAAACTATATAAATATATCAGTTCTGAGTGTCAAATTAGGCACATACTACAAATGACTATGACTTATTGTGTCACACACCCAATCACATGATTTCCATTAGAAAATAGAGAATTTAGAAAAAAAAAATTCTCATAACACACATATCTCAGTGAATCTTCTCCAGATATCGTGATAAGATATTTTTGCTATATCGCCCGCCCCTAATTTGAATGTGGCTGTTCTGTATGTTGAGTGGTGCTGAATACACACACAAGATTAATGTTAAACAGAATAAGCTCTGGATAAGCAGCGGGCAGCTATCAACCCTTCCTCAAGCGTACCTCAGTAGTGCCCGGGCTGGGACTTATGTCCTAACCACTTGGCCACCACTGCCCACTTAAGTGAAGCTAATTGGCTTTTCTAATTTAAAGTGTGCACAGCGTGGCTGCATTATTGCATTATCTACAAAAACACAAATAACAGACAAGCGCTTCATTTTAAACCCCTTAGAAGATGAACGAGTTAAAACACGGAACTGAGGCTTCACTACACACTACTGCTGCATTACGCTGAGTGTGTATGTGTGTGTGCAGAAGTGCAGTGAAGCTAGGAACTGTAGTGACAGTGTGTATGATGTATATGTGTGTGTAAAAAGTGTTTTTCTACGTGTGTGTCCGTGTGTGTGTGTGTGTGTGTGTCTCTGTATGTGCAGGCATTTTAGAACCTCAAGAATGAGGTGCTACATCACCCTGTTGCACTGACAGCATTCTCCACACTCACACAGCACATGAGCAGCACGCGCGCACACACAGTCCATCTATGTGCTCACCAGAGTTAATGCACCTTCAGCCAAGAGTAATAGCCCCCCCAGCCCCTCTCTCACAACATAACACACAGAAGACTCCAGCACACCCTGCCAAGATCCAGCCACTTATCAAACCCTACTGCATCTGACACACACGCACACACATGACGGATGTTGAGAAGTCAACAACAGAAGACCTCTCGCCAACTGCGTGTGTGCCTATGTTTATTTAACCTCTTTAACCGCAAGGGTTCGCATGTAGGCACATGATTCTCCACTCTGCTTAACAACACAACATACACATCCTCCTCGCAGCAGTTGCTAGGCTCAGGTTAGCTCACTGCACTACTGTAAACTGCTGTAGGCTGAATGAGTGGGTATGGGTAAATGTAAATGTACCGTGTTTTATTACCTCACAAAAACACGACGTTCCAAAAATGAGCTGTTTCTACTGCTTAGATTCTATACAGGTACAAAGTGTACCTACCTTTTGTTAAGCAATTTAAGTCATCCCACAGTTTGTGTACATGCCCCAGCTGTGTCTGTGTGTGTGTGTGTGTGTCAGCATCATAGATCTGTATACGTGATGAAGAAATCTTGTGAACTTGCATGTTAACACTTCATGTTCTGTCTTTTGAACCAATGGTGCACTTATGAGCTCTCTGTGAAAAAGCCTGTGCTCCAAAAATACAACACTACAACATACAGACTTGTGTGTGCAGCGTGTTCCCTTTCTGTGATGGGAGACACAGGGACACTGCTGTGTTGGGCTCCAGGGCGGAGCAGGGAGCTCCTCGGCAGCCAGCATGGAGTAACTCCCAAAAACACCAAACACTCGCCATCAGATTCTCCGTTTTCCTCCCTGTTGCTTTTCCAACCTAATTTCCACACTTATTACCACCTTCTTTCTCTCTTTCTCTCAAACACACACACACACACACACACATTGGACATGACTTTATCTGCATAACAAATGTGTTAATGGCGGGGATGCTCACGTTGGGCAAGCCCCTGCTCACTGAGAGAGTCTGATCCTTTCAGTGATTCCAGATTTTCATACTTTCATAATATACAATTTTGTCTGGCAGATTTTCACAAACAAGAAATATCCAATAATCCAATAATACCACATTTACTGGAAAAATAAAAATGTGTTTTCTGTTACACAGAATAACGGAATATACTGGCGTCAGCTGTTATTCTATAACACCTGTTTTATCCACGAGTGTTATAAACGTAAACGCAGCATTTCCAAACTAAATTCTTCATAAATCAAAGTGAGGAGAAAACCAGAGTTTTCATCAGCTCTTATAGCACGAGCGTCTCCAGAACAAGGTAACAGAGCATCACTGTGTAGCAGTGCAAATGTAACGATGCACACAGCTGCAGTCTTGCATTCAGAAAACACCTTCATCTGCCCAGCATGAGTTTAAAAGTAGAGCTCATGCTGAAGGTATTTACTACCATTATTGTGGTGCTACCACACTACTGCCATGCTGAAGTCATGCCCATGTCTAAGCGCTTCCCCTCCAGTGATACTATTATCACTCTATGCAACAGCAGCTAACGGATGTGACGCGATGATGGTGTATTCCTCTCATGAACTTGCCAAATAGTTTGCACTGTGTAGCGGATAATTAGGAAATAAGATTACCTGAATTAGTCTTACTATTAAAGCAGTCTTGAGTTTAGCCTACATTTTAAGAGGTAGAAAAAAAAATCCCCAATTTAGCCCTGGTCCCAATAGACAAGAACTGGCCCAAGCACGTTATATGTTCGTGGCTGAAGACTCGCAAAAGGGCTGGTGGCTAAGCACTGGCAAAGCGCTGGAGAGGGATTTAAAGCTGCGTTTTTCGCCGCCTCCGATCCTGAGCTGTGGATGAAAGTGGAGACGTGGAAATTTTAATCAGACGTCCTCCCAGCTCCACTCTTAAACCCGGCTGAGGAAAAGTTTTATTATCCTGAAACGGTGACCGCCAATTAGCTATAGTGCTCGACGGGGTGGAGGAGAGAGGGGCTGTACTCTGTTCCCTTAGTCTCTGAGCCAGCGCTCCCTGACACCTCTCAAATCACCAGCCCAGACAGCTAGCTCTGAAGAGTCCTGCCCTGTGCCCTTTCTCCTTCTCCCGCTCTCTCACTTTCAACAACTCCCATCCTCCCACCTCTCCACTCTCCTCCCTCCTCTTTCCTCACTCCCTCTTAACAAGTTAACACAAATCAAACAATCACAGTTAGCTCCAGCCAGCACTTATGCCTAGCCCTAGCAATCACTTCAGCGTTCACTTCCACGTCCAATCTCAGTGTTCCACACTCCACCTGCCATTTAACGTCTCTTCTCATGCTCTGTCCTGAATCTGCCCTCCTCCGCCGTCTCTACTTAGGATGAAGTGAGAATGTAAGCGACAGTTAGCATGCAGCTGCATCCACCAGACCCTGGTATGCAAGCAGGCGGTGGTAGTCCAGCAGTCCATGCCAACTGACATTAGGCATGCTGTAAATAACAAAACAATGCTCCGGGAATGGGGCCAAAAAGTTGCTCAAAGCCGTAAAACAGCAATCAAGAATTTTATAAAGTAATCTGGGGTTTCATCAAGTTCACAATGATCTAATTTTTGGAGGTCTAACGTTCACAGTATGTTTCTTATATCCAATTAAGAACAAAACTACTGTAGACAAAACGACTGCGTACTAATTTCCTTCCTGTAGATTTTCACTTTACTGCTGTGACTGCTGCTTTAAGAGACGCACATACTGCGCATTAGGCAGAATCGCTTGCTAAGTTTCTCTTACATAGGCATGCAGGGAGAATTTGCATTGAATGTTGTTACATTAGGCTGCAATAGGCCTTGCGTGAGTGTACATTTACATACAAATGGCCCCATGGGAAGATAACTGAACATAAGACTGAGATGCCGCTATCTGCCTGGCCTTTGACTAAACCGCAATATTAAAATGGGAAAATTACAAGATGTTCAAGGGCCATAAGGGCCAATTTCCACTGAGGGGTACTGCAAAAGCCTTTGTCCGCTGGTGGCTGCATTGAATAACGGATGAGTAAGAGAATGGACAAATATGGGCACAGGAGGGTGAACCAGAGTAGATTATCCCCCCTGGAAATGGTAATAATATTTTCTCAGAGGACTCGACCTCCGATAAATTACGCCACACATTTAATAAGCTATCTGGGGCTGATATCACAGACTCGCTAGCTTCTATCCATTCACCTAATTAATCAGTGATGACGGCGGCAGCTTGCTTTATTCCGTATTTGTACCGTGGTAAAAAGCCGTGCTCTAATTAGGAGAGATGATCTATTTTCCATAATGAGAATTGATGGATTTTCTTGTGCTCCGTGAAGCATTTTCTCTCTCCTCAACACCCCCCGCCCTTCCTGCAGTACGTCTCCACCCTAACCCAAGTGCAAATCAGCCACTTCTATAAAAGCCACAAATGAGGCAGCGCGTTTGATTAATGGGCTTAATTTGTGGAGGATTTGACTCCACCACGATAGCCCACTTCACCTCCAAAGCTTTCTGATTATTAGAATTAGACTGTGTCAAAAAGTCAAACGGCTCAGAGACAAGTGTCCCCTCTACCCCATCTCGAAACACTCTCTGCTACTGTTAGTATCTGAATCAACTATTGGGACTCGCACCTTTCTTGAAAACTTAAGACTGTGCTTAGAAATGTTATATCTGAGTGTCAGACTGTCATGGTAAAGTATGTACACCCCAGAAATGCTCATGTAGTGAATAATAAACGGAAGCAAGATGAACTGGACAGCAAGCTTAACTTGAAGAAAGCTAACTGGTAGCTTTAGTTACTTGTCAGCAAAGATAAGAAGGATCTGTTGAAATGAAAATTTGGTGGAAAATCTGATTTGCAGAATTCCCCTCCTAACTTTTGCACTGGAGCTAGGTCGATATAGCAATCGGGCAATGGAAGTAATGACACCATTGTGGCTGTTAACAAGGAACTTCTTGCCCTTCAGTAAAAAGATCCATTTGGCATGCTGGTAAAGGGGTAACCCATAAGACCCTATCCACACCAGCAGGTACAGTAACCAGAACTAGCAGGAAAAAAATTCAAATGAGCTATAAAGTGAAGTGAAAGTGACTATTTGTCATTGTGAACACACTCAAGCACCACAACGAAATGCAACTTCTGCATTTAACCCATCACACGTGCACACGTGGAGCAGTGGGCAGCTACCAGCAGCGGGGAGCAGTGTAGCGGGACGGTACCTTGCTCAAGGGTACCTCAGTAGTGCCCGGGTCGGGTCTCGAACCTGCGACCTTCAGGTCCCAAAGGCAGTGTCCTAACCACTAGACCACCACTGCCCAAAGTGTGGCTGTCCCTTTGAGATCTAGGAGGTAGGTAGGAGACTGATCTTGTATAAGTGGAAACATCTAACTGGGTATGTTGCCATGCTGTAATCTCTAAGAGATTTATTTAAGACACTTGTCTATAAGGTGGACAAAAGTACCAACCCCTTTGAGGTGTGAATGCCAGTTGTGTTGATACACTTTTATCCAAAACTTAAGACACCAAATATGTTCTGGCTGCTCAGCTGTAGCTTGTAAAAAATATGTACACTATAAAACTAATTCTTGTATTGGCTAACAGTGGATACAGAAATCGCTTTTTAGGAACGTTACTAGTAATGGACGGTGCGTTTCATCCTCTAAAAGTATCGTCAGATTTGTCTTCAAAAGGTGACGTCATGTTAAGCCTTTCCCCTCCTGATTACTTTCACATTATTCGGCTTATAATGGTTTAAATGATAGCTTGTGGTGTAGAGACTGGTCTCCAGTGTGTGTAAACACACTAAAAAGCCATAATCACTGCAAGGGAAAACAGAAATCCAGATAAAAAATAAAAACCCTGTGGACTGGCTCTTGTAATATGACCACACAAAAGTAGCTGCTTTGCTGAACAATTGAGTAAACAACGCCTTCAATGCTGGGAATTTAAAAAAGAAACTTATTTAACCCCACTTAATATTACATGAGACGAGTAGCTTTGATGATGCAAGCCGCAGTGAAACTAGGGCTTTCCCCAAGAGACTCTTCCCTCAAGGCGAGTGTAGCTCCTTTTTCCTGGACTTTGATCCTGTCTCATCTTTATGGGTGCCATCAATGGCAAGACTGGGTTCCTCCTCTTATTTTCTCCATGTAATCTGACAAACAATACTACTGATGGAATAAGAGATGTGGTGGGGGCAATAAAGAAAAGTGGAGAGGAAGTGATATGATTGGCATGTTCAGGATGCTTTGGAGGCTTTAGAGAGTCACAGAAGAATGTGAGAATGAAGATGTTGAGATTTCCCCTTGTGTTGAAGTGAGATTGTGAGCTTCTCGCCATAGAAAGCAACTGCGCAGTCCATTTGTGGATGAATGTATATATATATATATATATATATATATATATATATATACACTGACTGTATATAGATAAATGTAATCCATCTCCTGACCCCTATGATAATGCTCTATCAATAGAGATTCAAGCAATGTAGATTCTTCTGCCTGATAATGGCAAGTGCTTCAAAACTGCTGCCAGAGAGCAGAGTAATAAATAACTGAAACCTAGACATGAAGAGAAAAGGAACGAAAGCAGGTGTATTTTTCCTGCAAACAGGCTAAGGCTTTACCTGCATTGCACTGTCCACATGTATTTTTGATACATAAATCCTGTTGGATCATGTAAATATTTCCAATTCACCAATACATACACTCAGCCAGAAAGTCTGCGATTAGTCAAGATACACACCGAAAATACTGCGATTGGGAAGAGGGGTGGTTTGCATATGAAACCTTTTGCAATAACAGTACTGCAATGACTAATGTTACAGTAAAGACTGGCACATGACATACAGTACACAGCATCATCCCATTACAAGCAAACATGTTGGTCTCCTGAATAGGAAGGACCATTTATGAAAGACCAGGAGAAAATATCTGCACTGATATAAGCTATGCTATTTGTTCATTCTCTGCTCAAGTAAATCAATGGACACATATGTCTCTGGGCCATACTACACATTTGAAGGAGTCTTCTCATGACGCAAGCAGCCTAGAATAGTTGAGGTAGGAATAAAGGTCACTACTGCGGTCCTTGAATCGAGAGCCTTGGTGAAGATGTGTCTCTTACTGCATCATGCATAAAGGCCCAAGGCTGAAGGAACTGAGTAGTCAATGAAAGTGATGTCACTGCTCAGGAGGCTAAGCATGTCAGTATGTTACCAGTCCTGCCATTTTTCAGTCCACTGCAAATTCCTGCAAAACAGGGAGGCCTTGATGATGTCAGTTATGCACCTCAACACTGAAGGGATAGCATTTCATGGTTCAAAATATTTCCAAATGTCTGTCATTAGACTGTGTTCACTTTCATAGGATTTTGTCATGAGTCCAATTAAGTGTGTGGGAGGTGCCTTATGAGAAATATTATTGAGAAAACAATGCAGCTTTTCCAGGGTAAAGAACCTGGGCTGCCTTAATAAGAGGCATTACTAGGTGCTGAATGAGGAGGCAAAGAGTGTCAGGCTAATTCACAGAGGAGAAAGGATTAGAGAGAGAGAGAGAGAGAGAGAGAAAGAGAGAGAGAGAGAGAGAGAGAGAGAGAGAGAGAGAAAGAGAGAGAGAGA
>JBBPDA010000081.1:6582477-6593584 GCA_037974385.1 Arnoldichthys spilopterus | reverse complement strand
AAAAAGAGAGAGAGAGAGGGGGAGAGGGAGGGAGAGAGAGAGAGAGAGAGAGAGAGAGAGAGGGAGAGAGAAGATAGGGATAGACACAGTGTCAGTGCTGGAGGAAATAGAGATGGACTTTAATTTAACCGAGATGGTACAGGTAGTATGTGTGAGAGAGAGTGAGCACAGGAGAGAGAGAGCGAGAGAGAGCACCAGAGAGATAGTGATAGAGAGAGAGAGCAAAAGGAGATGGACTTTAATTTGAGTGGGATGACACAAGGGAAATGGTGACTCGGGGGCAGAGGCACTTGAGCTGTAGGCATCTGCCCGCCAATAAACTCCACACATTTCACCTCCCCGCTCCACATTTTCACCTGCACTCACTCACTCCCCCACCCACACACACACACACTCTTACCCCACACTCAGACACGCAATCAGCCACCTCGCTGTAGCTATCCTCTATTTTCCCTTTGAGAGTTAGAAAACATTTTTGCTGAGGATCCATTCAGAGTTGGAGTCTACATTCAGGCCTGTAATCTCCAGTCCAGGTGTAATCAAAGTCAGATGCAACTGAAATTGTGTAAGTGGTTTCATACATGATTCCTTCTATTACTAATGTACAGCACCAGTCAAGGCCTGCAATATCTTGTTGGGTAAAACCCAATTATCAGTGTTATCTGCAGGAGTGTGTCTTTCTGGTGGAGAAACAAATAAGGGCAGTTAAATTACGACTCAAAACAGAAGAAAACATCTCAGCAGTAGAATCAGTTCATGGAAGATCAGTACAGTCAGCAGCCTTCAGCTCCACCCAGCTGGTCTGGGATGAACTGCACAGAAAGGGGTGAAAGTAAGGCAGCAAATGTTGGGGCACCTCCGGGAATGTTTCCTTCAGGATTCATCTGTTTCCGTATGCTTCAAGAAAAAAAAATGGAAGTTAAACAGGTCCTTGTTTTCCTGAAAATGCCTGTTTTTCATGAAATGTACATGATTTACATGATTGCAATGCTCCAGTACCATCTGCAGAGAAATAGCCTCATTATCATGATGCTCCCACTTCAGCACTCGTTCCCACTCGTCTGAGGTTTGATCTTACCTGCAAAGTGTACTTTTATCAAACCTGATGAGCTAAATTATGTTGTGTCTGACCAGACCGTTCCATAAGAGGGCTGATTGGTGTAAATGCTTGTGTGGAAAATGTAGATGTGCATCCCTGTGCTTCTTTTTTAGCAGAGGAGTACAGCGTGGGCTGTAGGAAAAGAGATGGTTTCAGGGGAGCTCATTGCTTATTGTTCTCTGTGTAACTTGTTGCTGCTGTTGCTCTCTATGTAACTTGTTGCTGTTGCTTTCAGGTCATGTTGTAATTCTTTTCAACTGACTACAGGCTTTCTTTCACCTTCTGTGTCATCATTAGCCTGAGAGAAAACTTGCAGCTGCCCAGTAGCTCCACGAAATGTACAAGTGTAAATAATCAAACCAGTATTGACAGTGGTGATTAAAGTCCTTAGAAAAGCCAAAGAGCATCCAGAAAGTCATAAGCGGCTGAAACATAATGATGGTGTAAAGCAAGCATTTGCATTATAATACTATAGAATATGATGAAAGCACAGAACCCTACTGCAATGTGAGGTTGTCTTTTCTTCTTCTTTTTTTCTTTCCTAATCTTCTCTAATCCACTTTAGAGTCATATCTTCAAAACAGGACGTAATCCTTCTCTTGGTTGGATGCCAGGAAGGTGCTGGCTGGTTAGGTGCAATAATTAAGACTGTAATCAGCAGTAGGGTTACAATGTGCACAACTGGCAAAAACATCGTGGGCCGTGGACCGTTTCTCGATTGCCACTGTAAACATATCTTCACGTGTGTCGTTTTTGCATGACAGTGTATTGTGTCTGATCTCTTTTTGCGCAGTACTGAGGAGAGTATGGATGTAGCTGGAGCAGTGCTGATAGGATGGTAACATCCATTTTTTAGTTTTTTTACAGCTTAGATCTGAGAGATACATACATATATATATACACACACACTGTTCAGCCACAGATTAAAACCACCAGCATAATATTGTGTAGGCCTAATGCAACCAAAACAGCTCTGACTGAGGTGCACTGTGTGCTCTGACACCTTTCTGTCAGTCAGTGTTTACCCTCTACACACAGTAGCTCTTCTGTGGGATCAGACAAGGCAGACTCCCCACACACATCAAGCCTTAGGCACCCACGACCCTGTTCAATGATTGCCCTTAATCACTTTTGTTAGGTACTAACTACTGCATACCAGAACCCCCCACCCCCCACCGCCTATCCATCACAATTCGTCCCTTGTCATATATATATATATACAATATACCTCTGCCCTTGAATAGTGACACTGTAAGGAGATGATCAACAATGTTCAACCTGTGTCAGTGGTTATAATGTTGTGGCTGATCTGTGTATTTATTCTTCGATTGCAATAACCGATGGTAACTACTACAGGCCTATCTATTTCCTGAGGTGAAGTTTTAAGCAGGAAGGCACATGAATCTTGAGAAAGGCGAGCTTCTGTAGGAAAAAAAGAAATACCACAATGCCACAAAGACAACATCTCTGCCTTTATGGTGGTGGGCAGTTCCATTACATTCCCTCTATTTTGTCCTGGGCTACACAAAACCTCTGCAGTCGCCGCTGCCTCAGACTGACATCTGGAGTGCTAACAATAGAGCTGCTGGCCTCCCCTGCCCTCCCCTTTCTCCGTCCCGCTAACCACTCACCAGGGAATAGAGCCTTACATAATGGCCGGCTAAACAGCATTTACTGCATTCTCAATTGGATACGAAAGGGCTAATTCCATGGGCCAGTTTTCCGATCTCCTCTAATAGCCTTTAACATAGCTGGCCAAGCCGCCCCCGAGCAGTGCCCTTTCAATTTGGTCAGCTTTAGATCGCTAGATCCAGATATTCAATTACCGGATATTAACTGGTACAAACAAATGTGTTCGGCGCCATCGCGGAGGATGATAATGATGTGAGGCAAGACGTTGGGCTTTTATTGGCGTGGGGACGAGAGGGGTGGGGTGGGGGGAGGGTGGATCAGGCTGAAATGGAACAACTCAAAATCTGTGGACTATGAAATAGAAATTAACTGTCTGGTTCAATGCTTAATGGGCCTCACTATTCAAAGTGTTATTGCACTTAGATAAGAGACGCACACACACACACACACACACACACACACACACACAGCAAGATAGAATCTGCAGAGAATGAAGTGGTTGTGTTATAATTATTTTGCTTATGTCTGTGGATCAAGCACTGCAGGCTAAACAAGTGTGTGTGTGTGTGTGTGTGTGTGTGTGTGTGTGTGTGTGTGTGTGTGTGTGTGTGCATGCCGGCAGCTGCTGTGTGACGGGCTGAGAGCTCACAGCAATCAGTTAAATTAAACATCAGGCATGATCCAACACACAATGGCTACAGCAGCCGGAGTCACCGAGGTAACACACATTCTTGCCGTGTAGCAGAGCATGGAAAGGCTTTTGTGTGCAACATTTCCAAAAGTCTTTTCTAAGCCTAAAAAACACAGCCCAGGTCACAAGTGACCCATGACACCCCCAACCGCTCCTACCTCCCTAGTATTCCAGCCTTTAAAATGTTGAGAAACTTACAATAAAAATGGCAACATTGTGGAATACGTGCTGCTCCAATCAGATTTCTGTAAAAAGGATCAACAGGATCATGTAACAGTGAAACATATTTGCACTTCCTCTATGGCCACATTTAAACTATGCTTTCCGTTGTAAGATCATTGTTATATTAAATATAGCGAGGCATGACAGTGTGATCCTGATGCTCAGTGTTTTTCTGCGATTTTACATTTTTATTTTGAAGATTTTACCGTTAATCCATATTTACCATTTATAAAATTGTTAAAAACACCACACTGCCCCTTTAAAGACAAGGATAGGATAAGGTACAGATACAGATAAGGCTGTATCCCTGCAACAGCACAGGAAGGTGTGTCTCAGTGCGCTTGAAACTGCTTGATCAGAGTCCAAGTGGTTTTTTGTGGTGATACTCAAAATATTGAAATATAATAATATATTTTATTCTAACGCACTGATGCATCTTCACACCCCGGCAGGGTTGAGATTAGGACGAATGAGCGCGATCATGTGCTCCATTGTGCATGCTCATCACACGCACATGACTACAGGATCATCAAAAATAACACCGCGTCAGCATCTGCTCTGCACAGCATGTGCCTGACTGATTGAGGTGAAGCAGCTGTCAATTCTGCAATTGGCTGTCAGCCCCTGCTATCGGCAGTTTAAGCGCTAGGTTTGGCGTCATATAACGATGTCTTTGATTGATCACTGCTATAAAGGCTCATGTAAAACGGTTGGTTGTTACCCTGAGTGCCGGTTATACCCTGATCCAGTCAAACTATCGATCCCCTTGCGCCAGGGTGCATTTTAATGACTAGGAAACATATATTGCCACAATCAGAGCTGTTTACGACTGGAGCGTTAAGGAGTTAATAGAATGTTCCCCGCAAGCGGTACAGAGACAGTACAATGCGGCGGAGTGAGGAAATCAGAAAGTCGTGGTAGGTGTTAAAGAAGAAGGGTCGTCTGCTGATATGCGGTATCACATGGACGCTCTGAGGCAGGTGTGAGGAGTGCAGCCGAAGCTGGAAGTGAAGTAATAAAGGAAAACGTGAAATGTGTGCTGTTGTCCAGAGACACATGACAGTTAATCTTCTGGTCAAGGAACTGCTCACACTGCAAGATTTCTTGATTTGTTTGAGGCAGTGTGGGTGGGCGCAACGCCTTGCTTCTCTGTAGTCTGAAATATCTCCCGAAATTCTGCGGCATCAATAGGAGATGGGCCTTTGTTCTTACCAGGAGATCCTTAACAAAAGGATTTGTCAAAAAACACACATCACTTCTCAGGCATGTCAAGGAGAATCTTTCACCTGCTTACTCCACAAACCTGCAGAAGCAACAAAGACACCAGGCTTCCACTATAATCACGGACACCAGGGAGAGACAGTAAAAGTTGTAATATCATACTAAAATTCAATGATTGTTGCAGGCAGGCTGTAAAAATGCACTGTCTGTCAAAACATTTGGGCTATAAAAATATCGCCTTTTTTGTTACTTTCCAATTAAGCGTTTCTCTCACGGTTCAATTTCGACTAAGTAAAAAAAAAAAAAAAATATTGACATAAACCTTTGGCATCGTTCATGTCTGCCTTGGTATGAAGACAATATACATAAATAACGATTCGAGAGTTTTCCTTTGCCAAAACATATTAAACCTCTTTAGCCTAATGGTGGTTCAAACATGGCTTAAACACACTGATATGGAGAAAATATGCTTTAATATTGCAAACTTTTAAAGAAAACATGCTCAAAAGTTTCGTATCTCTAAAATTCTAATGGCTGTTTAAGCCTTTTGGTAATTTAGTGGATCCCAGCACTGGCCCACACAAAAAGCTGCGGTATCTCGGCTGCTAGATTTCCTAAGAGGCCAATAACTCTAGCTGGAAAAGGGCATTGCGCCGACCTGCAGGCCCGGGTCAGCGCAAATAGACTTGTTCCAATGGCCATCTATCGCTGCCGGGACACTGTTTAATGCACTTGGCCCCCTGTGGGATAATATTTACTGCTTGCGGCAGTGCGTCTCAGGCCACCGAGCCCGAAGGCCGATTCAATATCGGTTACCTTCAGGTCGATATTGATTCTGCATAATCATTAAGGAAGGGCTGTTTTGTCCTACCCCTCCCTGACTCTCTGTCTACCCGGGGAAGGTCAGAGCTTTAAATTTAAGGCTTGCTGACTTTATGAAGCAGAGCTTTGCCTGAAGTCGCAGGGCCAGGAGTGGGACAAATGGGACTGCATTAGTCACTAAGCTGCAAGGAGAGAGCAAGTATGCTCTGTTTTGTGTGATCCCACTGCAAGTTTGGACACATCCACCAGGACCTTTCTGTTTTCCACTATTTGACACGTTTTAGAGTAATAGTGAAGACATTAAAACTATAAAATAACACATAAAGAAATACACAGTGACCGAGAAAAAGAAGTTAAAACTCTCCGCTGTTTCTGTCATCTATTATAAATTCTTCAAAGCAGTCGCTCTTTGCCTTGAAGCAGCTATACACACTCTTGGCACTCCCCCAAGCAGCATCATGAGGAACCACCTGGGATGCTTTTCCAACAGAACTGAAGAATTTCCACATATGTATTTAAGACCTTATTGCTGAAAAATACTTGGAGGGAACTTCATTTTTCATTTTATTTTTGTCTTTTTTTTTGCTTTGGAAAAGAAAAATCCATACACTGGCTTTAACTTTACTATATAAATACATTTTATATGTATATATCCTCTCATTAGGGTCTTATAAGCATTTATAGTAGAACATTTAGTTTTGATAATAGCAGATGGTGCCATGAACGCAACGAAAAATCTTTAGTGTCAAAGTCATCTTTTTGGCAAAAATGTGAGAATAAATAAAACACACCAGCAACTTCATGAGTCCTGTAAAAACAGAGGCAGGCCTCAGCTCTGTCGAATCAGCAACACAACATGACCATGTAATTTTTCATTGGGGTGCACTGTGGACAAAACTAGCTCAGCCGCAATACAAAAGGGACACAGACAGTGGTGTCTATGAAGGTCACCTTATGAAAGCAACACAGATTCTCCTCAGTAATATATCAGATCATTTTGCTGAGCTTAAAAAAATATCAAGTGAACACTCTAGCTGCTCTAGTGTATTTAGCATTTAGCTTCAACATTTAGGTTCAAAAAGTTCAAATAAAAAAAAAAACCTTAATTCTTTTTAAAGTTTAAAGTTTGTTCCTCAATGCATCTTATATTGCTGTCAGTCTGAGTCTGAGTTATTGATAGCCAATCACATTTTACCTCTTTACCTTTCAGCACTGTCCTTACTGCACATCCTTTAACAGTACAGCACACAGAGTAAACATGACAAACATGAGCAACACTACACAAGTGATTCATGGCAGATGCCCATTCTGTTCTGGTTAAAGTGAGGGTGTGGTCATGTTCTTGCAGTGATGTCGTAGCTAAAAACAGTAAAAGAGAACTGTGGGAGTTGTAGTGACGTTGCAAATTCTAGGCTCAGTAAGAGATAAGCACATCTAGAACATCCCTAACTCTGGTTCTGGGAGTCGCCCACATTTTGGAGTTATCCTTATTCCTACACACCTGATCCAATCAATCCATCCATCCATCCATCCATCCATGCATTTTCTAAACCGCTCCTTCCGTTTCCGGGTCGAGGGGAAGCTGGAGCCAATCCCAGTTGACTGCGGGCCTAAGGCGGGGTTCACCCAGGACAGGAGGCTCCACCCATCACAGGGCAACATACAGACAGACAGACCCTGATCCAATCAGTCAGCTAATTAACAAGCCCTACATGTGTGGCCTCCCAACGCCTGACTTGTATATGCATGTAGACACATCTGAAGAAAGAATGAAAACAAGTATCTTGCCTTGGCTTCCCAGAATGCCACTTGACTGAATGGATGGATGGTCAGATAATTGCAATGTGCAACTGAAGTCCACTCTTCACTCTCTAAAGGGACTTGATTGAGCCAGCTGCGTCTGAGGGCTTTCGTCATTGGCCAAAACCTATTCTAATTCTCACTCTCTCATGCACATATGCAGAAACTAGGTCACCTCGAAGAGGGAGTTCCTTGTAACTTATGCGTGTGTATGTGTGTGTGTGTGGGGTGTGTGTGTGTGTGTGTGTGTGTGTGTGCATGGAATTTCATTGTGAACCATCTGCAAGTATAAAGTACAGCTAGTAGCCTTACTACTTGTACCATGGTAATTTTTTTCTTAACCCACTGTCATATGGCACTGAAACTATAATGAAATGTCTGTTGCACTTTCCAAGGACCTTTGCATATTACGTTTGGAAATGAAAGAAATCACTTGATATAGCAGGCTATTGAGTCTTAAGCAATAAACAGTGAGTTGATACACTTCGGTAGCCCTGCTGTGAAAGCATTTGTTAGATATCAATAACATCTAAAATGGTACTATTTGCATTAAATTTGCATTAATGAGAAACCCAGCTTATGTATGCACCACTGCTTGGTTTAGTTCATCATGAAGACAAGAAAAAACTCCATAAACAGGTAAAGATCAACACAATGCATTATTAATAAAGCATACAAATAATAATATTGCAAAATAAAAATGCAATAATAAAATGAATAAATTTAAAACTATATAAAATAAACACAAAGTTCATACAAAGCAAAACATGAAAAGGAAAAGCAGGGGGCTGTAAAAGTATTCAAATATATTCAAACAAAAGCCTTACAAGAGGATAAAATGTTATCAAGGGACGCTGTACAAACAGATTTCACATAAAACAAGGGCAACTGAGACCTCAGATTAATGAGGAAATGCTAAGAATGTTTGGCACGCTGGAGGACTGAGTCTGTTTTTTGTTGGGGGAGCTGTTGGATATCAAGATATGGGTGTGACATGATAAAAATGAAAGTGTATATAAAAGGTCTTTATTATGAAAGTGTAGAGGACAGTTTGCTGTCCTGTGACTCATTTGGCTAAACATTAAATGTCAGTGTAGGAAGACTTAGTTCTCTAAATGGGCCAAAAATGGCTTGTCTAGTCTGAAAAATGGCTAACACTGGCTGTTAGACACTGTCTGCATTATAAGGTTTGGTAAGACATGTCTGTGTCTGACAAAAATGTGGATCCAATGCAGGTCAGGGAAGAATAAAAAGAAGGTAAAAATATTCTACTAGCAGCCCACAAAACCCTCACCCTTCCACATTTATTTTGGGTTTAAGCCAGGACCTTGACTTCTCCATTCCCAAACATTAAATTTCATCTTCTTTAACCGATCTTTGGTAGAATGAATGAATGGTAGAGTGCACAGAAGTTTTTGTCTTACTATATGTTTCACTTTGTCATGAGATTCTGTACACGTGTTCAAGTGTTCTGACAATTTCTTTTGGATTTGGTATAATCCAAAATTCATTGAATCAGTTATGGCAAAACCATAATACTACCACCACCATGTTTCACAGAAGGGATGCAGTTCTGCTTTTCTTTCTCTAAGCACTGTACTTCTCATTAAAATAGTTGTCTTATCCATCCAAAAAACATTTTTCCAGTAGCCGTTTAATATGTCCACATGACCTTTAACAAAAGGCAGATGGGCAGAAATGTTTAAATGTTTAAATGTACATTGTTTTTTTGTTAAGTGTTTTTATGATCATAGACATGACCATTAACAATAGCCAATACGAGACAGGTCTTTAGCTGCTTAGAAGTTACCCTGTGTTGCTTTGTGACCTCACAGGGTATAAAACACCTTACTGTTAGAGTGATCCTTGTTGGTCAAGCACTCCTGGAGAGGGTAACAGCGGTCTTGAATTTCCTTCATTTGTACACAGTCTGTCTGACTGTGTGTTGGTGGAGCCCAAACTCTGTAGAGATAGTTCTATAACCCTTTCCGGCCTGTTAAGCATCAATAACTAGTTTCTCTGGAATCTCCTTTGTTTGTGCCATGATACACTTACACATGCACACGTTTTGAGGGTCAGATTTTGATAGATCTCTGTTTTTTCTTTTTCATTTGCTTAAGTATCATTCAATTGCTTTAAAACACTTAACTCCAATTTCACCTTCAAATTAACTGCTATTCCTGGAGTTAAAGTTTGCTTGCATTACCATGGTATCAAAGTGGATAGCTTAGCTAGTTAGCAAGTGTAACTTGGCTTTGATAAAGCTTAGTTACATTAGCTACCTAGCACACAAACTGCTAGCAGGACAGTCTGTACCAAATTTATGTTTGCAAGTGTTCAATGAGGTTAGTTCCATTTTTTTTTTTTTTTCGGAAGGTTGAACTCATTTGAACGACTCAGATACGCAGCTTGAGCACATTCAAGCTTGACAGATTCTAGCTATGTTCGTCATACACAGATGCAAAGTTCAGGAGAGTGCAGGGAAAGTAAAAAAGAAAAAGTAACAGAACCTAAGCAAAGTCCCTTTCTATAGAGTGACGAGATTTGTCTAGCCACGATTTCTTACATCTCAAAAGAGAAAAAGAGAAAGAATACTTCACAACACAACTGAAATGAACATCCTCTATAGCCGGTGTGTTTCAATTAACGAAAGCGTGTCAAGGTTTTGGTCAGTGGTAATGCAATTACCAAATGGCGGAATGGTGTTAATGAGCGAAAGAAAAATAGGGGAGAGCGTCAATTAAGAGAGGCTGAGGCGCGGCTGGCCAGCAAGGGAGCCGAGCGCTTTGAAGAGAGTGTGGCCTCCAGAGAGCGCGGGCAGGTCAGACAGAGGCTCTCATCATTATCCACCGCTCATGTTTAATGAGCGAGAAGCTGCCCTTCACTTTTGATCTGTGGTCAGCTCTGTGGTTTCGTTTACGGTACTTAAGGGCAAGAGAACTGATCCGAGAACAGTGGGAAAAGTAACAAAATAGCAGTTTTCAGCTAGAGAAGGTCTGAATTCGAAAGCACACGAGTGGGATGTGGGTGGGATGGATTTTAGCTGACCAGTGGTTGGTGGACACTCTCTTCATGTTTCACAGGCTATGAAGGAAGATGAAGAAAAGGTCAAATGTGATGTTGCAATGATGAGCAGTGTGTTATTGGTCGTTACGTTGCTTTTAAATGTGCTAATATTGTTTTGTAGTTAGTTTTAGTTTTATCTGTAGCTGTTCACCCTGGCTCACCTAAACCTAATCCGAACATTAAGCTCAACCCAAAACCTGGGCCTAACGCAATTTAAACTTACTCTCTGAACTACAATCTCTAGCCCTGATTTACTAATGAGATTGAGCTTTAGAGTCATGAAATTTAGCTTTAACTTTTAACAATGATTTTAACTTGGAACGACTGGATGCAGAAACATATATACTGCATGGATCCATGATGGTCACAGTTGTTCATGCAAATAGATTTGTTTTCTGACGTTGGCATTAGTGATGGGAAGTTCAACTTTTCAACTGTTTGTTTCAACAAATTCAAACATCCATTCAGGTGATTCGTTATTGTCAAGTCAAGTCAAGTCAAGTCAAGTTTATTTGTATAGCGCTTTTTACAACTGACGTTGTCACAAAGCAGCT
>JBBPDA010000081.1:6561382-6572822 GCA_037974385.1 Arnoldichthys spilopterus | reverse complement strand
ACTGAAAGAGAGAGAGAGAGAGAGAGAAAGAGAGAGAGAGAGAGAGAGAGAGTGACTGAAAGAGAGAGAGAGAGTTAAAGAGTGACTGAGAGAATGAGAGTAAGAGAGAGCGAGAGTTAGAGAGAGTTAGCAAGAGCGTGACTGAAAAAGAGAGAAAGAGAAAAATACAGAGAGACTGAAAGAGAAAGAGAAAGAGAGAGAGAGAGAGAGAGAGAGAGAAAGAGAGACTGAAAGAGAGAGAGAGAGAGAGAAAGAGACTGAAAGAGAGAGAGAAAGAGACTGAAAGAGAGAGAGAGAGAGGTTGTAGATCAGGGTGAAGGATCCAGCGCTTGATCTCAGTGTGGTATGTGTAAGTTAACATTAATTACAACATATATTGTCTCAAAGCAGATTTACAGAAATATGGGTCTTGTCCTATTATGAGCAAGCTGAGGGAAGGAACAATTCCTTAAGAGCACAAAAGGTAAAAAAAAAAAGCATGGTGAGAGGAACTGAGACATTTTGAAATCTCAAAGCCTGAACAGGTGTCCTGTTGGTTATAAGCTTCCATTCCTTGTTAGCATTACAGTTCAGTTGCATAACTAAAGAAGCACAGTTCGGAGGCCGGTGTGTCTTGGCTGATCAACTGTGTTTGAGGTGAAGGAGAAACCTGGATATTTGATGATTCTTTTAACAGTTGTAGTAACTGGGCATGTTGTACGTAAATAGAGGTCTAGAACGGTCTGAGACATTAGTTAAGAATGACCGTGAATTGATAGACTAGCAGCTATCCTGGAAAGTCCAGTGACCACACAGTCTAAACAAAACCTCCACTGAAGAATAAGAAAACCCCTTCATTAGAACGTCAGGGCACATGTGTGAAAGTAGCACTTATGGCTTTGGGCTGTTGGATTTATCTAGAAGAACTGGCTGACTATATGAGGGTGTTTGCAGGTCTGTAATGGGACTCGGTTTGGTGTGGGGAAGGACTTTTATCAGGTCAGCCTGTTATCTGACTCTGTTATGACAGATGGAGGTCCCAGCATCCCCCCACTCCCACCACTCTGTAATCATGGAGGGCCAGCCAGAGGCTTTATCAGCAAGGAGAATCAGGGAAATACTACCCACTGCATTAATGTACTGCCTATTGAGTACGCTATCACCTGCTAGGCAATGCGGGGCTATTATGAATGAGGAGAGAAGTCTGTCCATCTCTCTCTCTCTCTCTCTCTCTCTCTCTCTCTCTCTCTCTCTACCTCATTCCACAAGAACCACTGTTAATCCTACAGTCACTTTAGCAGGATGAGTAAAAGTTCTACCAGAGCACCCTGCCCTTGGAATAAGTGCAAGAATGACAGAGGCATGATAAAAACTACCTTCTAGTACGCATTCCAGGCAGTTAAGGCCCTGAGTAGCAAACCAGCTGTTCTTCGGAGTAAACATCCATGGGAGAATGGGGAAAGCAGAAGTGAAGTTTGAGAAATTAAGTGCATTTCTTTCTTTCTAACTAAAGGGGGGGAAATGGCTTCCACAAACATATGCTAAGTAAAGCAAACGTCACTGTAAGGCTCTCCTGAAGTCAGCCGTCAGTCATCGTGGTGCCAGACAGAGGGTGACAGATGGATTTATCAGAAGCGGGGCGACAGGCCTTTGAACACATGGCGTAGCTTCAGTGAGTAAACTGATGTTCGTCTGGGGATTACTAATTGCGGGTGTTCTGGGCTATAAGTCTGGCCTCAATCAACCCTCTCCCCTTCTCTCCTCAATTACCACCATTCATCCAAACTTGAAAACAGCTGCAATGCCACCTTCATGGCAATTTCTGGATCAAATCATGCAATCAGGCTCTTCTCTACTTTAACATGGTTTACCCTGAAGGGCTCCGTGTGTCTCTTTCCCTTCATTCTCCCTGTCACTCGTCCTCTACGGCACTTTTTCTGTTCGTTTCTCTCTCTTCTTCCTTTCTTACCATCACTGCTTCTGTTTCTCTTAATCTCATCCTTTATCTCTGTATCTACAGTCTGTTTGCATCTCTCTCTGTCTGTGTCCTTCTCTCTCTCTCTCTCTCGTTCTCTCTCTCTCTCTCTCTGCATTTTTCTTTTTTCTGTCAATTATTCCGTCTTCGGCACTCTCCTTTTGTCAATTTATTTTCTATTTCTGTTTTCTTTGCCTCTCTCTCTCTCTCGCTCTCTCTCTCCTCATTGATAATCCTTTTGTGTCTGTCAGTCTTTCTTGCTTTCCATCAGTGTCTCATAGCCTCATAGTGTCTCTCTCTCTCTTCCTCAACTTTATCGTTTCCTGTCTCTATCCAATTCCTTTGCATGTCTCTCTATCTGAATCTGTCTAATGTCTCTACCTCCACTCCTCTATTTTTCTGTCTCTCAGTCTTTCTCACACCCTGCACCTGACTGTGGATTATATGTTTCTGTCTCTCTCTGGTTGGATCTGTCTGTTCTCCATTTTTTTCTCTCTGTCTGTTTTCTCAATCTGCATCTGTCTACTATTCATCTTATTCTCTCTCTCTCTCTCTCTCTCTCTCTCTCTCTCTCTCTCTCTCTCTCTCTCTCTCTCTCTCTCTCTCTCTCTCTCTCAGCAGTTTCAGTCACGATTGGGGCTTACGTTCACATTCTGTGAGAGCTCTTGTAGGACTGGGTGTGTGGGTGAGCGGTTTTGGCCTCCGACTGAGCTGACCGCTGCAGAAATTAGCCCTAACTCACCTAGGCAGAAGAGACACAAACGCACACCGAATGCTAAAGTGACCAACCCGTACGGCTATTTCATATCTGAGCCCAGTGGTAATGTAAGCTGAGGGCGATAATAGCTAAAAGCCCTGAGCTGGACTATGGCTAGTAAACACTCCTCAGTGCTGCTAAGGGTTAGCTCTCTCCTCAATGGTGCCACTACATGCTCATTCTGTGCACGGCACTGGACCGTGAAAACTTGCTTATGCATTTATGCAAAACGGCAAAAGGAAACTTAATGCTAAACCTGATCTGCTACTAACTCGGCTCTGCTCAGCTCAGACAAGCTTTATTAGTAGAACCATATTACACTACAGCATCTGTCCATTAACTATGTCACACACCCACATAAGAGCTCAACTGACACATGCTGATGGATAACAAAAACAGATATTAGCATTAATAAAAATTCTACCTTCATGTAGATTTTTCTTTGTGAGTAATGAAATAAAGATAATTTAAGTTCATTTAAAATGATTAAACCATCAACAAGCTCAATGCTAAATATAGTGCTTGTTGACATATGTTAATTACAAACCTGTTTATACATTTACAGTTGTATCCCGTCCAGTTCTTTCCAAACCAGCTGGATGGAGTTTCATTCTGGAGACTGTGTTGCTCTTCCATGAAATGTCTTCTAATATTTTCATTCCTTATGTTCATGTCTGTCTATAGTTCTTGTTTTATTTCTGAATCATCGTGATAGTGATATACAGTACTACTTTCTGCACTACAGTATTTTGCTAATAATGCATCAAGGAGGTAGGAACAGTGTGTTCCAGCTCTGCCTTTGTTCACACAGAGGGGTTTGTGAATCATCAGCAGAGGTTGGGGCTCCTCTGGGAATTGTTTGCATTAACCTTAAAGGCTTAATTTACTTCCATTGCTGCAGGAAAGCTGCATGTTAACCCGTCTCTTTCATTTACATATTGTAACAATTTACCTTTAAAGTCATTCATTGTTACAGAACTGCTTAAATTATCAGTAAAAACTATAGAAACAGGGATTTATACATACATACATATATATATATATATATGTGTGTGTGTGTGTGTGTGTGTGTGTGTGTATATATGTATATATATATATATAGCTAACTAGCTATGGAAGTGTGTGGTTTCATCATACTTTCAAAGGCCTTTTGGAGTAACGTGCTCTGGAAGAATCAAACATAGGATTATTAGATTATTTGGCCATAGCAACAGTATAAACGTGTGAATAGACCAACGTTTTTCAGGAAAAGCACCTCATACCAACAGAGAGGCACTGTGATGGAAGTGTTACGGTTTTGGGTTACTTTGCAGCCTTTAGGACTGGGCAGCTTATAGTCAAGGAGTAATTTCTGCTAGAGTGCAATAATAGCTTCTAAGGCTAAGAAGAATATACAAATACAAATCAAGTGACCTGCATGTCATTGTGAACACACTTAAGCACTACAAAGAAATGTGACCTCTGCATTTAACGCATCACACAGTGGGCAGCTATCAACAGTTCCCGGGGAGCAGTGTAGTGGGACCTTCAAGTCCCAAGGGCAATGTCCTAACCACAAGGCCACTAGTCATTATACAACACATTTAAAAACTGAGGTATTTTCTCTTTCTCTCTTTGTAAGACAACAGCCTCTACAGACTCTGTCTCTGGCTTCACAACCCAGCCTGACGAATCCAAAGAAACCGCCATAAATAAACTGCACCAAGTAGGCCAATGCAATAAACTCCAAAACAAAGCTCCACAGCCTCTGCACAGTCATGGCTTATCAGAAATCACGGTCTCTAGCGTTTTGCCACAGCTATCGCAGAGCGGAAAGCGGTCGCTTGATTTGTAAAGGCTCGGGCTGTAGATCCTCTTGCCAGGTAGACAGTAATAACTCAAAGCTCGCTGCCACTGAGGCTTTGCTGTTCTGCTGCTGAGGCTGATTTGATGAGATGGCGATGCCTCCATTCATTTGACTGAGGGCTCCCAGGGCCTCGAGGCTGATGGGGAATGCACACCAGCGCTCATATTTTCAGAATGGCTATATGGGGGCCTCCATGTACATTTATCCATAAGTGAGGACACACATGCACACGCTCGTTTAATGGTAATCTGAGATATGTGCTGTCAGAAAAAGATTTATATGTATACAAACGTTCCAAAGGTTGGAATAATGGTTTTCACTAATAAAAACAGACCTTTTGGCTGCGTTTATGACGTATTTCTCATCATTTTCTTGGATGAGTTGTGAAAAAATCAGTGAAATGATATGTACAACTGTTTTTTGACATGTTGGACTGAGAAAGCTGTACCAGATAAGAATGAAGCTATAATAAAACATCCAGAATACCATGTAGTGTCTTGTGGGAAGATTAACACAAAATGATATTTACAGTGTAAAATGTATTATTAAATATTATTTAAGCTCTAATTGAAAAAAATACACATTAAAAATACCTTCTGGTGTCCACCTACAATGCTTTAACCTACAATCAGTGTCAGCATGAAATAAGTGAACAGTGATTAATTTAACTAGTGATTCCATATGTTTAATATGGTATTTTTGATATGTATGTATCCACTCCATTCTAGTTTTTTTTAGAGGCAACAGATGGAGTAGACGTTTTTTGCATTTGTCAGATGTGTTTCTGAACTCCTTGGGTACATCAATTAACCCCGGCTCTCTGTGCCTTTCTGTCCCAGTGCCTGTGCCTGGAGAAGCATCAGGGCCATGCAATCCACTTACAAAAACCCAATAGCAATTTGAGAAGTGTGCAGACTGAGGCAAAGAACCAATATGTTGGTAATGTTAACCCTTAAATGCATGGAGTTATTACTGTGGTTTTGCTATTCATTTTTTTTGGTAATTGTGTAATAAAAAGTAGTAAATTACATTTTTATTTGTTTTCATAAATCAATTCTCCACCACTCGTTTATTTCTATTAAAAAAAAGCCACAAATGTGACAAAAACCATAATATCCTTTTCCTCTGAAACGTAAACTCCTTGAACAACAGGAAGCAGTTACATATTATTCAGTATCTACTAGAAATTATTCAGTCATTCTCAAACTGGGGGCAATTGAATAGTGGGGTGGGAGGGGAGGGGTATGCGTCCGAAATTCTCAAAAATGGTGATTTTTCTGTTTTCGTTTTTTAAAACAATCTGTGCTCACATGTAAAATATGTAAAACATCTCTGTTCATGTGTAAACGCAAAAATAAATAAATAAATAAATGACAACGTCAAATACGAAAGCTGCCAAGAATAAAAAACGATCTTGCCATTCTTGCAGAAGCATGGGCTCGCTTTTAAAGTTTTTCCACCAATCACTGTTCAGACTGGGTCGTGTCCAAAACCGGTGACAGTGTGACAGTGTCTGCGTTTAATATAGTAGTGCAAACCCAAAGCTCCTACAGTCTTACAATAGCTGAGGAATTAATACGTCCTCCAGGGCAGTCTTGTAGCAATAGCTGTGTGTGTGTGTGTGTTATTGGGGGGCTCGAAAATAATCTTATCTCCAAAAGGGGGGCCCTGCAGAAAAAGTTGCACAAGAGGAGAAAAAGGTAAATAAGCTAAATCACCAGAAAAAAAACTGGGGCATCTAAGGGTCAAAGTTTGTACAGGTTTTTTTTTTTCACTAGAGCTGATTAAACAACAACAAAACACCACACGTACCCCATGGAAAGCACAAAAACACACTAAGATTTTGCATGTGGTACATAGCTGTGAGAAATCGCTCTTGATCCCCGAACATGCTTCGCTTTAATCTCAAATATCCTTATGGGGAATTAGACGGGATGCTGTCAGAGAGGGAGAGGAAAAGGCGATAACATGTTGCTGAGGTGTGATGAGCTTTTAAGCAGCGGACCATATGGGCAGCGGCGAGGCAGACTAGCGGAGACGAATAAGAAGTGATGTGCGGAATTACGGGTCGGATGAGAACGGCGGCCTCCTCGGCCCGAGTAAATCAGGACTATCAAACACTTTTCATTTCCTTTAAACCACTTTACTGTACTATAAAGCTCCCTGTGCTGTAAACATCTCACCCCGCGTAATACGCCACTAGATAATGAAATAAACGTCTTAAGAGGATTAAAAGCGCTTGACCGGGCGAATCTGTAAACCGGTCCCTTATTTTACGGCCCAGTTCTAATGCGGGCGTCGCCGAGATGTTTACAACTGTCCTGAACGTTGGTCAGGAGAAGCAGGCGACAAGGGGACGTAGAGATGCAGGGCGGGAAAAAAAAGGGTGGAAATGAGAAGCGTGATGAACGACTGCTGAGTTCGGCGACTCGGTTCGAACATGTCGCGGGTCATATTTACAGCCGAGCCAGAAAAGGGCGAAAGATTTTAAAAGATGGTTTCCAATTACGGGAGACGCTGCAGAGTCTGGGGAGATTAGAGAGGAAATAGGTGTGTGTGTGTGTGTGTGTGTGCATGTTTCAGCCACTAGTGTAAGAAAACGTTGAATCTTCAGAACGACAGCACTGCAGGGAAAGAGCTTTTGTAGGTAAATGCAACATGATTTCATCTGTCATTTTTGACCATATTACATCATTTATTAGCTCTTTAATCGTGATATGTCTTCACAACAGCATGCGGCGCTGATTCTTGTTAACAGTGAAGAAACTTGAATATGAATTTTCTGCACAATTTCTATTTATGATCACATTTTACGTTTTTTTTTTTTAAATCCCCCAATATGTTGAATTCAGTAAATAAACAGTAATGACATTTCTGCTTACTTGTGGATTTACTGTGATATTATCGTTAAGCTAACGCGTGTGTCCCCACAGTCCGCATATGGAAATGCTGTCAGAGTATGTCGCACGATTCTGGAAAGAGCAACGTAGCACAGATTTCCAATAAGTGAGGATGATCGTGGAACATATATATATATATATATAACCTTTACATACGAGGCAGCAAGGACACTGGGGAAGCACAGAACGTCTGATGGAAAGAAATGGGGGGAAATTATGCCCACTCTCCCTTAATTACTTATGTTCATAAAGCATGTCAGAATAAGAACCCCACGTCCAGACCAGGCTTGCTTCACACTAGGGTAATCTTACATCAGCGAGGACTGGGAAAGGAACTGTAATCTAAGATCCCTTCCCAGAATCCTGCACTGGATTAGGAATTAATATCCTTATTCTTGCGTTTTTTTTTGGCTTGGCACTTCTGTTCTCTCTGAAGCGCTTCTTCTTCCTCACTCAGACCAGTTCACAGTGAAAGTGTTTCTATACGTTTTTAAGCTGTGAGATATTTCTCCAGTTTAGTCCCAGTTTAGTCCACACCCACTGCAGGAGACTTGAGTCTTACATCTGTCAGCACTTAACCCTTCCGTCGAGTGAAGTGTGAACTCCAGTCAAAACAAACACTGACACTTTCTGTAACTATAAACTATACATTAAGCATACTCTATTATACATGTGCTGTGAGTATTTAAAGAGCTACTACGACACTGTACTAGATATGCCTGGAAACTGCTGTTGACACCTACGGGGGAAGATCTTGCGGCAGATCTGCTGTATGTGCTCTTGTATTTCAACGCTGCTGTAAAAGTGTTTCATCACGAAAGAAAAGGAGAAAAGGAAGTTGAGTTAGAGCCAGTACAGACCGGTCAACCGGTTAGTTGTGCTTCAAGCATGTGTTTCTGTTCTGTTCTGAATTTGGGTGACCGCTGAAAGCTGATTGGCCAGAAACAATTGTGATCGTGACTTAATGCCCAGTAATGTCCAAAGTGAAGGACTCATCAGATTATACTGTTGGGCAACAATAGGCGAATCTCAGAACAGCAGTTGTAATCAGTGATACATTGTTCGACTGATTTCCTATGACAGCAAACCAGACTTTTCACAGTCACTTTTCACAAGCAGGTGACAAATGAAGGGAAGAAACTGAAACGAGTGGAGAAACAGAACACGTGCAGATGCTTTCATGCAGCAGACAGGTGCACCGCACGACAATCATCTTGACAATCCCAAAGGTCCTACAGTGCTCTGCGGCATGTATAAATCCCAATCAGGCCCAGGTTTCCTCAGTGTTGGATCAAGTGACTCTGAAAGAGGCTTCGTTATTGGGGCATGGATGGCGAGAGCTCGAGTAACTACTGTTTTTATATATCGGCTTATTGTCAACATGTTCACCACAACTGGGCGAGTGCATGTGTGATGCCCAAGACAATGGTACAGGCCTGGAGGCTCAAACTCTACAGTGAGGAGGTCCCGGTATACTGTGGGGCTTGGACACTTTGCTGCAGAGATTTCACTCGTCACTTTAGATGGAAGCATCACTGTAAATCAAAACACATTTATTCAGACTGATCACCTTTAACCCACGGTGAAACATTTCTATACTGAGGGGATTGGTCTCTTTCAGGAGTACAACGTCCCAATCCACAGGGCACAAAGGGCTAGTGAGGACTTAAGGAGTATAAAAAAATGACTGCAACTGTCAAGGCAGATGCTACAATGTTCCATTTCATAACAGTTTGTGGACATAACATCTCAGAATGCTGATTTAAACTCATGACACTGAATATTCTATGTTCTGTCCTTCAGCTGCCTGTAACTGCAACATGGCATTGTCGTATTAATGGACGTAATCGGTCAAAAAACATATACAGTAATATCTGCCATGACGTGTTTACGGCATGGTTATGTCAGTGTTATGCATGTTTAATGTATATGTTGTGGGTTGAGCATGCACAAGTCAGGTCTACTTCACGTTTGTCTATAGGCTTAGTGCTGGAACTGTTTACTGTAAGTTCCACCTACAAGTGCCTGTGCTTTGTGTAGCCTGTACGGGAGATTACATACGGCTCTTATCTTTCTTCCCAAAATGGTCTTCGCCTTCACACCTATCTCCTCATTCCCCTGTCCCTGATAGAACAGAGAGCTCGCCTCGGACGATGGAGGCGTCATATTCGCCTGCCAGGGGCCCAGAAATGATAAGCTAGTTTTGGAGCGCGGGATAGAAAGGTAGAGAAAAGAACAGCTCTCTCTCTCTCTCTCTCTCTCTCTCTCTCTCTCACTTTCTCACTCTCTCTCTCTCTCTCTCTGCTTTCTCACCAGTTTGATTCCAGGCTCGGCTTTCAGATGAGAGCACGCCGGCCACAACTGACACCAGCTTCCATTATTGGGGCGGTTGAAGTGAAGGAGGTGGGGTGGGGGTGCTTTTATGCCTTGCTTTCTCTGATTGCAGGAGTCAACAGCGCACACATGCTCCTCAAGCAGAGACATGGTACTTTATAGGTGCTACTGATCGTTATGTAGAGCACACTCAAATCCAAAGTGGGCAGGAGAAAAAGCTTTTGGCAGATTAAACATTGAATACATGTAAATACAGAGGTGTAAAGTAACAAGTGAATGCCAAACTACATTCTTCAGCATGTTTTTGCCTCTACAGTTGTGTTTTTTAAATATAATTAACACAAAGCAAATGTACTGTTTTGCGAGATAACTTGTTGTCAGCTGCTCTTCATTTCATACTCGACTTACCTCTGCTTTCAACAACCTCTACAGAGTAAAGAAGGATCTCTGCTTTTCACAGTTTTTGTATTTATGATCACACATTATAACACAGTTCCGTTCTCCACGGTCTGCAGATGCAAATCATGCCGTGCCAAATCATTCGGACTCCTTTAACTGCTAATGTATTGGTGCAATTCTGTCACCAGACAGCCAAGGATGGACCATCCGTTATATAGCTCAGCTTAGTCAGGGGCTAAAATCAACATGGAAAAGCTTCATCTCTGCTAGAGGAACTGTGTAATATGTTTTTTTTTGTCATCACAAAGACAGAGAGATTAGTTACCTGTCTGCGCAGGTCCCGAGTCTTCTTGGTCATCTTGTCGATGGCTGAGTTCAGTGGGTCACCTCTTTCTTTCCTTCCCGTCTGCACAGAAGAGAGAGGGGGAGTCAAGCGTTACATAAAGCGTTCACACTAGCATTAGCATGAGCGTTAGCATTTCTTGCACAAAATGGGAAAGAAAAGAGCAAACAAAGAAAGACGGCAGACACAGAAATGACGAGAGCTTTCCTGAGTGCTGTAGAGGCGGCAGAAGATGATTCCTGGAAAACTCGGCAAGACAGCCTTTTAAAGTGCCTCCGGACGTAGGAGGTTTAGGATAGGAAAACCTGAGGCGGGACAGGAGCCCACTGAAATAATAACAATAGTGGAAAGCAAGCTGAGATGAAAGAAGCCGAGCAGCTAGTGAAAGAGGCAAAATGGACAATAGACTGCCGAGAACATCTTTGGTTAGAAATAACCCCCGATGCTTATGACGCAGAATAAAAAACGGAGGGAAAAATGGAAGACACAAAAAGAGCACATTGATCAAGAGCTCGCAGGCCTGCAAACGCCACACTCCTCTTTCAGGGGGCCATCCATAGTGCTCAATTTAACAAACATGCTTGGCAATTCTGCAGTCGGTGTGTGTTTAATAGTGGCAGGAGTTAGTGGTTCCTAGAACGGTTACTGTGCACATTTTCTAGGTAAGCGCTTTAAGGTGAAACGGGCAGATGCTTCCTCTGTCCTTAAATGTACCTCTCACATTAAATAACCCATCACCGCATCATCACACCTACTTTGAATAAAAAGACAATGATCTAAAGTCATGACTGAACACAAGTAGGCTGCACTATGGAGCAGTCTGTATTACTGATGTGAAGTGAAAGTGACTATTTGTCATTGTGAACACACTCAAGCACCACAACGAAATGCAACCTCTGCATTTAAC
>JBBPDA010000081.1:6515001-6538439 GCA_037974385.1 Arnoldichthys spilopterus | reverse complement strand
ATAGATAGATAGATAGACAGATAGATAGACAGACAGACAGACAGACAGACAGACAGACAGACAGACAGACAGACAGATTGACAGACAGACAGACAGACAGATTGACAGACAGACAGACACATTCTGAAGAAACAGTCTGAGTGAAAGGTGTTCAGCCTGTGCTGTGCCATGAACATGTCTTCTGAGGGCAGAACAAACAAAGTGGAGTTTGCTAAAATGGGACAGAATGAAACTCTTTAAACTAGATGAGCTCTGAAATGTTTTACAGACTGGCTGGAATAAACCTACATTCAGGGGACCCGGGCACATACTGAAAAAGCTCAGCTGAATTTGACAGAGCGACAGTTTTGATCTCTAACACGGAGGGGAAACCGAATTGCCTAATCACGCCTGGTTTAAAGAACGACCCTGAGAACAAATGTGTTACATATATTTGACACAATTTCCAGGGCTGTTTTGTTCTGATTTTATTTGTGATTATTTGGCAGAACTGTTGTATAAAAGAATATTCAAGGATGTGATGTTACTCACGTTCCCTCTTGCGGGAAAATGAATGGGTGTGAATGGGAGAAGCTACATTTAAAAAAAAACCAAACCTAGCCAAGCTGTGTTTCAAGAAGCCACAGAAGCAAGTTCACTCATAGGGGCTGTTTACTCCTAATAATTCATGGTGTAGAGCATCATCGATTCCTGTATTAAACCCCATCTCTTTCACAACAATACAACACAGTACTGTATGTTATCTCTTGAAAAAAAAAAAAAAAGTTCAGATTTATTTTTCCAAAGTTACCACTGCTCGCAAACCCTTGACCTGTTGTCCAGTTTTAGGCCCACTCTAACAATATTCAGAAGACTGTGATTAGCTGGATTAGCCCTAAAGCTAAACTCTTCAGAAGAACAGCACTTTCCAGGAGCTGAGCTGAAGATGCATGAGCTTGACACTGCTGACTAAAATATTAACACAAAAGGTAGAAGTGGAAGAAAGGAGTTGGGAGGAGAATGTTAAATAAAGCTGACAGTAGTGGAGAAGCCGTCTTGTCTCTTGAGGAGGACTAGAGCTTTAGGTGTTATAAAACACAGGTGGGGGGTAAGGAGAACTGGTCAAAAGAAACAGGTTTTGAAGAGAGCAAGCTCCTCGTGGCAAGATGCCTAAAGAAATGCAACAATGAAGTCTCCCTGCAGGCCACAAGAGTGGACTGAGCAGCCCACTATGGTCACATAGATACAGTGCAACACATGCACATGTATGTGCCACCATCAACCCCACTAAGCCACATCTGACACACTCAAGCTGACACCAGTTCAGCAAAACTGCATCTACAGTATACACACTAATGCTGAAACCGCATCCCAGCAGAACCACGTTAGTACAGAAGTCTCAGTCTCAGTATTAGAGCTGCTCAGCAACACAGATTAAAAAATGGGTTCTTTATTCATCGGTTTCATCTGTACAAATCGAATCTGGTTGGAGTCCTCCACCTGCGTAGAACATATAAATATTACTGGTGTATGAAGGCATAAAACATGCAAACTCTATGCATATGAGGAGACATTTCAAAATTATGTGTAAACATTAACCTAGTGTGCATTTGACGTCCAGACCAATTCTATCGACCTGCTGCCCATGTCCTAACCCAAGCACTACTACCCAAAGATTCCAACTGAAGCAACTTCTTCTGCTATAGCTACAGACTCTACTGGTCATCAATTAAAGCTGTGTTCTTCTGGTTTCCGCCTCTTATATATGGTTAGTCGTCTCCATAGTGCTTTTATTTTATTCTGGTTTACTGTCTGGTGTCAATCAGAGGAGGTTAGCATCTTCCTTGGTTCCTCTCAAGGTTCCCCCGTTTAGCTTTAGGGAGTTTTCCAAGTACCTCTCATCTCGCTCACTAGAAGTTCAGACCAGTGTTCTACAGAGTTGCTTTGCAACAAACAACATGTAAGAGTTCCCCGAAAGTGGAATATATCCTCCTGAGAACGTTTCAGAAATAAGGGCTTGTAGGTCCACTAACAGGGAGTGTAACAGCAGCAGTCCGTCTGGTAAAGCCTTACACTAAGACTGATAAAAGTTTAGATAATATTCTTCCACAACAAGATAAGGGAGATCAGACTGATGCTGGATAATTAGGTCCAGATGAAGTTACAAACAGCACTCTAACTCAAACGTACTACCGATTTTATTACACATTCCTCGCTCTCAGGGAACAACGTTTTTTGCATGTGGTATTACCTCAACGATTCTCTTCTCTTGTCTACCTGCACTGCTGTTGTACATTTTAACGACAAATAAAAAGTCTGTCTGTCTGTCTGTCTGTCTTTCTAGCTATGAACAATGCACAGGGAGCAGTGTATTGGGATGGTACCTTGCTCAAGGGCACCTTAGTGGTTCACAAGGGCAAGGCCCTAACCACTAGGCCGCCACTGCCCACTGGTCCTTGTGGGTGTTAACATACTCTGCCAATAAATCTGACTCTGATTCTATTCATCACCACAGCTCACGCTTAGTATCGAGTGTGGTGAGATTAGGCTTGGGGCTGTTCCAAAGCATCACACTGTATTCCCAGTGCTTTTCTGAGTTTACACAGCTGTGTAAGCACAAATTGAACATCTGTGTCAGCACTGGGTGTGCCTTAAATAGCAAAATCAACTAATTAGAATAGAGGTCTGGAAATCTTTGGATACAATATAAACTCATCTACTGTTTAACTTAGAAATATGTCCCGGATCTGTATGCCTGTATGTCAGGAGCGCTGCAAATGCTAGGCCTTCATTTGTGCCCTGATGGAGGCAGCGCACGGTCTGCGGTTGCATTTAATGACCTTATTAGTGCCTACTGTGGCTGCTGCGGAGACCGGCTAACAGAGAATTAACTAAACCCACTCTATTCTCATCACGCATTCTACCTCAACTCTGTCCCAGCAAGGGAGCAAAGGCAGGTCAGTTACTGGGGCAATGCAATGCTGACGGTATACTGTGTGTGTGTGTGTTTGTGTGTGTGTGTGTGTGTCTCACATTTTGTCTTATACATACTGCAGCTGAAAAGTTTGAATTCCCTTTTTTTCAGTAACGTAAGATCAATTTGGCTGCAGATACATGTAGAAACTTATTTTAAGCTGATGCTGGAGGGAGTTATTAAAAAGTAACACATTTTAGACATGTCCAGAAAAATGAGTATAGCTGTAGATGATGTATAGCATTAAAGGTGTCCATTTTCCCTTCATTTCTTTCTTTCCCTGAGCTTCACCTATGACATTTATATGATTTCATTCACCAAAAACAGTTGCGATTCATTTTTGCACGGTTTTCCAATCTCTCTTTATGCCCTAGAATTAAACTGGCTGATTTTGTTACTGTGCTTATTGAACTGATTTGATATATGAATTTGATATATGTAAATACCTCTGCTCCGACTGGCCGACTGCTCTGCATCATACACAAAAAATAAAAATAATAAAAAAAAAGAACAGACTGAAACACTCTTCATAACTGCAGCATGAAAGCCTGCACAGATGGACACACGTAAAAGCTTTGTGTTTTATGAAGTCAGTGAGTTCAACACAGGCTGTTTTTGTTGCTCAGTTTCCATATGGACTGCATGGACTTAAAAAGCGAGGAAAATTAATTTAAGAACTTTAGGAATTAATGAAGAAAAAAGACGCACACATAAAAAAAAAAATAAATAAAAACATATATGAACAAGCAAATATTTCTCCCTCTATAATGCAGTCCCTACAGCTGATATACCTTAAGGAAACTATAGGTAAAAGCAGACTTTCCAATCATTTATTCAACAAAAATATCAACAGATATAATAATGCAGAATCAATGACAGCAAGATGTACAATCCCTGAGGCAACAAAGCAAACCCCCTAGTATTTCCACCACCATGCTTCACAGTTGTGAAAAGCTGTGTTTTGTCTACATCACACATGTGTACTGTTACTGCCAAACAACTCTATCTGCATTGTTCCAAAAACGCCTAGTCTTTAGTGATGCTGAGATGATGAAAACACACACACACACAAATAGCACAGAGATCACCAGACCCTTGATGTCTGCAGGAGGTTCTAATCAGTGGCACCTTCCAAACTGAACGGTAGTGTATCCGCATGTCTGGAAACTCAGTGCCACCCATGCAACAGCTTCCCATGGCCGACAAATGGCTGACCCAGTGAAGATAAAACTTTATTGATTCTCCCATGCAAGGTTTGGGAGAGGCTTATGGAAGCTTAAAGACGCTCTCTCTCTCTCTCTCTCTCTCTCTCTCTCTCTCTCCCTCCCCCCCCCTCTCCCCCCCCCCTCTCTCTCTCTCTCTTTCTCTCTCTAACACGCACACACACACACACACACACACACACAGTAGTGTTTCACATTCCCTTAAGGGAGGTATCACCCCTGACAAAGAAGTGCACTCTTGCTAGGATGGCTGCTGGTGTATGTGTGTTCTTTTGTGTGCCCAGGGGCCGCTGACTCCTCTGTGCTGTGGGGTGTGTGTGTGTGTGTTGTCTGGGCAGCGTTAAGGGTTTGTGGAGTTTAGTATTAAGCATTGGTGGAGGCGGGCAGGTGTCACCAGTTTGTTTATGCTGGCTAAGCTTTTGTCTGGCGCTAAGTATTCCTGTCAGAAGTTGAGGAATTGAATAGCAGTTACTATGCACACAAAAGAAACAGTGTTTGGCTGCCTTTCAGCAAGACACCAATCCATGTCATGCCAATATTTTTTTACACAACAAAAAGCTCAGTTTTCTGTCGCTCCACAACTCCTAAGTCTCTATTGACTGGCACGCTCACTCTCTCTTTCGCTTCATCTCCTTCACCCTCGGTCCACTTTTTCCCCTCTGTTTTTCATCTTCTTCTTTTTTTTTAAATGTCCATGCCAGGTCAACAGCTCCATGTTCTCCTTCTTTTAGGCTTCTTTAGTATAGCTCCATTAATAAACCGCAACTCAAAAACAAAGTCCTCTGAAGTGATTACACAGAACCACTACAATCCCCTGAAGAGGTGTCCAGTGAATGAAAAGTGCGAGTATGATGATTAAAATTTGAAAGAAATAAACCAACTAATACAGTTTCCATCAATATAACTCAGATTATAAGGCTCTTTACTTTAAAAAAGTTCTTCAAACACAATAAACAAGACTCTTTATAGAAACAACTAATCTGTTCCTTGAAGAACCAAAAGTGCTTCTATGTCTAACAAACTTAACTGGCACTTATTTGTATTTTTGGCTTCCTGTTTATGGCTCTAGTATCTTTAAAAAGCTAGCGGCCCTTGATGGAGAACATCAATTGCAGCAGGTGATAATCTACCTCCCTTCATGCTCACTGGGGTGCCATCCCCTGCTGTCACCCCTTCCCATTACTGCGACACAGGGCCAATTAGCCATTAGCCATTAGCCCATACTGAGAATCCTCTCTCTAGTCCCCTCAGAGCTCAATAGTCCATTTGAATAATGGATCTTTAATCATCAACGCTGTTAATTATCAAGTGCCTTGACCCCTTCTGTCAACCCGTTCACATGACAGGGTGCAGTCATGGGCGTCATCACAATGCCCCACGATGATCGGGATAATAGGCATCAACGGCACTGCTGGCGGCATGTAATGGCAATGACTGAAGGAGCGTGATGATATTAATGACCATAACAAAATAGCCTGTTTCTAATACCATCCCATGAGACCATGCATTAGGGACATGGATAATTTTTCTAATGCTAAACCTAAGTGTTAGTGAAAAGCCATCTGACGGGGGAGTGCCTTGTCTAACACGGCTACTGATGAGGATTTGTTTACACAAGTGACAGCTTGAATGTTATTAATGCCAGTTCTCGTTTTGTTTTCCCATTTATCCGACTGTCAGATCTTACCAAGCGCCTCCTTCGCTTTATTTGTTTGTACATCTGGGAAATTTAAGAGGGATTGGGGAGAGATTAATAACATTGTTGGGCAGAATTAAAGCCCGAACTGACTACAGCAAAAACAACAACAAAACATGTGCAGAATTTTTGGGCACAGCCTCTGTCAGGCCAGACAATCCGCTAATCTCGCTCCAATCTGACAGCATGTGCCACTATAAGCTCTTAGGCAGGTTGACCTAAAAAAATATCCCTATATGCTTGTGTATATATTTGTTTTGTTGAGTGGCTGGGAATGAAAAACTACTAAATGCATATCTTTTCTCTGCCTGAATGCAAACTGAATTAATTTAATCCCCTTGCCTCTGGTATTGGTGAGGTCTGGGATCCTTTCAGACAGATCAAGTTGAGCTTGAAGCATCGTCTGGCTTGAACCTCTTCATGTGAGGTGAGCACTCCTGTATATAGTGCTCGTTCTTATCCTTAGCCTGATTCTTCCATTTAGTTAACTCCCCCTCTCCACTGATCACGATGTACAATAAATCAATCTGAGGACACTCAAATAGTATTTTTAGTTTATCAACAAAATGCCATTTGATTGGGAATTGTTCAGAATTGAACACTGCTGCAACTGAAATATCAAAACACGTTTTAAATGACGGCTGGCAGCGGAAACTCAATAAAAGAATTGAGCAGGGATTGGATAGACACTAATTAGAGTGTAAAATCATACATGACAACAAAATGAAAAAGCAGAGAATATGCAAATATGATGACCTGAACTAAACATAAGCTATGAGTTTACCCAGTTTGTCTTTTTCTAAAATGTAGGAAATACAGCTTAAAAACTGTGAAACTCTATTGTTTTGCTTTTTTAAATATAACACCATTTCCTAAAAGAAGCTGAGATGCGTGAAACGTAAAAACAGAATGCAGTTAACTGCAAATCTCATAAACTTGTATTTTATTCACAACAGAAAACATGTCAAACACTAAAAGTGAGACATATTAGCTCATTTTGAATTTGATGGCACAGTTATGGTGGTCATGATGTGGTGGTCTAGTGGTTAGGACATTGCCCTTTGGACCTAAAAGTCACTGGTTCAACTCCCGGCCCAGGCACTACTGAGGTACCCTTGAGCAAAGTACTGCCCCACTACACTGCTCCACGTCTTGGAAGTCGCTTTGGATAAAAGCGTCAGCCAAATGAATAAATGTTAATGTAAATTAAAAAAAAAATTGGGACAGGGCAACAAAAGACTGGAAAAGTAAGTGACGCTAAAAATAAACAGCTGGAGGAATAATTTGGAACTAATTAGGTTAATTGGCAACAGGTCAATAACATGATTGGGTATAAAAAGAGCATCTTAGAGAGGGAGAGTCTCTCAGAAGTAAAGAAGGGCAAATGTTTGTGTGAAAAAATACATTTACAAATTGTGGAACAAATTCAGAAAAATCTTCTTCAACATAAAATCATCATTTACAGTACATGGAATCATCAAAAAGCTCTGAGAATCTTGAGATTTGTTTTTTTAAATCTACATTTTACACAGCGTCCCAGCTTCTTTGGAATTTGTGTACTTTACTTTTTAATGTTGAGGCAAAATAGATTATATATTAATAATAAAGTCAATATGGATAAATGATCAGCAAAACAGCTAAACACATTTTGTTTCTTCCTGTGCTTGTTTGAAGAGAAGGAAAGCCGTGCTGATTAGACTTCACAGATACAAGCGCCATTATTCATTCTTTATTGATGTTGGGTTGATTTTCTGTGTTTTTCCACTACGGGCACTTATCATTTCTAAGCTGAAAACACAACAGTTTGTTTCCTTTTAAAAGATGATTTTAAAAATGGCTTTTAACATTTTTTTGCAGATAACTCTTCAAACCGACTGATAAACAGTTGTGAGCTACAGGGCGAGTCGAGCAGCTGCTGTAGCCTCTGTAGCTACAGTCTGTCAATATATTAATGGCTGAAATGAGCGAGTACTTGTACCAGCATTCACTTTCCTTTAGGTTTTCTTAGTCAAAGAAAACATCTGCTAAGTCTGACTGCATGATGCTAATGCTATTAAGAAATTTACCCCTGCTAACAGACAAGCTGTTTGTCTGGGAGGCACTAATGCTCATACACAGCGAATGAAATGCATGGCATTTTAGCCCATACGCTGTCAAAAGGTGTCCACCATAATGCTGGTGTTTCCACTCTTGCTTGAAATGACATTGTGAGTAGCTGCTCATGTTTCTTTGTGAAATAAAGCCATGCTGCGCAGGTGCAGGTGTGGTTTCATGTCGCACAAGCTTTCTGCACAGCGCAAATATCAAAAAAACTCTGTTGGACTGGACGATTTGGGACCAATTCTCCGGTTCTCAGTTCCCATCCCTACATGCTGCACCACCTTGAAAGCTTCTTGAGGCATTACAGCAATGGCCAGTGCAATAGAAGCTAAAACTAGAGCCCTGCAGTACTGGGTCAGATTCCCTGGTGCTAACTCAGAGACAGAAGCAGGAATGCTCCGCCTGTGTAGCGCTCATGGTGTGTTCTAACCCACTGAACGACAATACCTGTGAGCTCTGACAAAATTGAAGCTCCGGAAGATCAAAGCAATCTGTCATGTACCAATATAACACATGCTGGAAACATGTACTAGCCCAGCAGAAATGTATAGCTTGAATGAGCAACATAGTGTATAAACTATGCACCTTATTGGGGGGGGGGCATTTTTCCATTAGCTGCTACATTTTAGGAACGGCACTAAAAAAGGGTCACACGCCGAAGTGTCCCTCATGAAAAGACGCTCTGAACCCATCATCCAGCAAAGTCAAGTCTAAGAACCACTTATTGGAATTGGCCTTACTAAGAGAGCTGAATCAAATAGAGCTTCATTTCTGCTCTGCCAGAAGGAAGGGAAATACAGTTTGTGTTCTTCAAATCAACACCTAGTCCATTTAAATGGAACAAATGCAACATACTGATCCAAAGAAGACTAATTCAACCCAATAACCTGCAATAACTCTGCCAGAATACAGTATGTCATAATTACTGTATTTGCTCAGTAGGTCTGTTATTGTGAACTGTGTAGAAGGTTGAATTGACAATAAATTCTTACTTGACCTGATTTACATTCACATTTGCATTGTGTATAATGCATAGACTGAATACATGCCCTTCTGGATGTTTCCATTTGTTTAGATAAAAAGCTAATTTTGGCCAATATGGGGAGAATGGTTTTCCACCACCCGCACCCCCACCCCCACACCAAAAAACAAACAAAAAAACCCACCAAAACTTCTAAGCATAATTAAAAACCTCATCTTCAAACTACACATGCAAATGTGGTATGGTCTGAGACTTTAGAATTTAAACTTCCCACTGAATTACTAAGCTTCATTCATTAAGCTATAAGCAAGAAATACTGTCAAATTACATTACAAATGTCCGTTTGTATCTGAGACTTCCAAGGTTTAAACAAGTACTGGACTGCTATAACCTCATGTTTCCTGAGTCCAGGTCAGGACCTCTCTGCTGCATTGTATAGTCTTCCTTTGTGTGACATTAGTATTTATCGAGTGTTTCTTGAGCTGAATCTTGTGTGAACAGCAAAACAATGCAGTGCAGGGTGGGCATCAGTACTACAGTAGGGAAATAAAGGCTTCCATAGTTTTATCATTCAAAGAGCTAGTTGATTGTGTCGGCTACAAATCTATTGTCCAGCGATTGAGTTCCTCCCCTGGTACAATGAGCAGAGCTAAGGTTTAATGAAGGATACCTAGTTCCACCATAATCACTCACTTACTCGACCGCAACCTCCTCAAACCAACAAAACACAGGTTGAGGTTAAGGCACCTTCATTACTGACCCAAGTTTTCTGTTGCGCTGAGCTTGTGTAGGGAAGATATAACTAATAAAACATAAAACGAATTCTGCCTTGTGGCATACATAGGTCCAAATGATATGTCATTGTATTCATACATCGATCTTATCTTAGGTAATGCAGCCAAAAGTCTTCAGAGGTTTTCAGAGGCATTTTCATCAAAGAGAAACAAGATTTTTTTTTCTTTTCAATACAAACTAAAACTAAACTAAATGTGCTTATCAAGAACACTGAACATGAACTAACAAGGTGAATTTTTCGATTTCAGTTGAAAACATTTGTGAGTGGGTTTCACAGGGAGCATACCCTTTTTAGTAGCAGATTTCACTCCAGTTAGGCACGAAACAATAAACTCTGACCCTAAAAGCCAAAATATGCCTCAGCACAGCAATTCAAACTTTGATTAGCTTTTTTTAAAATTATTTTTCTAATTTGGGCAGTAGTGGCCTAGTGGTGAGGGACTTGCCCATGTGATCAGAAGTCCTGGCCAAGGTACCACTGAGGTACCCTTGAGCAAGGTACCATCCTACTGCTGATGGCTGCCTGCTGTTCGCTGTGCGGATGGGTTAATTGCAGAGGTCATATTTCATTGGGGTGCACTTTGTATGATGAAGTGTGTTCACAATGACAAATAGTCACGTTCACATTTTGAGAGTGCAGCAATGTTAGCTTTTTCACTAACTGTGCAGCCCAGCATGAGTGAGATGTTAGCTAATCAACGGAGTCGCAGTAACTACAGCGAGCAGGATAGCGTGGTTAAAAACCTAATGTTGCAGAAAGCATTATAGGGTGCATAATAGGATATTGATTAAGCTTATCCCAAGTAAACAGAATGCACCCCTAATTAATAATCTGAATAATTTCATGCCAACCTGCCTTGTCTAGTTTATGTTTATTGGCCTAGCGAGGGAGGCACACATTAGCCTTATTTGTAATGCGAATGAAGATGGATTGGGTGTTTGTAACGTCCTTCTTCCAAGACTTATCTCTGCATAGCAAAAAGCCTGAGGTGTACAATATAGGCACAATTACTTAGCCAAAAAAAACTGGAGTGAGAGAGTTAGAGAGCTAGAGGAGAGAGAGCTGTAAACCTTCAAAGGAAGTTTAAGACATTAGGGTCCCTCACTTTCTGTTTAATGCTCCAAAAGTTCAAATGCCCAAATGGTGACCGGACTAGAACTGGGAACATGCAGCAGGGTCCACACTAGAGGCCAGGGCTGAGCTGGCTCTCTCTGTTCTGGGACGTGCTGATAGCACACCAGTCCCTGTCCCTAAAATCAGCTCCGGAGCTCCTATGAGTCACCGCTCCCACAGTTGATTCGGTTTCATTAATGTTGCGAAGATGATGATTTAAGCCGGTTTGTTAAATTTGTTCTGCCTTTCTCATCTCAAGGCGCTCGTTCATCCCCACTTCCCTCCTCATCCACGTTTTATTTGACCAGAAATGAGAACTTCTTTAATTCAATCCAAACACGTCCATCTTCAAATAAGAAGAAATCTCCTGACGGTAACTCTTAGGTGAAACTACCAAATGGGCTAGTCATGTGCTTCTGCTGCTTCGGCTGAGAGCTTCTTGAGATTCGGCCTAACCCTCGTCCTCTCTCACACATTAACACCTCAAACTAGTGGGGAAGGAAGTCAAGGTCATCTGTTTCTAGAGACCACTACTGCAAAGTTAAAAACATGTCATCGCTATCAAATACATTAAATTAGGACATCAAATTGTAAAATCTAAAAAAATATGTTCTGGTAAACAATGTGTAATATTTACATCTAGAATTACACATATAAAATAAGAAATAATCATATAATAATCATGTATGTATATTTAAAACTGCTGATTGTGTTTTTTTTAAATGTGCGATGGCTGTGTTGGTGCACTGTGTCTGTTCTGACCTGTGAAAAGTGAAATAATGTGATGTGCTTCTGCCATAGTGTTATCCATATTTACCTATCAGAAATAGTATAATCTGCTCTGGTTTCAAATAATCAATGCCAAAAAAGTGCACTTAAAGGGTCTGTAAAAACGATGACCTGGATACTCCCATCTCCTGTACGCTGTGTCAAGTCATTACAGGGCACCAAGTCATTAGCTGATGGTGCACCCATTAATTATGGGTAAAGAGAGATGAGGAGAAGCAGAGGAGAGATGGATCACACATAGATGGCCACAACTCAGACTAGCTGCTCCCCCTCCTCTACCAGCTTTGGTGCTCGATACATTCATTCCTCTGTCAAATCTTTGCTGAGTATTTAAGGTGTGAAAGTAGATGTAGCTATAGCAATTACACGTGAAGATGGGGGTGGACAGAAATGAAGTACATGTGATCATTAAGGTGGCGTTTTAAATAATCTGTTACTTCTTACAACGATATTTCTATTTGGAGATGATTCAGTCATTCCTTATTACTTTGGTGTAGAAACCAAAGCTGCGAGAGTCTGATCTCATGTTTTTCCCAATCGTAATGTTAAAGGATATTTATATCAGACGGATTTAATGAGCTCTTACAATCAGATGTGTGCATTAGTGCCTTCTTAATTAAAAAGAGCGTCTTAAACTACAAAAACAACAAAACAATTATGCCTTCGTATAGTATTCACAACAATTATACACAGAACTCATAGTAAATGTTATTTCCCAGTGAGCGTATTTAAAAGGTTGCCATTATTGTTCGTTTTTATACTTTAACTTCTATTTTCATTAGACTAATGTTCAAATGCAGTTGTATATCAGTCATGTACAGGATCTGTGTACATTGTCCATCGCATTAAATTGCTGAAGGAATCCTGCCAAGCTATTAGTAATCAGTGTAAAAAAGTATGGCAGGAGAATTAGTGAAGTGACTATTTGTCATTGTGAACACACTCAAGCACCACAACGAAATGTGACCTCTCCATTTAACCCATCACACGTGCACATGTGGAGCAGCGGGCAGCTATCAGCAGCCCCCGGGGAGCAGTGTAGTGGGACAGTACCTTGCTCAAGGGTACCTCAGTATTGCCCAGGCCAGGACTTGAACCTGCGACCTTCAGGTCCCAAGAGTAATGTCCTAATCACTAGTCCACCACTGTCTGAGTGAAGTGTGCATGCATTTTTGTTCAAAATACCTTTCCAACATCTAAGAGTCACTGTGTAAAATCCCCTGTAACGAGTTGCCATTAAAGGTAATAATACAAGCAGTGTCTTGCAGGGGAACCACCTGCTCCGAACTGGGCTTGGACATTTTTAATGTTGTCATTTTCTTAATACGTTTTTCTTTCAAAACACAAACTCTGCACCTGAGGCAAGTCATGAACGTACTGCATGCAGTCACAGCTAACAATAATGGTCAAACTGGTCATTTTCTCAAAGAAGATCATCAGTTCAGCACTGCTGGTTCGGACAAGACTTTTGGCTACATAACTGCTGGACCTAACCTTCCAGAAGAAACGCAGAACCTGACACGATATCTTCTTATCTGGGGCTGTTTTTCATGAGCGTTGCCCATTCGGTCAAATAAACTGCACCAAATCAAATTGAGTCACCAGAAATGATGGAAGCGGAGTGATTAGCTTAAGCTTGCCGAGGCCTAGCAACATGACACTGAGCAAATTAGTGTGCTTTTAGGAACACATTTTCACTCACTCCATTTGTAGATTTAATGTGCCATGTTGATTAATGACAGTCATTTACGAGTCTGCAACCAATTTATGAAGATGTTATAATGATCCTTAAATGACATTTAAATGCAGGAATCGCACATAGAGGCTCCTGAATAGGCTTAAAAGAAAAATCAATTAGCTTCTTATGCATCCATTGACATCACTGATCATAATCTGCTCGATTGTTAGGCTGGGTAAAGGTTGACTTCTGTTCTCTGACCCTGGAGGTGTGTTGAGTAAATGTTTCAGAGCAGGCTCCTTGTCCTGATAGCATTTAAGTGCGGAATATCAGCAGTCCTTCGGGAGACATTGTGCTCTCGCCGGCGTTAGCAGAGCGGCGAAACAATTAGCAGGCTAGCGTGAGCTGCTGTGGCACTTTTTTTCTTTTCCCCACCATTTGATTAATTGATATTTCACAGCGTGCTGAGCAGAGGAGGGGGCTGACGGTGAAGTTATGGCAGGCATCAGAAGTGAGGCTGGCTAACGGACGCGTGCTAGCTTCATGCGCAGCGAGTGTCACAGCTCATTGTCCTTGAAAATTAATCGGAATGAAACGACAAGCCTGGGGGAGGGCGGTCTGTGCAGCACCAGGACCTGAGCTCCTGAGTGGAATATTTATGCGACCCGGGCTAAGTGGCAACAGATGATATCTGTATTCCGACCGGACGGCGGGGCTCCAACGGCCATGATAAACAAGGCTACGTGGACAGCAATACGAAATGCAAATGTAGCAGTTTCAGATTTGAGGGTGATGCGAGAGAGGGGGCGAGTGACGGACTCATGTAGAACACTACGCTGAATCACCAACAAGCTGCGCTGACACGTGGGCCACGGCGCTATTACCACGGCCCATTTCTCAACAGCCTAACAGCCTCCAAAGCTGATGCTCAGGGTGCAGCGACGTTCCACGCTGTCTGATGGTCTGCTCAACGCTGGGAAAATGCATTCATCTCTCATGCTCCACACCTGTGTCTGCGCTGGTCTGGGTCAGCCAGCTATCAAAACTTCCATTCGGATTCAGCAGGCAGCTGGTGAACGCAGGCCATGCAAGCTCAAATGCTTAGGCTGAATTCTGAAAGACTCTGTGCAACAGCAGAGCGCTGTGAATGCCAGGTGAAAATGAGAGCGAAACACAAGCGGGATCATCTTTGTAGCCTTACATATGAGTGTTTCAGCGCATCCACACCGCAGGGAGGAAGCATATATAGAGCACACTGTCATTAGAGGACTGCGTAATAACGAGAAAATAGGACTGAAACAACAACAAAAAGGAGAAGCAGATAGACGGCTTGCTTCACTTCATTAGAAAGAGGCGGGTGGATAGAGAGAGAGAGAGAGAGAGAGAGAGAGAGAGAGAGAGAGACAGAGAACGAGAAGAGAGAGAGAGAGAGAGAGAAAGAGAGAGAGAGATATGAAAGAGGAGGGGGAGCAACTCAACTGTGCTTCATTTAAATTCCAGTTGAAGCCCAGCCCCTTTTGAATAAGAAAATGTCTCAGACACTGAAAAATCAAGCAAAAGGGAGAGAGAGATACAGTAAAAGAGGAAAAGAGAGCGAGAGAGAGAGAGAGAGAGAGAGAGAGAGAGAGAGAGAGAGAGAGAGAGAGCAGAATAGCAGGAGGGGAGGAGGAGAAGGAGGAGGAGGTGGAGGTGGAGTGAGCTAGAGCGTAAGCAAGCGAGTGAGCGAGCGAGAGTGACTGAGCAACCAAGAGAGAGAAAGAGAGGGAGCGAGCTGGGCTGAATTGTGAGTGGCTTACGACACTCAGTGAACAGAAGGTGTTTCTGCATGCACTGGCAGCGCACTAGTCTGCTGCAAGGGCTCTTTCTCTCTCTCTCTCTCTCTCTCACTCTATTTGTCTCTCATTCTCTCTCTCCCTCCTCCCCGCACAGCAACCCTGCCTTTCAGCCTCTATGCTTCAGCATCTCAGCTCGGCAACAGCCTCCTCAGCCCACAGGAAATGAGCAGCACCCAAAAGAGAGCTCGCTGGAAACCAGGCTCCTAGTGGAAACGCCACTTCAGGACACCAGAAAAAAGAGAGAGAAACAGAGAAGGGGAAAAAAAAATAGCCAAAGGTGCATGCTGCAGCTGCAGATGAGTGCATGTTTCTGAGGAAGCTGTCCTCCGAGAGAATGGCAACCAGCAAGACCGGATATAAAACCCCGCAAATCAACAGCCGCTTCAAGTGACGGACGTTAATTACGGACTCGGGCACAAAGAGAAAAAGAGTTTCAGTGGATTTTCCCCTCTTCGTGAGTCTGTGCCTGTGTGTGTGTTTTTTTTGCCTCTTCTCCTCTTGCTCTGATCAGCGCAGCAGTCACTGCGGAGAACACTACGCATGCAGTCCGGGCAGCTTGCATTTCCTGCGAGTGCGCTGAATGCCACTTGGATTCCTCCTCTTTCTGGCTCTTTTCACACGAGGAGAACTAAGACATTGTAAGTCTGCCAGGATCTGGTGGCCGCTGAAAAGGAGGGGGGGGGGCTGAATTTGTACCACACTGGGATCTTTTTTAGATTCGCACATAATTAGTGGTGGCACAAAGGGAGCAGCTGAATAGAGGTTGTCAGCCTCTGGAAAGGGGTGAGTAGGAATCCTTTCATATGAGATTGGTTTTGGAAGGACGCTTTTTTTACCCCCCGTGTCTCTCCTTTTGCTCACCGATACCTAACATGAGCAAAGTGACTCGCCGATTCTCCCCCTCAAATCTTGCCTTTTTGACATGGGCAGACTTTCCTTGTCTCTGAGTATCAAATCACCAATCGCCACAAGCCAAACTACACTGAAAATGACACAAAACTGAGCATTTTTGCCCTGGGGAGGTACAAAACCATGCTGTCCAAAACGAGACGAATCTGAACGATTCAATGAACTTTTTCTCCACGACACTGCGGGATATTCATGCTAATGGATTTCCTCCTAATTGGTCTGTACTTAAAGTGGCCGCTAAGGAAGCCCCCTGGGTTGATACTGTGCTCTCTGGGCATCTTTCTGAAAATGGTTGCCCTGGTGGGGGGGAGTTGTCCAAGGCTATGCCGCTGCGACAGCAAGCTGCTGTACTGCGAGGGGCTCAACCTGACGGACATCCCCCGCAACCTGAGCAGCGCTACAGGCTTATCCCTGCGGGAGAACAACATCTCGGAGCTGCGTGAGGGGCACTTTGTTGGCCTGTCGCAGCTCACCTGGCTCTACCTGGATCATAACAACATCGAATTTGTGGAGGAGAGCGCCTTTGAGAGGCTTCGGCGGGTCAAAGAGCTTGACCTAAGCACCAACCGGATAGACAGCCTGTCCAATGGAACGTTCAGACCGTTGCCCAACCTGCGCATCTTGGATTTATCCTACAATAGGCTGCAGTCACTGGAGCCGGACCTTTTCCACGGCCTTAGGAAGCTTACCAATTTGCACTTGCGTTACAATGCCCTGAAGTTCGTGCCTGTGCGGATATTCCAGGACTGCAGGAGCATGCAGTTCCTGGACCTGGGCTACAACCAGCTGCAGAGCCTGGCACGCAACTCGTTTGCTGGGCTTTTCAAGCTGACCGAGCTGCATCTGGAGCACAACGAGCTGGTTAAAGTCAACCTGGCCCACTTTCCTCGCCTCATCGCCCTGCGCACACTCTACATGCGCAACAACAAGGCCACCATTGTGGTCAGCACCTTGGACTGGACCTGGCACTTCCTGGAAAAGATAGACTTCTCCAACAACGCGATCGAGTACATCGAGCCGCACGTCTTTGAAAGTGTGCCCAATCTCAAGGAGCTCATGCTGGACTCCAACAAGCTAACCTATGTTGACCAGCGCATCTTGGACTCGTGGACATCCCTGGGCAGCATCACTCTGTCCGGGAACGAGTGGGAGTGCAGCCGCAACGTCTGTGCCCTGGCCTCCTGGCTCAGCGGCTTTCAGGGCCAACGTGATAGCGCCTTGCTCTGCGCAAGCCCAGACACGGCCCAAGGCGAGGACATTCTGGACGCTGTCTATGCCTTCCAGTTGTGTGAGGACAGTGCTGAGGCCACCACGCAGACCTACACAGCCACCAGAGACCTGGCCCGAGGCTCCATCTTCAAAGGCCCCACCAGAGGCCCATATGATCTGCAGGATGTGGAGGGTGGCGAGGTTGTCACCAATTCCTTCACAGTGACCATGGCTCCAGATGACCTGGAAAGTACCATGCAGATTCACAAGGTGGTGACGGGCACCATGGCTCTTATCTTTTCTTTCCTCATCGTGGTGCTTATGCTGTATGTGTCGTGGAAGTGCTTCCCGGCCGGTGTCAGGCAGGTGAGGCAATGTTTCAGTAGCCAGCGTCGCAAGCAGAAACAGAAGCAGACCATGCAGCAGATGGCTACCATATCCACACCTGAGTATTATGTGGACTACAAGCCTAACCACATCGAGGGGGCCCTTGTCATTATCAATGAATACGGTTCCTGCACCTGCCAGCAACAGGCGTCCCGGGAATGTGAGGTGTGAAGCTTAGGCTACCTTCCCTGGCTGTTTCACCATCACATCATATCAATGGATACGGGACATGCTTTGATGCTGTACCACACTGTGCTGCTCTCTGGAGGAGACTCTGATGGCATGATTGGAGTGCAAAGGAGACATAGACCAAGGATTTACTGCTGATTTCAATGGTCTCAAAGGCCTTCAATGGACTTGGCTGTAGGACTGCTTGACACAATGTCATGGAGCTGAGGAGGAATATAGAAACTAATCAAGATTCTCTTGTGAGTGGATACTTGAGCTTTAATGTGTCTTTCTACTGCAGGAGATTATTCTAACTGTCTGAAGCTACTGAGGACATCAAGAACACAATTTTTCAATGCGGTAACAACAATAACAAGAACATCTAAAAGTGGAAAACAAAAAAAAAAATTAAAGAGATGAGTCTGTGTAAAATATGTTGAAAGCAGAAATGCAAGAGTGGGAATAAAATTTAAAGATGCTATCCTATTTCTTTTGTAAACTATGGAAAAAAGGAAACAAATGTTTAAATAAATGAATTGCAATTCACAGCAGTCACGTCTGTAGGCGAGTTTGAGGGGCAGTTTGTTGTTGCTGGTAGCTGGGGGAAACGGTCGGTTCGGCTCTGCCGTACTTGCGGAAGGTAAATGAATCGGGCAGTGGGAATCTACTTCATTTGAAATGTTAAGCCTCAATCTGAAAGCCAGATCTCCTCTCCTGCCTCACCCCTTTCACACACTCTCTCTCTCTCTCTCTCTCTCTCTCTCCCCCATCTGAACATATGTGGGGAATAATCACTGTGCAGGCTTACTGTTACTGTTGTGGTTGCTTTTTCTCTCATGCCCCGTTCCTCCTAGATTAAGCAAGCTAACAGAAGCCAAAAACAAAAACGAACAAATGAACAAAAAAGAGGAGCCTGACATGTGCCGAACAAACGTTTATTTTACATGCAATCATGCACTGTCTCAATAAAACAGGGCCAAGGTGTTTAATGGCTCAACGCTATGCCTTTTGACTGCTTTCTCATGCTCAGCTAGTGTGCTAGACCTCCCCATGACAGTGGTGAAATCAGAGCTGGAGAAAAGCTTAGCCTTAAACCAACCAGTTCACATTGGGTGGCGTGTTTTAAGGAGACAGCAAAAAAGCAGTTTAATGCTAATGATTCATCAGCTGTGGACCTGTGTTTGAGGAGCTATTCTTCAAGATTTTCTTCTTGTGGTTTTGAGTTGATACTGGCAGACAGAGTTTTCTGTGGCAGTGCCTGGGAGAAAGAACATGCTCTCAGAAAGAAGGTGCAGACTGCTCTCTAGTGTCCCAACACCAGCAGTAGAGGGTGATACAGTAGATACGGTAGCAACAAGCCTGTGATGTTTCTTGCCTAGGCTATGCCTTTGCGTGTTTTTGGGTTTGTGTGTGTGTGTGTGTGTGTGTTTATGCATGTAGAAGCGCCTCTCTGCATTTGGGTGTGTGTGTATGTGTGTGTGTGTGTGTGTGTGTGTGTGTTAGCTCAGCCCTGGGCACTGTCACTGCTGCAGAGTGAGGCATCTAGCATTCTGAACACATAGGCTGGTCATTGGAAGTAAACAGGGGTTCAATTACTTTAAAACAAACGACTCCTCCACTGCCTCCCCCTGTCACTCAACGTAAGGCATCTTGCTGTTACCACAGCAAGGGGGCTAGGTGGGGAACGCCTCTTTTAGATGTGTTTTGACTGTGCAAACCCGGCTGCTTAACCAGGCCGGGCGCTGGTCATGCCAGGCTGTTTTCTGTTTAACAAACTGCATGTGAGGCCAAGGGAACAACTTTTCTCTCGTCAAGTATGTATGAGAGACTGTGAAGCAAAGCAGGGATTTTTATAAACAGGTAGACGGTTTTATTCTGAACCTCAACGGCCCTGACACCCTTTGAACCTTGATATCAGAACTGTTCTATTTTCACCACTGTATCTAATCCATATGAGGAGCTGAGCCAAAACAAAAAATAAAAGAAATAAATAAAATAAATGTATTCCAATTGTTGTAAATTATGCGTATACATACACACATAATATATATATATATATATATATATGTGTGTGAGCACGACCACTCCCTTTAGTTTGATTAATCTAGTCTTGCTATTTTTTATTTATTTGTTGTTGTTTTTTCCTCCATTCTTTCTGGGATAAAGAAATTGTTTGAAATTGATACGCTATTCAAATGCTAAAATATAAACATTTTTTTTGGGCTAAATGTCTTCTTCTGATCCCTGCTTGCTTTAAACGCACCATTCACATCTCGCTCTTGTGCCAATTATGCATCTCTGGACCGAGTCCACATTTGGGGCCTAATCCTGTCATGACAAAGGGTGAACGCATAACAAGGCTTGTAGCATCACACAGATGCAGAATGACAGTGCGACGAGCGAGAGAGAAAAGCATTGTTGCCGCTCATGATCTCCCTTTCGCGCGCTCCGACTGAGTTCAGCAAACCGAGAAACAAAAAAGCTCTGAATAATAGCTGCCGCGCATAATACCAGCACGCCCCGGTGCTACAAATAGCAGCATCGAGATGGAAGTGTGTGTGTGTGTGTGTGTGTGTGTGAGAGAGAGAGGGGGAGAGACAAAAAGAGTCTCTCGCCCACAATCCTGCTCATTCTAACTCTCAAACAATGAATGAAGTTGGGTCCAAATCACCCCCACCAGCTCCCCCAACCAGTCTATTTTTAGACGCTTGGCTGGGTTTGTATTAATATTGCATGGGCTTGGTAACTTCTGCGACCTGTGTTGGCAGCTGTATTGATTTCTCTTCTTACTGTATTTTTGAGAACGGTCATGAATATTTTAGAAGTTGGGGGGCTCTGCTGAGGGTCTGGTCAGACTTCATCTCTTCCCTCATATTTCTTGTCACACAGGAGGTCGTTCTCCCACCAGAATGTATTGTTCCAATAATTAGTTTTCATAATTAAAACGGTCACAGCGATTGATAAAGCTAGAGAGAGAGATCGGTGTGGATGGTCAGGAAAATAATGAGGCCAGTTATTCAATTGTTTGCCTCTGTTGCTTATTGTTGGAGGAGGGTGTTGGAGAGAGAGAGAGAGAGAGAGAGAGAGAGAGAGAAAAAAGATGTTTTATTTATATGACGATCTTTAATTGATACTGTGGCTAATTACCATTGTGTGTGTGTGTGTGTGTGTGTGTGGGTGTGGAATACTTGGCTAAGAGCCTAGAGTTTATTATTGGAGGTTTGGAGTCCGCTGTGGATTCAGAAATGCAGTGTGGAGCTAGGTGGTCTATGGGGCATGTGGTAAGAAGTGATGCATTTAACTCATTAAATCTGCTGCTTTGCTTTACTCTTTAAACGTTACTGTGTAATTATGTATTTCACTACATACTGAGCCTCAGAAGATTTTACATTTCGTTTACATCTGCGTTGACAGGGTTGAGTCTGCACTATATTTGACTTTAAGCATTGACAAAAACATTTACTTATTTTTTTTATACACATTCAAATCATATCGGCTCTACACTAATCCACCGCAAGTTCAGAATCAGCACTTTCCACAGAATTTCTGCACTCAGTTTAATGAGCAATGATAATTCATTAATAATGTCTTACTGGCATTGATAACTGCACATTCTAAGGGCTCATGACATTATACCTTTACATACGCACATGTGCACATTCATATCTAACATGTACAAACATGAACGTTATGCTCTAAATGCTCGTCTTTTGCCTCGGGTAGGACTATAGGTAAACGTTGTTGAGGTAGGTCATAAGTTCCGAGTCTGGCTTTTCTTGTAGGCATGAGGTGAGATGAGACCCGCCGTGTGTCCCAGCACCTCTCTATGTCCCGGTACTATAAGGGATTTACTCTGTACTAATCTTAACAGTTTTTTTTTGGAAGATTAGAACACGATATATTAACACACTACACCAAGTCCTACTAACAGGAAGAGATCGAGTGTTGCTGTTCCCATGTCTGTTACACCAGCCTGCAAATCTTAAGGCCACGTCAGAATTTTTGTTTTGGCACAAATGACCTAAAAATGGCCCACGTCCACCACGCTAACGTCATTTAGGAACCTTGTGGCACTGTCTGGGATTTCATAGAAACTTTTTACATCTGTGCAGAGCTCCTTCCCTTCCATTTCCCATAGCAGTGTGATCCATCAGCATCACACTCGAAACGTTTATGTGTGTATTGTGGATATCTGAGCACTTAACTTTAACACTGATAATCACTACACATACTACATACTCAAAACTAGTTACAATCCGTTAACCCCTGGGGGGCTATATGCAGACACCCAGTCTTACAGGTAGTAGTTTAATAGCAGTCAGTTAATGCTAGTGCTTAACATTTGGGTCTTAAAAAAAGTGTGATAAATGTATAAATACACATCATCATACACATATAAATGGACAGAAGATGGGTCTGAACTGGAACTGCTGCAGAAGTATTGGGAGGAGCCAGTAGCTCTTATGAAAAGTGTCTTGTATTTTCAGTAAACCTCCAAGTATAAAAAGCTGACCACACGTTACGAGCGATAACCAGTGATTCTTATTACATCAACCTTCCCTCAGAGGCAAAACCACATGTGAATCAACAGTCCTCAATGTTCCAGCACAATACAGATCAGTTATGATAGGAAGAAAAGGAATGACACGTTATCAGCACAGATATGGCGGTTGGGGCATCGTGGCAGAACACACAATGCTTAACCAATTAATTAACCTTGCCGGCTGCATCGGCCGAGCGACTCTGGTTTTGCATAATAACCCTGCAGCCATCCATAACCACACAGCCGGCACAGGCTCAGAGGATGGTGGCCTACGCAAGCCTTCTTGAAGGAACACTAACTGAGCAAAGGCAAAGATCTCACTGCATGTTTTTACCAAAGCACAACTAACAGTAATGGCATATGTGCCTTTGTTTTTTTGGTGTGCGCACTTGCTGCGGCTGTAGTGCTCGCAATCATCTTCATGCTTCCATATCATGTTTCTCAGCATCTGAAGCAAGCATCACCTCTCCTGCCATTGTCGTCATAGGACTCATCATTGCTTTTTGTCACAGCCATGAGTAATAACCGTACCATGCACACAGCTCGATGCTGCTGCCAAAAAAGGCCTTGTGCTGCACAATGAAATGTCCTATATATGTGTGAGATGTGAGCTCATTTGCATGGCTTAGCCTTCAATGCTCATTCACATACAAAAACACGTACATATTCATTTACAGCTGCAATGCCAAAGCCATGGCATACGACGCTGAACAAGAGCATTATAGACAAAAACATCTGCCACCGCGAGTAACACTGTAATCAGTGATAGAAAAAGTCATTTTAATGGCAAAAACAGCCAATATGTAAAAGAACAAAGATGAAGCCTCGTGTTGGTGCTGAAAAAAGAAGAAGTGATATATTAGAGGTGCTGAAAGATCTTAGAAGTGATGTTAGGATATCTCTCTCAGCTATATAAGATCAGCCAGAACAGTGAGGCACCTAATAAGGCCTTACTGAGTTACATCGGCGTGAACATTGGGCAGTGGGCAGTGGTGGCCTAGTGGTTAGGACACTGCCTTTGGGACTGGAAGGTCGCAGGTTCGAGTCCCAGCCCGGG
>JBBPDA010000081.1:6487937-6499660 GCA_037974385.1 Arnoldichthys spilopterus | reverse complement strand
GAGAGAGAGAGAGAGAGAGAGAGAGAGAGAGAGAGGGAGAGAGAGAGAGAGAGAGAGAGAGAGAAAGAGAGAGAGAGGGAAAGATTTCTTTACTCCTTACAAGTTCCTTATGCAAATAAGCTCCCACACTTCAATAGAGTAAGTTATAACACTTACTGTAGACACCTGACGTGTCAAAACTCTACTGCAGAATCAAGGTACTGCAAAGCAAGTCTAGATTATTGTTTTATGATACATTTATTTTATTACAAAACTTAACATAAAGTACATTGCACCAAATACAGTCATGTAGAAAAAAGTACACCCTATGGAAACTCTTGTTCTTTCAGCATATTTAAACAACTGAAGCATGGTGGTGGAAATGTCATGGTTTGAGGATGCTTTGCTGCCTCACAGACCTGGCACCTTGCAGTCATTCACTCAGCTACAGTATTAATTCTGCATCAAAGAGTGCTTCAGACATAACTCATCTGAAGAAATGTTGTTGGACAACAAAAATTGTTGGACAATTCTGCAAAACACCTACAAGAAGTAAAAAACGTTTGCTTGTTTGAATATGCTGAAAAAACAATCAACAGTGTGATTATTTTTCACGTGTATATTCTGAAGCCACTGAAGGCATTATGTTATGCGTCGTGCTCTTAAAAGGTTCTTTAGATCAACAGTCCAGAACGCAGTACCACAGCTCCCTCAAAAATAGTGTCATTAGCGTCATGGTGACAGGGAGTTTGCATCAAACAATAACTGCATTTTGTGCGTAACCATAGCCACATATTAGGATGTAGTGAGGACACAGGAAGCAGAACAGCGCAGAAGTGGAGTGGTTTTCACTGCTTCTGATCTAAAATGCTCTACGTTTATCTCAGCTCTGTTCTAAAACAACAACAAAAAAATATTTTCTCTGACCCAGCTTCATCATGACCCACTCGTAAATACATTTGCTATGTCTACTTCATGTCACACTGCACGCAGCTTGTTTATATCACTCCTTTTCATATGGCATAGTTGTTGCCGGCTATTGTCTAAAATGTCTGCTCTAAGTTTAGGTCATAAAATGTCTAATGTCGTAAAATCAGAGAAATTAAATACACTATGGTATTATATGGTCATTTTTAATCTATGTATAACTTCATATTTAAATAAAAACACCATATATATACATATATATAATCTTAAAGACACAATAAGTAAACAGTTACATTCTAAGGGAGAAATAGAGGTTGGTAAAATGCAAGATTTGGGCACCTACAATCATTCACCAGAGTAGCTGCAACATGCAGTGTCCACATCAGCCAAAGTAAAACGAATCAGCATGTGGAACAGGAGCTTTCTGTGTGCTACCATGTTTTCCATGGCTTTTTAAGAAAAGCTTCATGTTGTCTTTTTTCTGGGTGATTGTAATTGAGTGAGTGTACGCACACCTTCAGAACAGAATTCACAGAGCTATGGAATAATGATTTCTCTGAATTATTTGCTTATTTAAAGTGACAATGAAACCGTCTAAAACGCTAATTCGTGTAACTCGTGTTTTCTTGCTTCAAATAGTAATCAACAAATTTTCTTTCTTTTTTTCCCTAGCTCATGTTCTTTACCAAAAAAAGAAAAGTGCAATGACACCTCTGAGAAATGATTCTGTCAGTGAAGAAATTAACAGAAAAAAGTAAACATGATGGCCACGTTTCAGCGCCGCTAAACTATTCCAAGCTCCAAGGCACCGGTGCATAGCTACGCCTGTTGTTATTCAGCCTCCTTCTGTTCTCTTCCATTAGGACATCACACTTATCAAAGTTGAATCTCCGTGTGAATCCAGAATTTCAAATGGGTCAAAAGCACCAGATGGAATAATAGGCCGTTTTTCAGGACGTCCCTAATCAGCTTATTGTCCGGCGCACAGTTTTCAGAGGCATCCAGTGTGTTCAGACATACGCTGTCCGTGAGTCAGTAGGCTTGACGGGAGCCGTCCTTTTCTGAACTTGACCCCTTCTGACCTGTGTCACGGCAGCCTCTGGGCTAGAGGAAAAACTTCCTTGGCCTCCTTCCAGTGCAACTATACATCACTGGTCATTATCTCGCTGGAACAATCTGGCGCCATAGCAACAGAGGGGGCAGTGTTGGAAGAGCCCTAGTGAAACATCAGGCCAGTTTAAAAGAATAATTTGTCAGTGGAACTTGGGTCACCTCCTAAAACCCTCTCTCCTACAATCCTCTTTGGTGAGGAGGTGAAATGAGAGTCCAGACAGGCCCAAAGTAGTATTCAGAGTAATAGTGGGGGATCTGAGTGAGACAGACATTTATTTTTCTGCCGCTGTCAAAGAAAGACGTGTATTTGAGGCAGATACCATAAAGAAATGATGAACTCCCAGAAACAGAGAAGCCTCACTTGTAGCTCCCTGAAACAAGAGGAACAACTGTGTGTATTGTGCAGATCCTAAAATTTCAAGAGATACCACATTTTGTCAGTGTGCAAGGGGATATTTTATTATTCTTAGTCTTGTTTTGCAAATTGAAAAAGCAACTAGCAACATTTTCTATGTTTTATTTTCATCTATGTTTCTGTATTTTTTTGTGTGAAGACTCAAGCCTGTCAATCTTGAATGTGCCGTAAATTGAACCTAAATATGATTCTTTATGTAATATTCAACTAAATGCACTGTGTTATTCAAAGTCACTCCATACATGTGGCCTCCTTATGAAAGATAAATCGAATGTGTAATAAAATAGAGCTCTAAAAGGTAAAGAGCCCCTTCTGTCTGTGGAAAGGCCCAGATCAAGGGCAGCTCTATCACACACATCAAAGTATTGCGTAGCACATTCCTCTCCTCCTTTCACTCTATAAAAGGATATGTTTTCGTGCCTTCTTTCTTGGCATCGTCTACTTATAATGCAGTAACATACAGTGGGAAAGGGCACAGATTTTTTAAGTGGCGGGCAAAATGCATGTGCCACGTTTTGGGTCTCGAGATTGCAACGTTTGACATTTTGAGGGAAGGTGTGTGTGTTTTTTTTTTTTTACCCCTCAACATCTGGTTCATCTAAGAGGTTAGCATTACAATTCAAAGTCATGACCATGAAATTGAATCTGTGCCATGGAAGGGAGCATAGTTATTAAGTGCTTGGGTATGGTCATACTCTAAAAACGTGTCTCGTCTTTTGGAGCGGAAAAGGGCAAAGGATGTGTCTGCTTATCAAATGGGCTTATTTGCCTGAACATTTGAACTGTTCAGACACATGCACGGCTGAATACAATAAAATAAAAAGAAATACTAGAGTCTTTCACGCCCCTGATCCGGATCTGAGTCAGTTCGGCTCACACAGATTCTAATGCGTTGTTTGTATTTTCATGGATGACATGGCCACCAAAGTGAACACTTCAAGTACATTTAGTAAGATCAGCTCAGCTCAAGGAAGATATGCTTCGTTAAATACTTTCAGTGCTACAGTCCACACTGTACGACACACTGTACATGTCAAGCATTTCATTCTGTTGATTATAATGGCTATTTTAAGGCAACACTCAAACTGCTCCAATTCAGAACCTGCCACTAGGTGTGTAGTAGCTGCACCTTCAAATTTAACTTGCATCAAGATTAACCAGGTTTTAATAAAAGTTACCATAACGCCGGGAGAAACTTTACCATCCATCCATCTCCTAAACCGCTTCTTCCGTTTCCGGGTTGTGGGGAAGCTGGAGCCAATACCAGCTGACTGCGGGCCTGAGGCAGGGTAAAGGCCAGGACAGGAGACCAACCCATTGCAAGGGCAATACACACACTCACACCTACGGGCAATTTTTGGAGAATCCAATCAACCTACTGCAGCCTTTGGACAGTGGGAGGAAACACACGCAAACATGGGGAGAACTTGGAAACTCCACACAGAGAGGCACCCGTGGCCGACCCGGGGATCAAACCCCTGACCTTCTCGCTGTGAGGCGACAGCGCTAACCACTGCACCACCGTGCCGCCCACTGAAACTTTAGATATTACAGATATAACATGTGGCTCGTTTCCACTTTAAATCTAGTTTCACGGTGAAGACATTTAAAACGCTTCTTAAACTCTCTCTTTAATGTACTGCTGCAAGCTGGTTGCCCTCTACACTGCTGTGAGTAAACAGAGTGTAATTGTTTAAAAGAGTGTTACATGTACAGCCAGGCTTGTTACTACCTCCCTTGAACAGTTATGCTCTATGTTTTTACATCAATAGGAGAAATTGCTGTGTGAAGTGAGGCGCAGACTGGTGTTGCACAGTGACCGTGGAAGTGGGCCTTCAGCCACAGACTGTGGACATGTGGCCATGTGTGTGTATAAGCAAAGTTCAGCAGAGTTTATCCAAGGTTGTTTGCACAGCGTTAACCCACATCAAACATTCATTATGAGTTGAGTCGGTGCCTTGCTAAGCACTCTTCCCACTCTTGCCCACACACCCTCCAAGGGGACAGATGTGGAAAGGATGGACAGGCTCAACAGTGTTGGCTTAGAGCCTGACCAAAGAACAAAGTGTACAAACATCTACAATTGGAGAAACTGAATTATGAAACTATCTACAATGTAAATGTGAGAAAAGTATTGTAGCAAATCTTAATCTTAAATATTTACTACATTTATATAATTATTTATATAATTTTAATCTATTAAAAGGCCAAGTCATCACCTTGAACCGCCGTTCCTCTACCCACTCCTGAACAATTTTTCCAGTATGGCAGGGTGTATTATGCTGAAGCCATTGCCATTAGAGAATGTAATGGGACTACAACTATGTCAAAGAAACATCTATATGAATGCTAGGACACACGGTTTCCCAGCAACATTATTGTCAGGAGCCTCACCCTCTGTTCACAGGCTTTTTCTTTTCTCATAGTGCACCCTGGTGCCATTCCTTCCTCAAGTGACGTTTCAGCCACAAGATGTTGAAGAAAGCCTTATTCCTCAGACATTCTCCCATTGCTCCATGGTTTAATTCAGGTGCACATTCAGGGCAATGGAGACCTAGTGGTTAGGACACTGCCTTTGAGACCTGAAGGTTGTAGGTTTGAGTCCTGGCCTGGACACCAAAGGTACTATCCCACTACACTGCTCCCCGGGCGCTGTTGGTAGCTGCTCCACGTGTGCACATGTGATGGGTAAAATGCAGAGGTCACGCTTTGTTGTGGAGCTTGAGTGTGTTCACAATGACAAATAGTCACTTTCACTTCACTTTCACTTCACTTCATTGTAGGTACTTTGATACTGAACCTGTCAATTTGGCCCTTGCAAAGATGTATAGATTTTTCTGGCTTTCAAACATCATCACCTTCAGCTGACATTTTGACTTTGACTCTATGACACTGACTCATTTGCTGCTTAATACACTTCACCTATTGACTTGAGCCACTGCAATGAGATAAATAAAGGTACTGACATCACCTGCTAGTGGTTTTAATGCTATGGCTGATCAGTATATATATATATATATATATATATATATGTATAAACGTATACTCTACTCATGTTATCTGCTGATTCCAGCCCCCTTAAAATGTGTCCTTAGGCAGGAGTTGAAGCATTTGAGAGTCCTATTCCCAAATCATGGCTGGATAGTGGTGTGAGAAGCAATGGAGCATGGTCTTTTCCACAAAATCCCTCACAGAGCAGGCTGCCTGATTCAAATCAGATCACGGCAAAGGAGTCACAAAGAAAAAAAAAAGGTCTTCAGATGCAGTTAAGGTACGGAGCAACAAGGCTCCGTCTAACACAGCACCATCCCCGCATGAAAGAGAGTGATGGATTCCAACACAGCTGGAGAGATAATTCAGCAGTGGCGATGCTGACAGGAATGCTGTTCAGGCACAACTTTTTACCATACGCAAACGCGTGTGTCTCGGCCTGTGTGTGAGCGAGGGTGCTATATTTGCAGCACAGGGTCACCTCATATCCTGAGCCAGCTATGGAAAGTAAAATGAGAAATCTATCACTGTCACAGATAAACAAAACAGCGCACCATAATGATGAGAAAATACAAGTTGCCAGGCCTGGAGACGCTGTGAAGTCGGCCACCGCACACGAAACATAGGTCAGAATTCATTACAAACACTGACTCTTACTGAAGTCTCCTGCTGAAAGGGCCAGTCTTCACACAGCAGGTTAAAGCTTCCAAATAGTTTCATCATACGCAATTATTATTATTATTATTATTATTATTATTATTATTATTATTATTATTACTATTTTTTCCAAAGATGACAAATACGCTAACTGTGACAACATAATGTAAGAGATGGGTGGAGCCCCTTGTCCTGAGTGAACCCTGCCTTAGGCCCACAGTCAGCCAGGATTGGCTCCAGCTTCCCTGTAACCCCAAATTGAAGAAGCGGTTAAGAAAATGAATGGATGACGTAAGAAATGGGTGTCAACGAATTCGAACATTTAAAGCAAACATTTATTTTAAGTGTGTGGTTCTAAAAGTGGGGTCAGGGGTCTACGATGTACAGTATAGCCTGGGGTCGCTGATGTATTTTTTAATTACAATACATGTTCAGAATGTGGAAATGAGAGCCTGATTTGCATAATGGTTAATCAATAACACTGCCCATTATTGATATGACGTTTCATCAGCATTAGTCAATATATTGATAATAATGTGCTGAGAATCACTGACGTAACTGTTCAGAGGTAAATGAGCTGATTCTTATTACCATAGTTAATATTACACATACCTGTAAAACACATCCACACACAGCCTTTAGCATGAGAAGTACATGTTAAAACACATATATACACATTATTTATTCACTTACTTACTTTCTACTACTACTCAGGACTGAGCACTTAGGCTTGCAGTCTGGGTGCCCACAGGAAGACAAAGACCCTTCATGAGAAAAGCCTAGAACCTGTTTGCATAGTGAAGTCACCTCAAGGTTAGAAAGTGTGTGCACCACAATGCAAATATTGACAGCCCTGTCCTGAGTGCAATTATAGATCAAATTTGAGATAGCATTTTAAGATTACTATCTGCAAATCTTTTTTTTGACAAATTTCTACTTCAAAATTTAAAGAAGTAAAAGAAGCAACAAAGAACTCTAAGGCCCTTTTCACACATACTGCCTCTGTGAGGCGTAACAGCTTGCCTTTATTGGCTATTCGTACAAACATTGCTTGTCAAGACTGACTATTATGTTCCAAAAGACATACCAGAGCAAGGGCAGTAAGGAAATGTCTTCAGCAAGACTTTATAGTCAATACAAGCTTAAAGGTTGTTCAGCCAGTGTTCACATACACAGATCCGGGTGGACTGAAAGGCTGCCATATTTATAAGTGTGGCAAACTGTGGGCTAATCTAACCCTTATGAATGCATCAACTGTTTTTTCAGCATCCTATAGGGTTACAGTATGGAACCCAAAGGTTAAATTAGCATAGAGGCTTACACCAAGGCTTCTGGTTGTGTAAACTGAACAATCGACAACGATTAAACTGTTTTCAGCTGACTTTGAGCCCCAGAGTTTCTGAATCTTGCTGAACTAGCACTTATAATTGTGCATCATCAATGTGAACGTGGCAACATATATATATTGTAAAAAAAAAAAAAAAAAAAAAAAAAATATATCTATATATATATATATATTTTTTTTTTTACAAAAACAACCGTGTGCCTTTATACATTAAAAAAATATACCATATAAGCCTGACATTGTAAAGTAAAGCCTAAACCAGGCAACATCTGGCTAAATGAGCTCTATTTTCAACCAGTTCATTAAATTACCATGGTTGACTTGACTGAAGGCTGGCTTCAAATTCAGTAGTATGAGAAGAGATTTTATCTCATCACATGCAACCAATACATCACTAGTCTCTCTGGCCAAAGCAGACAATGTCCTGTGAATTTTTTTTCTTCAAAAATCAGCTTAAAATGTTTTTGCTGTTAATACCTACTTAAAAAGAACAGAGCTGATGGGTAAAAACGTTCTCTTAAATCCTAGAAAGAATATGTGGTCATTAAGATAATGAGTGAAGAAATCAGAAGGGTCAAGGTGTGGTGTTGCCTGAAACGGCTTGACAACACTGTCATTTAAGGAAGTAAAAGGAGTCATGAATTAGCTACATTTAGCATAGGCTGCTCAGCCACTGGTGCTCATTTCTGGAGTAATCTAGTGCTCTAGAGGGAAAAAGAGCTTGTTACAACCATTTTTTCTACATTTTTTAGTTAAGGGTTAAGGGTTCAAACCGTGTGTCCTAGGGTTCAAGTTAAGGGTTCAAAAAATCTGACCATTTGTAAGTCCAGCCTTTTTGGTTAGAAAAAACATGATGGTCTAGCAGTAATACGAGCCTGAAGGTAGTTCAGTCAAGGTTCGTATATCTGTCGTCTTCGGAAATCTCTAGCTCTACTTTGATGCTTACACTGATTGGTCTGAAGGTGTGAAGTTGTTCACTGCACCGGGGGAACTTTTCTCTTACAATAGCTATTTTTTAAAAAACAATAACATAAATGAAAGAACATGTAACAGAGTGTCCAAGGAAGACCTGAGTGATGCATTTTACATATCAATCATTTGATCAAGCTGTGATGTCTCACACTGCGCATTGTTCAGTTCGCTCAGTTCTGGAAGGTGTAATCACACATTTCCTGCAAATACAGGATCTAGTGCCAGGGTTCGTGCTCAGACACAGCGATTGCACACGACAGCATTCAGAGGCACTGCACGGACCTTGTTAACATTAATGCCAGATGTTAGAATAAAATCCACTGTGTGATCATTTGTATGGGTTGTATTGATTCTGCAGTTAGCATTGTGCTTAATGATGCATTCAGCACATTAAAAAAGGGCCGGACGCGAAAACTTTAATGCAGCCTCTGCTTAAAGAACATGTAGTGCTATAACTACAGGCATGGACAGTAAGATAAAAAGAAAGCTGTTGTGTATCACTCTTGCCAAGCAAAGGTAGTTTGTGAAAGAGGCCCAAGAGCTACTGCCCGCCCTAAAAGAAGATTCTATTAGCTATTTGCCACAAGTTACACTCCACAATGAAACTGAATCTGGAAAATCAGCTTTAAGGGAAGTGTCTCTGGCACGGAGGAAGGACTGCTTCAGAGGACACGGCATTTTATACTGTATTGAAGCTATTGCAGACAAAAAACAAGGAATGGTGAGATGTTGACGCAACCTAAACTGCTTATGTCACAAGTGAATAAAGTAGCTTCTGTATTTGAGGACGAGAACAGCCACACACACACACACACACACACACACACACACACGTTTATAAGATTTCCCTCCCTTCTTATTGACCAAAAATAAATAAAAAAGGAAATAAACATTAGAATGATAAATAAAAAAGAAAAGAAAAGAAGGTAAAACAGGACAAAAGCATTAAAAAGTATCTCCCTCAGGGCACACTTAGGAAAGCCCGGGGCAAAAACAATGGCATTGCGGATATCGGATCTGACAGAGAGGCTGCGTTTTAGTCAGCCTCCGCTGTTCAGACGTCATGTTTATATCCTGTGACTTTTTAATAGCCAGGAACCAGGACATATTAAGCCTTTCAAATAAAATCAAGGATCATGAAAAAAGGCCCTGATGCAACTGTAGTGAAGGCAGAGGAGTGTGCTTGTTCTTTTTTCCCTTGTCAGTTTTTAACATGCAGTCAGTACCTGGTACAGGCTTATAGAGAAAAGGGCAGCATCCTTCACAAGAGACGCAGTATAGAGCAGTGTTCACAGAATACATTCAGAAGTGGAAGTGGGACGAGAGGGGAAAAAAAGAGGTTTCAGTGGCTTTTGTCAATACGAGGGAGAGACACAGAGAGAGAGAGACAGAGAAATAGAGAGAGAGACAGAGAAATAGAGATAGAGAGAGAGACAGAGAGAGAGAGAGAGAGAGAGAGAGAGAGAGAAAGGCCACCGTGATCATCCTGTCTAAGCCCCTGTCATTTTCATTTGCTCCCTGTCTCGCTCTCGCTCTCGCTCTCGCTCTCTCTCGTCTTCCCTCAACATATTTCATGCAGCTGGCACAGTAATGTGACGCCACCATAAATATTTGCTCCGGCCCGGTTCCCCCTGGCACGGGGACACGTGAACAGCGTGTGGAAAGCATACTGATGAATTGAGGGCTGGCGTACGAACACCAGTGGAGTTTCCACCTTTCACTCGCTGCGTGTTTGAGGTCAGCGGTGCTGCGACAGGGGAACTGGGCGTTTCTCAATGGCACATTATCGCTGAAACTGCAGCAGCTTCCTAAAGGGGGGGGGGGGGGGGGGGGAGGGGGGGGTTTGTCTTGTGAGGCCTTGCATGGCGAATGCATGGCCTTTCGACACAGTCAGGCGGTTTGGACACATTTTTGTGAATCTTGTTCGCTCAGGAAGGCTGCTTCAGCTACGGCGGAGTTGCCAGAACTCATTACTATAAACATTTACACCGGTTATTGTTGAATTATTGAATTATTATTATTTAACCAGCTTCATTTATTGATCGTGTTGGTAATCGTGTAAATTAACTATTATTCTGGGGGTTCATTGTTTTCCCAACCTTTTAGACCCTCAAAAGAAGTACTGAACGATTTTTGGAAAATGTCAAATTGCGATAAATAAAATAAAATAAAATAAAATAAAATAAAAAAATAAATAAAATAAAATAAAATAATTAAATTACTAATTTATTAAATACTTTTTAAATACTATTTATTAATTAATTTAATTTGATTTCAATTAAATAAATTAAATTACATTAAATTAAATTAAATTAAATTAAATTAAATAAAAAAATAATATTTAAAAAGTATTTTAAAATATTGTTTATTTTTATTTAATATTTTTTTTAATATTATTTTTAACCAGTATTTTAATTGCAAATTAAATGCAGTTAAAAAATTTTTTATTACATTCTACAGGCTCAGCGTTAGTGTGACGTCCTCCCTGCGCCATGTCTGTCCGGACTGTTCTGGTGTTGTAGTGCAGTGTGTTCGTGTCTAGTGTGTATGATTGTCTCAGCTCCGCCTTTACCCCCTCGTTAGCAGGTTCACCTGCTCCTTGACTCATGTCTCCTCCTGTGCCCAGGTGTCCTGTGTCTTGTGCTGGTGTTTACAGCCCTGTGTTTGGTCTGTGTGTTCTGCCATAGCACACGTACTGAGGGTTTCGTGTGTATTTGGTTTGCTTTTCTGCTGTGTTGTGATGTTTTCTGGACGTTATTATTATCATTCTGCCCAGTTGAAACTCGTCCGTGCTCGTGTGCGGTTCTGTGCGGAGGCTCTGGATGTGACGTGGTTGTAGTAATTATTGCGAGTGATTAGCACTGATTGCTGCACCTTTTCTCCGAGTCGCTGCATCACTTCAGCTCATAATTAGGAGTCTACAGGTGCAGCAGACGCAGTGGACTGTGGGGGAAATGAGGGACACTAATGAATTTGGCACAATGTGTGTGTGTGTGTGTGTGTGTGTAAGAGAGAGAGACTGTGTGTGTGTGTGTGTGTGTGTGTGAGAGGGAGAGACTGTGTGTGTGTGTGTGCGCGCTGAGCTCTTTTATTTGTGTGTGAATTCTTTTTGTCCAATGGGACAGCATCTCAGCATCAGTACCAGCCAACACACACACACACACACACACACACACACACACTGTACTCTCTCAGTCTTGTTCCCTTTTCATATCTTTTGCTCTCTTTCCCTCTGCTCTCAGTACCGTTATTCTCTTCTCTTCTCTTCTCTTCTCTTCTCTTCTCTTCTCTTCTCTTCTCTTCTCTTCTCTTCTCTTCTCTTCT
>JBBPDA010000081.1:6448301-6464587 GCA_037974385.1 Arnoldichthys spilopterus | reverse complement strand
GTTATTTTTGTGACCATTTTGAGTTTTTCTTTCATTGACTGAAGGGTACCAACAATTTTGTCCACGTGTGTATATGTGTGTGGAAAACATGAACTTTGTCTTTTTTGTGTGGTATCTGAGACACAGGACACAGACTGAAGAGACAATGTATGTCCAAATCTGTAGTATGTTGTCATTTACCTTTACATTATAGGTGTCTGGTGCCTGAAGAAAGAAAGAACATGGGGAGTCAGATGTTTCTGAATTCTGGTATGGTAACAAGTAAAAAAGTGTAGAGCAGTAGAGCAATGCCTAACACAAATCGTATTTTACTGTAAGAATGTATATGGATGCTTAATGTTCATGCTAAAATCAACTCCTGAGGCACAACACCTCCAGGACGTCCCTACAGTGAGTTGGTTGGTTTCTGAGTAGCTCACTTGTGTCTACATAAGGACAGGAATAAATATCGGACAACACCTTTGCGCCACTTTTTAAAGAGGAAGATTTTCAGACAAAGGAGCGTTCACTCTAATCACTTCAGCATGTCTTCATCAGATTCCTGCTCTGATGCAGCTTGTTAATATATGAGATGCATCTGGGCTTCATGTATTCAGTAGCGTAACTGCATAATATGAATTAATACGCTAATCCCTTGTCTGGGATTTTGGTTGTTCGTTAGATAATCTTTTTCCCGGGTTAAAGAAGACCAATGGCCAAAGAGCAATCTGGACAGGCCAGATTGTGGAGGTAGCCCGTGCTGAAAGTGGCCAAAAACCCATGCCAGGAACCTTGGAGTCGGTTGGCATATTCTTGCCTCTGTTTGCCAGCTTAAACCTTTCAGCAAGCTGGGAACAGTGTGGTGATTATGAATGCGATTAGAACTGGCATGTTTTCATACGAATCAGATCTAAATCCAGGATCAAGATTCATTAGAGGGCAATGTGTGTTTAATGCATGCTATTTAATACCAGCCAGTCTCCTTCCGCTGCCTTGGCAGGTTACGGCTTGTTTTGCTAAATCTGTTTTTACGAGCAAAATGAGCTGACCACAACAAACAAGTTGTACAAGTGCATAGTCTGTGACAAAAAAAGAACAAGCCCAGACACCCTGGAATGAGGACTCATTTAAATGCCTAAACCAAAATGCATATGGACTTCTGAAATGCACTGAACTGCTGTAGATGAGATACGCCATTGATGTGCGACTGAAAGTGACGAGCTGCAGCCTGAGAACTACCAAAGTCCACGCATGTGCATTTAATGGCCCCGTAATCATCACTTTGGCCAAATTCTTTCACCGAATCCCATTCCTGTCATTCTGTAATGAATCAGTCAATCATTCTGACTCGCTCTCCTTGCATTGTCTTCACTTTCTGTCCTTTTTTTCCACCTTCCGCTACTTTGTCATCCCCCTCTCCATCATTTCTCTGTGGGATGGATGGGGGATGAGAGTAATCTCTAAAACACTGACAGCGTGTCAGCAGTGCTGGCAAAGCCATTTAAACACCAGCCTTTTGTTAATGGCAGTCTCAGGCTGGTGGGAGTGGGGGGGGGGAGAGAGAGAGAGAGAGAGAGAGAGAGAGAGAGAGAGAGAGAGAGAGAGATTGTGACAGAGGCACAGGGGCAGAATCCCTGGTGAGGTGGCATGTGTTCTACTCCCCACACACATACACACATGCTTGAATTTGCAAACACACACACACACACACACACACACACACACACACTTGCCCTAGCCTAACCAAAAGGTTGTTATGTAAGTAATCAAAATCAATTAACAATAGTAATAGTTAATATAATTATTATATATTTTTATTTACTATTATTTTTTATTTAAATGTATTTAAATAATTAATAATGTTTAAACAATTATGAAGTGTAAATGCTGACTTAGTTATTCACTTGCCAAAAGAACATTTTTGCCTATAACTAACGTTTTGGTTGTTAAAGTTAGGCTTGTAACACAGTTGGGCCTAATACCAATATATTTACAATTCCTCAGGTTCTCAACAACCATAAGGAAAAAGGTTTGTTTAAAGGTTTTATTTTGAATGAAAAAAGCATTTTGTGTGAGAAGCCCAAAGGCGAAATGTTGTACACGATTATGTACGTTAACTAACAGAGGCTGTGAGTATACTTCACTTGAGACATTCTCTCTGTCCACCTCTATCTATCCTTTTATCATACGCTCGTCTTCTAGAGCTGTTCTGCGCTGTTAAGTCACCTGGAAATCTTGTAAGTAATGTTAAGTCTGGCTGAACAACACAGTCACCCTCCAAGAGCACATGCGCCATGGCGGGTTGTCAGAAAAGCCTCGCATTCAAGAAACCACTGGAAATGTCATGCAAATCGATAAATCATTCCTCTGTTTAATGCCCAGAGTACACAATAACAAATAAAAGAGCTGAAAGGCTACAGTCAGCTGAACACTGCGATGTGGATTTTCGCTGCACAAGCTGAACTGACCTCCACAATTAAATCACAAGAACAAAACACCACCACGAGTACAACATAAGGTTTTGTCACAGTCAGCGTCAACGCGCCTTTATATGTGCCAGTTTGTACGTTGAAGACAAACTCTATAGTACAGTGATACTTACGCTTGTTGGACTTAAGAAAAAGGTCGCGTTTGCAGTCTAAAGCGGCCTTCAGATGAACCATTACTCAAATTACTGTCGAAAAAGAGAGAGCCATGTTCGAATTGCCATACTGCCATTTCCCTGCTCCGCACTGAGACTCAGAAATCAATGGTCGATTTTTTCTGTTTCCTTTACTTAACCCAGTTTGAGAGCAGAAAGAAAAAAAACAGATTGAGAGAGAGAGAGATAGATAGAGAGAGAAAGAGAGAGAGAGAGAGAGAGAGAGAGAGAGAGAAGGTTGCGTGTGTAAGTGTGTGTCTGTGTGCGTTCGAACACAATGCTCACCATAAACATGTTCCATTTGACTTAGGCGGTGTGATTGCATCACTTGATGACATCACGAAAATAAACCTTTTTCAACAGGCTTCAGTACAGACGCCCTGTGTACACTCAATGTACATGTATGACCGAGTGTGCACTGTATGAGAGGACAATATTATAAGGCAGACACCAGAATGTATTTTTAGATGCGTTTAACGCTTCAGGACTGAATAAGGTGATTATTTATACACTGTGTTTATCTATCTTCTCTCCGTCTCCTAGCAACATCTCTGGATATTACCCTTGTATTGACGACATCTTTGATAACTACACTGCTTTCGGTCGGTCGTGTTAACATTGTCCTCATCTCTGTTCATCATTCTAGACTCGTCTAAAGCGTCTTCATTTTGTAACAGGTTCTGAAAAAGTGCTGAAAAAGTAAAATCTGTGCCAATGTACAAAACCAACATGCTAGAATGACTCTGCAACCAGACTAACACCACTGAAAGCAGTAATTCCAAACTTCCGACGAGTGACCGGAACTTCTGTACGGTGCAGTATGTTTGCATATGAAGTAAGACCTAAACCCACACTACACTAAGCTAAGATGCTAACACCTACTCCTCCAGTAATTCTTAAAGTCAGGGTTTACAGACCACCATTAAGTTGCAAATCCCACAGACGTGCTAGCAGAAATGAGCTTTCCCGCATATGCTACATAATACATAATACTGCTGTTTATTGAAGAATGCAGCTGACGACTGTTCACGATAAGATGACAAACGTGTGTAAACGCTCATGAACCTACTGTAATGATTTATTTTGTACTGGTACATGGTTCAGCTGGTTTGTGGAGATAACCACTGGCCAAAAGTCACCATGGGGGCTACGAAAGAGTGATGCTTTGCTTGAACGACCTGAGAGCGAGTAAAATAGTATGGTGTCGGTATAAAAGGGTATATTGATTTAGCAAAGAGTAATAGTTGAAATGGTTCAAATGAACAAGCTCGGCTCTCTGTTATCCACTCGGAAGTGTGTGGGGGTGCGTTAGTGCGCGCCTGTGCGTTTGTGCTCAGGTCTGTTACACTCTCCTCTCTTAAAGGTGTCACCCTGTGTGCGCGCTGTAATCAAACACATTGTGCTTACTGAACCCATCCTGCTGTGACCAGCTTTCGCTCACAGCTGGCTCGCGCACACACGCACACACACACACACACACACACACACACACACTTCCTAAGCAAACACTGGTGACAAAAACTGGCCTCACATAAGTCCTCTCTTCACCAGGAGGCTGCCAGGCACATGCATCCTCATGACCCGCTACTTGTTTACATCTCGATTTGTTTATTTATTTTGATTCATTTAGCGAGTGGCTCGTAGCCGCAGGCAGTAATCACTGAACTGGAACGTGAGGAGAAGAAGCCAATCTACATTTGGTTAGCAGTAGAAGCTCACATCTTCCTGTACCGGTTATCACTCACCAACATGTGTACATTACCATAAAAACAAGGACGAGGCCGGAGGGTTAAATAAGAATCAACAGCAATTTATCTGGTCAGTTTGAGCCTGTGTACACACTGTAAATACAAAAAAGCAAAACAAACTGGAATAAAACCAACACTTTAATTAATTGCTGGGCTGACTAGCTTATAATTAAGTGCAAATGAGTATTCCTATGCAGGCTTAAAGGTGAGAAGTGTCAGGCAGGGAGGCTATGTGCTGCCCATATGGTGAATTTCATTTCCTTTAATTAGTCATTTCACTCATCGCCTTACAGGCCTACATCAGCTCTAGCCAAGAGTGTATGTGTGCGGCAGACACATATAGCCGATGGTAAACACGCGCGAGTGTTTATGGACAAAGGGTTTGTTGGGGAATGACGCACAGACTGTATAGAAACACACATGGACACCCACCGACCCACACACACTTTAGAGGGAGATAGCCAGGAGTGAGTTCACCCAAGCGTGAGGAATCCCCATGACGCCCTTGATGAGACACGACCTGCGAGCTAGCCGGTAAGTGTTAGCGCATTAGTGCGGGCGCTAAGATGGGTACAGGGCAGCGGGCCAGGGATATGGGACAAGACTGGAATAGCATTGCAGAGCGCAGTATTAGCGTTAGCTTAAGCGCTACAGTAGTGCTGCGACTGAGCGTTAATTGAGTGCTCCTGACCACGCAAGCTGAGGATACTCCAGCACGTAGCAAAGTGAAAGAAAGATCAGACTGGATGTCAGAGGCAGAGGGCGAGAGAGCACGGGAATAAAGAGAAGAACGAATCAGTCTGTCACAAAGGCAGTCGGACGGACGAGCCGGGGGCTAACACTCACTAACCTTTGCTGACCTTTTACTCAAGAGAAGAACAAGGTCCAGAAAATTGAGCCTCTGCTGGAAGCCCCCTGTGGCATGGCTGTCCTTACTCTTCCATTTAGACCGGACTAACAGAAGACCCAATCAATACGTGCTCTGTCTCTCTCGCTCTCTCTCTCTCGCTCTCTCTCTCCCTGCCTCTCCATCTCTCTTCTTTTTTCCATCTTCACCTCTTGTCTCTTTTTCACTCTCATTCTATCTCTGTCTCTCTTTCTCTCTCACACTTTCTTCTTCCCTCTCTTCGTTCTTCCCTCAGCGGAGTCTTTTCCCACTCATTGGACAGGGATTGGAGTTGCTGAGAGGTAGAGAGAGAGGTGATGAACAGAGAGGGTGCTTTAGCAGACAGGAGATTCCCCTGGTGACCAGCAGTCAACAGGTTACAAAAGCTGGTAGATTGGTAGGAACCTTATGTGGATACAGAGATGCAGCAAAAGCGTAGTATCTACTTAACCAGGTATTGAAATGCGCATTTTACGTTTGGAACAACATGTTAAGCAAGTCTGCACTTATGCGGTGTACATGCGTGGTTAGCAAAAATGGAGCCACAAATGAACATATTTCTAACAAAACAAGAGTTTTCAGTCTGTCGACCAAATGGTATTGTGCACAAATTCTGCACGCCTAAAACGACAAATCACTAAATCAGTCCAAACATCAGGTCTGGAGCAGCTTTTTTGCACTTTACACCTTTTATTTATTATTATTTAATAAAAATAGTTTCCCTAAATACTGAAAGAGTGTAAAAAGACAGAAGAACACGCATGTCGTAACTATACATTTCACATTACACGCAGGATTCAGAGACGAGCGCATGCACTCACAAACACATGTTCCAACATGTTCATGCATCCTACTGATCCTGAGAGAGCACAGTCTGAATCAAATACATTACAAGTGTGCACATCTCCTGCATCTCTGTGCGTGTGTGTGTGCGTGTGTTTAGGATGCAGGGCAAGTATCTGTACTATGACAGTAGCATAGCCCATATGCACGCAGGAGCATGCTCCCATTCCACTTGTCAGCCTCACCATTTCATATTTATGCAAATGGCTGATGAATGTTGATGCCAACCACACATGTAAAATGTAAAATCCCTCTCCCCTCCCCAATGTAAAGCTGCCGTTCCCACCAGCTCCCAATGTCTCATACGAAGAGGAAGCATTCCATTAAGTCTACAGCCATTTCCATTTCCATATGAGCAGCGCTGGACCGTCTCTCTCTAGTGGAATCTCAGACTGAATACTTCTCTATTGCACTCGACAGTGCGGTGGAATGTGGTGCACTATAAATACACAGATCAATCACCACAACTGGCCAAAAAAGTTAAGAGTTAAAACATGCAGTTAGTTGTCATACGTGATGGGAGTGAGGAAGGCATTAAAGGCAATCACTGCATTAAAGACTAAAATTAAAGAAACAAAACAAGTCAATGTAATGTACATGTTTTATGTAATGTAAATTTTAATATTAGTGGCTGCAGCTCGTGGGTAAGAGCAGGCAATGATTAAAAAAAAGACTTAATAAATAAGCAGCCAGCAATTACTAACAGTTGCTAAATGTTCAGAGGCTACTAGGGTGGAGTTCAGGCACTGTACTGTAGCCTAATTCTCATTTCTGCTTTAGTAACTTTGCATCACATTTGAGATGACACCACCAAAAGAAAGCCTAGCGTCTAGATAGCAAATTACACCGATCAGCCATAACATTAACACCACCTGCCAGATATTGAGTAGTTCCCCTCATTCTGCTGAAACAGCTCTGACTGTGCTGTACTGTGTGTTTTGACCCCTTACTATTAGAGTCAGCGTTCACTTCTAAAACCACAGTAGCTTTTCTGCGGGATCAGACCAGACAGGTCAGCCTTCACTTCCCACATGTATCAGTGAGCCTTGGGTGCCCATGGCTCTGTCACTGATTCACAAGTTGTTCTTCCTTGCACACCTGGAGCACCCCACAAGACCTGTCGTTCTAGAGATGCTGTGACGTCGTCCAGAACATCACCATAAAGTGGCTCAGATCCATACACTCACTCATTTTTCCTGCCTGCAGTACATTGACTTCAAGAACCGATTGTTCACTTGCTGCCTACTAAATCACACCCTCCTGACAGGTGCCTCTGTAATGAAATAACTGGATAGTCAGTGTGATTAAATATACCAGTCAGTGGTGTTAATGTTATGGCTGAACGGTGTATGTGGTGTGAAGAGGAAGAACATAATGCCTAACACCTGATTTGAAACCCATGGTCTGTTTCTTTTCTCCTCTCCAACACCATGCCTGTCAGCCATTTCTCAATCCCCTTCCTCCTCTGTCAGCCCACACCAATGGCTCTTGCTCTTGCCCTGGTTACAGGATGGGCGCTGCTGATTAGAGATGCTGGAGCTGTCTGAAAGGGCCGAAGTGATTGTAGAGACCTCCGCGGCTCCCCCGCTCCCTGGAGAGAGGGCCATCAGGCTGGCTGGACGGAGGCCAGGAATGAGCCATTGACCAACCGGTGGTCAAGAAAGTGGACAGGAAAGCCTCGTAAAGCATTACCAAGCCTTCCAGGTCCTTCTTTCATCCTGATTTTCTATTTTCTCCATCTGTCCTTGTACACACAACCCTGTGTCTCAGGCCCTCATCTGTCACTCTCTTGGTCACCATCTCGCATCCTTCATTCTCTCCATCTCAGATTTCATTCTCATCTATGCAAGAACACACTCCTACTCTCTCTCCCTACACACACACACACACACCCCTCAACACTCACAGTTCAGAACAAGGGCTGCATGCGCTCCCAGCATGCAGTGGTCTGCTACGAGCTAGAACTCTGCCGAGGATGAAATGCGAATGTTCTTTCTGAGCAGGCCCTAAGTAGGTTATCCCAGCCCAACTTATTCTCCTGAATGTCAGTCTTCTCAGCCTAGGACAAGCAGGGTGTGGGGACCAGCATCAAGGTATTAGTTTAATGTCAGCCAGCTCATGTAAGAAAGATCAAGGCATTCGAAGAATATTGAGTTTTCCCGAGGCCCCTGCTCTGCTTACTAATGTACCGCATCACCTATATATCAGTATGACAGAGTACAAAGCCTTCGCCAGAGCGGATCATCTGTTTAAGATTTAATCAGCTCAGCTCCGAATGCATCTTTCTGGTTCCTCCGGAGCCCGTTCGTGATGGCTCCGACGCAGCTGCAAGGTGTAATAGCCATCAAGGTGGCAATGGAGATTTCGCAGAGCCCTTAACCAGCACCCAAGTGTCTTGGAAACTCAGACTGGCTTCTGCATGTGTGTCACACTGTAGAACCTTCTTTGCAGCTACGCTTTAGTAGGCAATTAGTAAGTCTGTGAAAATAAATATCATTTGCATTGCAATCAGTGGGTCAAACAGCCATCAGGTCTTCCCACCAGTGCAAAAATGGTACTGGCAATCAGCTCATCAGTCATGTCTTGCTGCAGTAGAACCTTCTCTCTGCATGTGTGCACACACAAAATAACCCTAAAAATTGCTTAACACTGAGCATGTAATGAAAGTGACTTATTTTGTCATTGTGAACACACTCAATCCCCCACATCATAATGTGAGCCCTGCATTTAACCCATCACACATGGAGCAGCTATCAACAGCAAACGGGGACGGTACCTCGCTCAAGAGTACCTCGGTGGTGCCCTGGCCAGGATTTGGACCTGTTACCTTCTGTGCACGAGGGCAATGTCCCAACCACTAGACCACCACTGCCCAGCAAGTGTGTGACTCACTTTTCATGTGTGCGGAGTTTAAACATGACAGAGCTGGCTAACTGAAAAATAATAATTACAAAACAAATCCCCTTCAGATACTATGACAAGTTCCAGTGTCTTCATTTTCCACTTTAAAATGTCACAATCTAGACATCTGAACCACCGGTCAGCTGTAAATATCCCTCACTGCTGCGAGTGCAAAAACATCCCTAACAAAGTCTTAAAACAAACACAAAACTCAATCACACTTAACGGAGGGAATCCCTGTCCATTAAAATGTTTGTTGATGTGCTGGAATCTTTGTGACACCATCCTGTTAAACCATGGTAAGCGTCTCTGTGTTGTTAGAGAAGTAAATATAACAAATATCATAAATTTATTATTACTATTATCATTATTAGTTCATCAGACGCCATCTCATACTACACCACTGTTGATACTACGGCCTGACAGCAACACTTCAGAGGTTTTGGCAGGGAAGAACGTCTGCCTACCTCAGAGGCCTTCCCACACTGTTTAAAAACACAGGAGAGAGGGAGGAGACGGAGGTGGAAGGGGAGCACGGAGAGGCAGGTGAGTGACGGAGCATAAAACGTACACCATAACCTCGCAGAAAATAAATAAATGATGGGATCCATGAATACGCAAACAGAGTCTGACACCTGAAGCTTTCTCGCTCAACCCTCACATCCGCTCTTCCTCTCTCTCTCTCTCTTTCTCTCTCTCTCTCTCTCTCTCTCTCCATACACACAGTCCCTCTGTGAAAACTGTGATAGCGCACAAGAAGTTCAGACACACAATTTAGCCAATCTCTTTTCCTTGCTCAGGTTCTCTGCCCTCTTCTTCTCATTGGCTGTGGCAGAGGGATGAGGATGTGATTTCCCTTCCAAAACCCTCATCAGAGCCGAGGAAAGGTCAGCGAGAGCGTTTAATTGGGAGGAGTATCTCTCCCTCTCGCTGTCTCCTTCTAAATGACTTCGAACTTTCCAGGGAGTCACTTGAGCTTTTTTTGTTCTTTGAAATTTTTAATCAGTGTAGTAATCCACTCCAATGCTTTTGAACATATTCGGACCTGGGAAAACACCATTAGATTTCAATTTAAGCAGCTTCAGACATGAAACAGCATACGAGCATCAAATCTGAGGTTCATACACTATGCTGACATCTACTAAGACACTTTATCAGCACAAACTAAACATATACCATCTACATGCCACACCCATCTGTCTTGCTGCTCCAAAGCGACGGAAGTCTTTTACGATGTAGTGTGATGTACATCCCCTTTCCAAACAACACATCTTTTTATTTTAAGTGTTCTTTTTGTATATGGTATTAAAGCATTAGTCGTTTTGATGGTTTAAACTGGTGTGAGGATGACAACAGATGTGAAGATAGCAGTTAATAAGCACTAGCCAGGAGTAAACAGATGTGTAGCCATGCTAAACTGGGCCAAGCAATCCATCTGACTAATGAAGTGGTCAAAAGTTCAGAGACAACTACTCAAATAACGCAGTACTTTCCATACTTGAAACTAAAACTGAATTTGTCACGTAACGCTAGCATGCTCCTTTAAGTACAGCGTGCTTGAGAGCCTTGATGCATTAGCTGGAAAACAGCTGCTAAGTTAACATGCTTTTAGTAGCTTTAACCAACCGTTGATAGCAATTATTAGCAATGTAAGCTCACAAAAATGTCAGTTTCAACAATTACATTTGAAAACACCTGGCAAATAACTGGAGTCGACCACCACATTCAAAATGCAAAGTTAAATAAAAAAATCAATGAATGATTAAATGGCCCTTCTCATCTCAATTTTGTCTTTCTGTTTGGGTAGTGTCTTTTTGTTAAACACAAACAGTGGAAAATCAGTGTGTCTGGCCTGACTGGAATAGCTCCACTGGTTGTGCTAGCTCCCTCCCAACACTGCATTGATCTGTCTTTATCAGAGATTAGCCATCACAGCCTCATTAAAGCCCTTTACAACATGAACACTATAGCTAATGAAGGGTCAACAGGATGACTGTCTTTATGTGTTGGATCACATCTCTTATAGTGACTGAGATCAGACTTTCTGGGGCATGCTGTGGTTTTAATTGTGGGTAACATCAATATAGAGAGTAGAGGGTCTGACCTTAGAGTAGTGTGTTAATAAATATGGGTTTGGTAAAGATTCAGACTGCGTTGTGGGCTGACCTTTAACCAGCGACACACTTTTCATGCAAAGTAAACATCGGCGAGGCGAGAGTAGAATCTAATTCAGGCCCCGTGTATATAGCAGACACTGTATTACAAATGAAATAGCAGAGTGTGAACACACACACGCGTGTACACAAACGCATAATGTAGCAACTGTGACTTATGCTATCTTTGTAATTCTGGAAAGTGTGTGTGTGTGTGTGTGTGTGTGTGTGTGTGTGTGTGTGGCTTTATTAGGCTAAGACTATTATTGGCTAATACATATAAAACATTTGTTTATACATTAATCAAACTGTAGGACATCAATGACGATAAACACAGCTATCATTTATGCTGGAGATGTCTGCCGTCGCCCGTTTAGTCTCCACCACCTGCCACTTTGTATTTATCTGTTTATTATAATATACACTTTATTCAGAGGACTTCGTGTGGAGGTTAACTGTGTTAAGAACCTCCAGCAGCATTTTCAGCTTGTTGTGAATCATCTTTTATCTTCACATTTTTCATGTGGAATAAACAGATAACAATAAAGACAATGCCATATCATCATGCTCCATTCATTAATTTGTACTCGAAGTATATTACCATAAAACGTGTCTGAACACTTGCAATTACAGCACAGTTAGAGCAAGTTAGACCATCTCTTTTCCCTAATATTATCAATGGGAACATTATCAACACTTAGGCTCTTTTTGCCACTATTGATACATTAACAAACCCCTCTACCAAACTCCCTCTTGAATTCCTGACGGCTTAAGCGTGATGACTTTCCATCTTTTTTTCCATCACAAACTTGAATACATCTAAGTATCGGCTCCATCTAGTCAAGCAGTGACATGCATTTTGCATCAACACAGAAAAATGTATTCAAGAAACATACATTCGTGTCTCGACACTTATTTTTGAAACGTGTTTTCAGCTGTTTAGCATGAGATTCTGCAAATTGTGAACTTTCCTCAGGCTTGTTCCCAGCATCAATAATAACTGCTGTTATCAAACGGCTCCTGCACAAAAAACATTAATGCCTTAACAATTACTGACCCATTTCAAATCTGATTTACATAGGCAACGTCACTGAGAATGCAATCTTCAATCAGTTCAGTACTTACTTGGATTTATATGTGACGTTGACAACCTTGTCAGGTTTTTGTCAGCTTTATCGTGCTGAAACAGGTCTGATAAAGGTCTTAAATGACACTCGTCTGAATACAGACTGCGGTAAGAATCTTGACACTGCTACATCTTAGAGCAGCCTTTGATACTGTCAATCATAAAATGCTACTACACAGATGAGAACAGTGGGTGGGTTTTTAGATGCTCGAGGACATACTTACAAGTGTTAACAGAGACAAAATAATTTCTGGGTCCCCTTTGAACCTTTACATGCTTTCCCTCGGCCAAATTCTCCAAGAGTACAAGATGCCTGATCATAGTCATGCAGGTGACACTCAGATATATCTAATATATGTACTTATTCCTTGAAAAAGACAATGGCTGGATGCAACAACATTTTATTCAGTTAAATAAAGACAAGACTGTTTAGTCTGGAAACAGAGCAGAACAGTGGTAACTAATGCCTTGACAGGACATCGGTGGAACAAGTGAAGGTCATTAGTGTTCTTGTTTGAAATGAATGTTGTTGCAATGAAGCTTATTTCATCCATTTGATAAAGCTTAAACAAAATGCACTGCTTTTTTTAAATAAAGGGAATAACAACTTTCTTTGAAGACAAATTTGAGCAAACAACGTGTCTGAGACTCTAACTCGATATAAACTCATACTGGACATACGTTCTGTCGCTAGGTGATTAAACTCTTCTGACTGGCTGCCCACTCTTTAGCCATTAGCAACTGTTGTTCCACAAAACAAAACACCAACTACAGACACAAAGAAAAGTCTCCTTTTAAAGGAAATAAAGAACAGTGTATTTTTTTTTCGACAGGCTTGATCTCGCTTTGAGCAGAAGTTTTTCAGCCAGTGACATTTTCCTTTCTCATTTACCGATCTGCCTACATTTTCTAAACCCCCAAAAGACATAAAAGAAGATAAAACGTGTTTGCACAGTTAATAATTCATTGCGTGCGGCATATTTTAGCTTCCAATCAAGAATATGAAATCATGCGGTGCCTTGTTAATGTTGTATATTGGGGGAATGCAACACTCACACAGACCCACAGGGAGGACGAGAAGGACCAGTGGAAGCAGAATGTGTGCGTGTGTTACGCGCCTGCATTAATAATTCAGTACTAACTTGATGAGTTTATCAGACTGTATATAGACAAAGAACATGAAACACAACAAATATAAGAACACTGGAAGAAAGTTGAAGGCTCAGAAAGGTGAAATACAGAGAGCTGTAAAAAAACAGAAAGATCTACATACAGTGGTGTCTGAAAGTTTGTGAACCCTTTAGAATGTTCTACATTTCTACATATATAAGGCCTAAAGATCCGACTTTCATACCTAAATAAACAAATGACACAATAATATTCTCCTTGGTCATTTATTTACTGAAATAAATAGTCAATACTACATATCTGTGAGTATGTAAACCTCTAGGATTCACATAGAATTTAAAAGTGAAATGAGGTGTTTTCAGCCAATAGGACGACGGTCAGGTGTGAATTTGCAACCTGCTATATTTAGTGCAAAACAAAACAACAAAAACAAAATATCAAAGTCTGATCTTCAAAACACATTTTTAGAAATTTATGGAAGAAATTCATGTGGAACATCATGGCAGAAACACAGTAGAGGACCTAAAAAAAGTGGCTGATGCTGGAAAAGGTTACAAAACCATCTCCTTAGAAAAAATAAATTATTTAAAAAGACAAGATAAATGGAAGGAAGAAAAATACATTTAAGTGAAGTGACTCTTTGTCATTGTGAACACACTCAAGCACCACAACGAAATGTGACATCTGCATTTCAACCATCACTCGTGCAGCAGTGAGCACCTATCAACAGGGCCCGGGGGGCAGTGTAGCGGGACGGTACCTTACGCAAGGGTACCTCAGCCCAGCCCGGGACCTCACCACTAGACCACCACTGCCTACAAGTACAGTATGAACTACACCAGCAAATTCTAAAGAAAAAGGACAGGACAGCTGTCTGTAAACTAACTCTCAAGAGATATTTAGGCAGGACAACAAGCCTAAACACACAATAATGAGATTTAGGATCAAGTAAAAGTCCTGACGTTAACCCAATAAAAATATTGTGGAAGAAGCGAGTACTATGGGCTAAAACTCCAGTGTGTTCAACTAATCAACAGTTACCAAAAACATTTACTTAGAGTTATTGCTGCACAAACCACATGCAGACAGTGAAGGACACCTTTGCTACTCACATATGTAATAATTCATTAAAAAAAGACCAAGTAAACTATTTCTATACATATACTATATATATATATATATATATATATATATATGTAAACTATTATATATATTGATTTGTTATTTTTTCTCCTTCTGAGAACTACTGTTTTATTTTGTATTATTTTTATAGATGTGTTTGTCAAGCGCCTTTGAGTAACTTGACAAGCATTCTATAATAAAATGCATTATTATAATAATTAATCTGTTTAACTGGGTTCTTTAAGTGTGGTGCACACACCCCTCAGGGGTAAGGACTGCCTCCAGGGAGTGTGCAACTCAACAACTGCAATGGTGAATCTATTTATTGATTTTTTTCCTTACATGTTTGTATGCATTTAAAAATATAATTTGGTTAGAGTACAGCACAGTGACATGTTCTGGTATTGTAGACTACAAAGCAGCTGAAAAGTAACTACATTAAATGACAATGGCTGCTAAAATTTAGCAATTCCACAAATTATAGCTTTGATGGACTGTGGTTGAGGAGTGGATTATCTCTGGACTAGTGAAGTACCTCTGACCCACCTTTTTCTCTCTGCAGCCTCACTGCATATGTCTCTCTCTCTCTCTCCCTCCCTCTTTCTCTCTCACCCTCCCTCCCTCCCTCCCTCCCTCCCCTCTCTCTCTCACTCTGTGCGGTGCACATATTGAGAGGAGGGGCTACTCCAGTTAGTGTTGGAAAAGAGGGAAAGGAGCCAACACAGAACCCTGCTGTGCTTTACCCACAACAGCTAGTACACACACTGTGTCGGAAATGATCCCTGTCCCATACATGTGGCCGGTGCTTTTTAACAGCTATGTCTCATTGGACTGCTGTTCAAAACTATTTACTAAACACTTCTTCCATTTGAAATAATGCAATGCCATTTGTAGTTTTAAGGTTATTATTACTAGGCTCCAGTAAGTACTTCAGGTTTACTTGAGGGGTAACAAGAAATAATAATCCATACACTGTAAAGATCTGATTTTAATAATGGAAGATGTGACCAATGCTTTTGAAATCTGAGGAACTCTGAATATTTTATCACAATTTTATTCTTGGTGTCAAACTGCTTTCTCTGCTGTTTTAGATTCATCTACATTTATCCGGTCATAACTCTGGACACATCTGAACTGACCTGCAATCTGTGAGTGCTAGCATCATAGTACAATCATTATATACAGAAATTTAGATCAACAGCAAAGAACCGAGGAAGTTACCGGTGCAGGGGTTCTATAAGAAAAGACGTGGGCGGATATGAGGTCAGATAGGTGTGGTGCTGAGGGTCCAGAATCGATTCAGTGGACGCGGTAGAGACAGAGCGGAGTCCTTGGCTGCCTCAGATCGATCCAGTCAGGCCAGCCCCAATCAAATATGGCTCATTTCCCAGATCCTCAGACAGGGATGGGGTTAACACTGGATGTAAGGAACTCCTGGTGTTTAAAATGCATATGTGGGACTGTACGTTTTTTTTTTTTTTAAGGTTTTTAGAAAAATAGTGTTTTTGTACATTTTTCAATCTTTTCTTTTGGGTGGTTGGGCATCTTTGGAAGAAAACACCACCACAGAATTAAATACTCGTGTTAATGTTTATGATACCCAAACTAATGTTTATTAAGCCAAATGATACACTTTATCCCTTTGCTGTGATCTTAAGGCCAAAATAGTTTTGAAAAACTTCTTTCATCTTTCCCAAGAAGACTCATGGCTGTATTAGCTCAAAAGGTGCTTCTACTAAATACTGAGCAAAGGGTCTGA
>JBBPDA010000081.1:6404946-6417149 GCA_037974385.1 Arnoldichthys spilopterus | reverse complement strand
GAACCTCAGTAGTGCCCGGGCCGGGACTCGAACCTGAGACCTTCAGGTCCCAAAGGCAGCGTCCTAACCACTAGGCCTCTACTGCCCACTCAAATACCCCCCACCCCCCACATCACTGCCAAAAAGTGATGCAAGTAGCATCAATTTCACAATGACATTTAAGACCAAAACATAAGCCGTTTAAGACCTAGTGCATAAGATCCTAATGTATTTTTAAGACTTTTTAAGGCCTTAAGTTCAAATTTTTAAATGTTAGACATAAGACTTGTTAAGACTCGGCAGAAACCCTGGTGTGTATGGGTAAATAACTTGTTAAAAAAAGTACATTTGTAATTTTCATGTTAATGACACCATTTTTGGGTTTAAGGTAATACTTCACTGCTGAAATTATAATTTAATCCCTGCATGTAGCTCACAAAAATTAGACCACTTGACTAATGATATTAGTCAAGTTACCACCTGATATGTAGTCTTATCAACAATACTGTGCTACATTTTCTCTTTTAAAAGGTGCTGTGTAAGAACCGCTCTTTTTAAAAGCATGAAGCAATGATGGATATTAAAATCACCCAACTGCCAAGAAGTTTCTGACTCGAGTGAATGATCACACTCATGCCTAAAATGAATGAAATAAAAGAGCTAAATCATTAAACACCATTAATCTTGTGACAAATAACACCACACATAAGTATCTGCGTCAGTTCTCTGGCACAGACGAGAGGCTTCATTTGTGCTTGGTTTGGGATTTTTCCCTGTTTAAAATATTCAGTCAAAAAGGAAGAAACAAACAAGCAACAGAGCTGTTTCTGTGGAACAAAGTGTAGAGCAATCTGAGAAAACGATCTCCACAGTTTATACTCAATCAAAAATAACTCTCCAGAAAATGAGGAAGAAAAAAAAAAAGAAGAAGAAAACTTGCAGAGGGAGGACAGAAAGTGTGAGAAAATGCAGGAGGGGGAAAAAGCACTCAGGCTGAGCTTGCTCTTTCATTAGCCTCATGTGCTGTTAAAGCCCAGCGTCCAGGGCCTTTCATTTAGCCATCACTCACTCAGGAAACCTAACGACCCCTAGACCTGGACCTCCCCCATGGCTAGCCTCAGCTTTCTCTCACTGTTCATCTGCCTTTCGACCTGACACGCTCCCCCTCTCTGACTGGATGAGTTAGTCACAGAGAGTACACTGCCAGTTTTCTACCAAAGAGAGATGAAAAAAACATATTAGAACTAAAGACACTGAGTTAGGAAGGTGGGGATTATACGTAAAGGTGAGTGACAGAGCCAAAACAATACAGCACAATGCCTGAAGACATTTTAAGGATGCTTGATATACACAGAACAAGAGGATAAATGACTAGTAAAAATAAATCAGCGGTATAAAACTATGTCAAAATGGGCTGACGTCCAGTTCTCCACTCGCTATAATTGATCCAAATGTGTCTATATTACGATACAGTCCGTTTTATATAGTGTTTTATAAATACTCACAATACACTGCACATGATTTATCACAATCAACATTATGTACGCTTTTACTGCCAAAACAACAAAAAGAGAAGTACCACATAGAACATGATTCAAGCTAAAAATTCTTCTATTCAAGCCCACATCTTTTTTAACATAGTCAGCCATAAAAAAACAGCCCCTACAATGTCAATCCACAAAGAGACCAGAAGACGGTATTTCAAGGGCTACAATGACATGTGCTAACATTGTCTATTGGCTAAAACGGTCTAATGATGAAACCCTCGCTGCATACAGTGGGAAAAACAACAGGGCATGCAGAGGAATGTGTTTAATGGCCAGCTAGTTTGTGCTGAGGTAATGCATCTCCAATTACAACATCAGTCTAATCCATGCTAATAGGAAACTGGAGGCTGGAGAGGCTGAAGGCTGAGGACAAAGAAATCAATAAAGAGATTGTGCTAGTCATACTCACGGCCACACACACACACACACACACACACGCCTGCAGAGATAGTTTAATAAGCATTGCTAGGCAATGTTTGTTGAGAGCAGGCATACAGTACAGTGTCTTGCTTTAAGCCAGGCATAGCGCAGTTTAGCTAAGGTCAGGAGGATTGAAGAGAGAGCCTGAAGCTAGTTATGAGGCTGCTAGTGCACAAAGAGGGCTCTGCACAGCGACGCTAGCAGCATTCTAAGCTAGGCTACACTACAAGCAGCGCAGTCAATCAAAATGAATTTGTCAGTCAGATTGGATTTAAAGTCAATGCAGTGTTTAGCAACACTTTCACTGCTTAAAGCGATGGCATGGCTCAAAAGGCTAATGAGGCTAAGAAAGAATGAGAGTAAGCAGGACACAAAAGATCACAGCTGACATGACTGCGAGGCATATTAGCGCTGTTGTCCGAAATACTCTTTTAAGCAAAACCTCACTGTGCTCCAAAGAACCACATATTATTCTGTACAGAACAGTTCAGCGAAGAGCAGCGCTGCTTTCTCAGAGCCCACGAAGAATCCAGACTCATGCCTCGTGTTTCTGCTCTCCTAACCTGATGCTATGTAGTGTTTAACCAGGCACAAATTCTAAGAGTGCTCTGAACATTTGGTTTGGAAACAGAAGGAAACTGTCTGTGATGGCAATTGCTTGGTGTTCATACTTCTAGCATAATGAAGCAACAATGGTTTAAACAAACAAAGCAGGCTAATCCAAAGGACAGCCATTCATCTCAGCAGTGTATTTTTGCTGACAGAGAGATAAAAATTAACATTAGAACAAAATGATCTTTTCCCCCCATAAAGCTGTTGTGAACCGATTAGAAAAACACAGGTTTGGTTCTAGATTTCTTCTCTGTTCCCTTTAGTCACTGCATGGATTTGTAAAATTCCATCAGCAGCACCTGATTTCAGCTAATGAAGTATTGATTGAGTCGATACAGATATTTGATGGTAATTAAATGTAACACTGGGCTTCCAGCAGGACAGGTCCGGAAATGTGGAAACTCACTGTCCAGACAAACAGCTTTCAAATATAATTTTCTCAGGTGTTTAAGACTTTTGCACAGTGTGTGTGTGTGTACATTGATTAACCATAATAATACCACCTGTCTAATACTGAGTAGGTCCCCCTTGTGTGCTCTCTCTCCTTTCTATCAGAGTCACCATTCACATTTTAAACCACAGCAGCTCTTCTAGATCAGACGGGCTAGCCTTCACTCCCCACATGCATTAATGATCCCACGGGTGCCCATGACCCTGTCGCTGATTCACCAGTTGTCCTTGTTTGAAGCATGTCTGGTAGGTACTAACTACTGCACACCTGGAACACTCCACAAGACCTGCTGTTTTGGAGATGCTCTGACTACCTGACGTCTAACCATCACTATATTGTCCCTGTAAAAGTGGCTCATATCCTTATACTCGCCCATTTTTCCTGTTTCCAGCACATCAACTTCATGAACTGACTGTTTGCTTACTGCATAATACATCCCACCCCCTGATAGAGGCCATTATAATGAAATAACTAGATAGTGGACGTTATTCACGTCACCGGTCAGTGGTGTTAATGTTAGGTCTGATCGGTTTATGCCCACACACCTGCATACACAAGTGTTTCGTACTCTTATAGCAGAGCCCCTTTGCTGGAAACCCAGTAGTAACTGATCCTTAACAAGGCACAAGTCACTTCAAAATCATGGAAGAATTATGTTCATACATAACCCAACATAAACATTAGAGGCTAAACAAAATTCTCAGCTCCCTTTCTTTTAGGAGCTCTACAACTGTGAGCATCTGTACCAATCATGTTCCAAGCTCACCCTCCTGATTTCACCTCCGCATGATGAGGACATATCTCATCTGCTATGGTTTCAGAGACCCAAAGGTGAAGCACGAAGCAAGAAAGACATACAATGGTGAGGAAATCTTTGAAAGGCCTAACCATGGCATGCCGAAAGCAAACAAGAAAACCTAGAACTGGGTAAAATGGCAAAAGCACAACATTCCACTAAAAGTCCATGGTTGCACCATTTAATAAAAAGATTCTGTTGGTCATAATTCCCAGCAACAGAGTAACAAACAGTTCTATAAGATAATGAAAAAAAGATGCACAGACAGGAGATCATACTATTATTTCTGCATGAGCATCAGTGCTGAGTTCTGCTGTTATTTTTCTCTCTCCCTCATTAAGATAGCTCATGTGGCCCTGGCCTGACCCTCTCATAAAGATCCCGGGTCTCTAGGGCTAATGAATGACCGGCACCTGAAAGCAATGCAAGCAGTGACACAGAAAGGGGGGGCTAAAGCCATAATGAGACAGCAACACTTTTTGCACACCTAGATTTGTCAGATTGTTCTTTTGAAAGAGGCCACAGGAACCTTTAGCACAGATTAATTGCTACGGCCTGCTCACTCATAGCCCATGTTAGCCACTCACTCTCTTTGGTCTGCAGTGGCCGGGGCAAGGGGAGCTCAGCAGAAAACAGATTTGAAGAAGGAAGGGGAAAAAAAGAGAGAAAAACACGATGGTCTTCACGGAAGACTGATGTGAGAGGTACAAGAGAAAGTGAATAGTGGAGTGTGTGTGTGAAAGAGAGAGAGAGAGAGAGCGAGAGAGAGAGAGAGAGAGAACGAGAGAGAGGAAGAGAGAGAGGAAGAGAGAGAGAAAGAGAGAAAGAGAACGAGAGAGAGGGAGAGAGAGAGAGAGAGAGAGAGAGAGAGCGAGAGAGAGGAAGAGAGAGAGGAAGAGAGAGAGAGAGAAAGAGAGAGAGAGAGAGAGAGAGAGAGAGAGAAAGGAAGAGAGAGAGGAAGAGAGAGAGGAAGAGAGAAAGAGAGAGAGAGGAAGAGAGAAAGAGAGAGAGGAAGAGAGAGAGGAAGAGAGAAAGAGAGAGAGAGGAAGAGAGAAAGAGAGAGAGACTCTGTGAACAGAGTTAAACCTGCTCTAAATGAATAGATGGGAACAGAGAGAGCAACTGAAGTGGAACCTACCATCATGGTCTATTTAATATGTCTCACAGAGGTCGACTCATGGCGCCCACCTCCCTAAAAACAGGCAAAAGCACTTCATTTGGAGAACTTCTTGTGCTGTTCTGAGTTTCTGGAAAAAAGCCCTTTCCCTTACTATGGAATGATTTGTAAATAAATCAAGACAATGTTCCCCAATTAGAAAAGAAAAAAAGAGGCACTCTTCCTAAAACACTATTTAACCCTTTTTCCTTCCCCATTTGGCACCCTAGAGTAATGTCAACTAGTGTCTTAAGAAGAGGCACTTTCCAGAGACACATTATGAAAATGAGGGAGGTTTTTGGGAAGACGAAAGAGGAGGGGAAAGCAGAAGGAGCGTGAAGGGAAAGATATAAAAATAAATGCTTACTTAACATGAAATAAACTCAACATGGCCCTGTGGGTGTTTGCTTGGCACTTGGCATCAAAGTTTGTTTTAATTATGGATCAGAGTTTTGCGGATGACTGCATGGGGGACTGCAGCGAAGTCTGCATGTGCAAACCGGAGGGCCCTTGCAAACGTCCTGTTGGGCAGCAAGGTCCCTCGATTGATCATGTCTGTTTTTTTAAACACTCGTCTTTCTTTTTCGCCCTCCTCATTCTTTGTTTGTTGGTTGAAATAATGTAATTCCCATGCATGATACAGTATTCTGGGCTGGATACCTCCACAAGCTGGAGGAATAATTTAAGAAGTAAGAGAGAGTGTGCACTTATAAATGATAAAGTTCAGAGATTACTGATTCAAGGTAGTTTGTCCAGTATTTGGTGAGATGATGTAAGGTTTGTTTGTGTCTGCGACCTCCAACCCTTCAGTCTATGTGTTTCTCCTCACCAACAAGGCTGAGCATCCTACATGAATATCTGACTCCAATAAGAAACTTAATCATACTATTAACCACACTGAGATGTTCAGTTCTCTTGATTTACTTCAGACTCTTTAGAGGACTGACACAAATAAATACCAGGGAGGAAAAGCTGTATCTCCAACATTTATAATTTGATATAAAACTCAGAGACTGGTCACGATATTCATATGTGTCTAGTTTATGGCCCAGAGCGTCAGACTTAAAAGAAATTACCTTATTAATGTAGATATTCCATAAGGTTCTGCCTGAGATAGGTGAGGACTACTCAGCCTTGTTAACGTAGCTTTAACGACATTAGAAGAAAACCCTTCAGCAGAATAACAACGGTTTATTACAGAGAAGTAGCAGTAAGGGTAGTTAACATTACAGTTACAGCATTAGTTACAACCAAGGAGAATTCCCCCCATGCAGATGTGACTGCACTCTCTGACAGCACCAGAGAAAGTTCTGTTCTGAATATTACAATTTGTAAGTCACCCTTATACCCAACAGGCACCGATCAACAGCGCCCGAGGAGCAGTGTGGCGGGATGGTACCTTGCTCAAGGGTACCTCAGTGATGCCAGGGCAGGGACTTGAACTTGCAACCTTCAGGTTACACGGGCAATGTCCTAATCACTAGGCCTCCACTGCTTAATATCCTAAACATGAAGCAGACCAGCCACTGTACAGACAACGGCTATACATGTTTACAGTCAATTATTGAAAACTAGCCAATGGCTTAGCTTGCTGAACATCAAACAGTTAACCAAGCCAATGAGAACTTTACAGTAGGATACCGTGTGGGGCATCACCGGCCACCAGACTCTTGCTGAAATGTCAATTAGATGATCAGTTTAGTTAAACAACAGAACACTGTGTGAATACCACAATACCTTCATGAGATTCCTCACAACATGTGCATTCATTTTAATTAATTCATTCATTAATTCATTAATAAAAATGCCAGTGAGAATATCCTAATACGTGACTATACACTTAAAGAATTTGAAGTCTTTACTGGTGAGTTTGCCCAGGGTTACCCATGACACTCCATTTTCCTGGGAGTCAACAACTGGTCACTGTAGGTGCTTCATCAAAAAGGACCTTCAGAGGAATTTGTCTTGGTGGAACCATATAGACTCTTTTTAAAAGAGTCAAGATAAACTGTTTTAAGACATGTCCAACTACAGGCCTACAAGGACTGTAGCTGTAAAATTCATTGAGTCTGACAGGAAAAAGATTCTGAGATGAATGACATGAGGGCATCAGGTTTTCTTTAGACTTTTTTCGTCTTTGTCTTTTTCAAAGAAGTCAGGATGCAAAGCTTATGAGTAAGGTGTTCCGAGGGCGGACCGTAGGTGGTATCCTTTGAGTCATGATCAAGAAATGCTAGCGAAAGTTCTTGTCAGGGTTTGTGCGCTCAGCCATGGTCCATCTGGGTCCAGACGCTCCTCGCAGTAGGGTCCCTCTCCCCTGTGACACCACCTCAGCAGGGCGGGAGAAGTCCACCCACTCTCCCAGCTGGCATAGCACACATACACATACACAATCACCTTCCGATATCAATCACTCCGGCGGGGGGGCACTTTTATAGTATCCCAGCACTAACGACGTGCTCCATCCAATCTATATAACCACCGGCAGTGGAAGGGAAGAGGGGCAGACAAAAGGCCTAACGTCAGCAAATGCAGTGATCGTGCCATTATTCACACCATAGAGTGGGAGAACTAATAAACAGCAGAATAGAGGATGGCAAGTGGGTGTGAAAGTCCGATGATATGTGCTGTTGGAAAAGGTTCCTAATTAAATAAAACAAAGAAGACTGTCGTCCCAGCCACTGCGGAGAAAGGATGAGTGCTCCCACTCTTGCTGGGAAGAAAGTTAGTCTGCGACACAGAAGCAGGGACAATCCTCGCAAAGCTTGGAAATTGGTGACATAAACAGATTTGTGGGCCAGCACAAAAATACAAGCTCGGATTGTAGAAACAAGCCCCTGGAGTACTGACCCAAGATGCACAGTTGAAGAAAACCACTGGTACATGCAAATAATATCTGATGAAACTGCCCAGAACTTTGACTAGCTGTACAAGTGTGTTTACAAGACATTTGTCAGAGACTAGTTGTGTCCAGAGGGCTAAAGACTGGCATCAGTATGAAGAGAGAATGAGTGTGTGCGACAGTGGAGGAATGTTAATATTTAATCCCCTTCACTCTTCACTAGACAAACTGGCATCTGCTCAGCTCCCATCCATGCTGTACAGCAAGGCCTGTGGGCAAGACTTGGTTGCAGGAGTTCAAAACTCAAGAAGCGTCGAGTCTACTTCTCTGAATGTCTTACCATATTTAACTTCAGCTCGGATGAACAACTCATCGTTTCTATTGCCATCGCTCCCAAGAAAACACGAGACCTAGACAAGGGACCCGCAAAGCAAGGTCATGGCGCATGCCAGATCCTCAGAGACTGACAAAATGCACCTTAGAGCAAGTTAAGCGCAATACCAACAACTATGCTTTTAAAAGTCAGACAATAAGGTGCAACAGAGAGAAATCAGTGAGAGCAAAGCAGAGGCTGAGAGGATGCAGGAATATTCTTGGGTCTTGGTGGGACTGTAAGTCTCAGTACAGTATGGAGAGGTCTAGAATCAGCAGTCTGCAGCTAGACTGATGGGGTCATTTACAACACAGAATTGGGCACATTTTTCACCTGAGGCCCCTCTCTCTCTCTCTCTCACACACACACCCTTCTCTGTCCACCTTTGGTGACTAGTTGTCTTTCACTGGAGCCTTCTGCTCTGATGTAAGTGCTGACTCCTTGTGTCTGACTACATCAGTCAGGCGGCATTTGCTCTGTGTAGCAAACAAGCATTGTTTCTTTACAAACTTTAGTCTTGGAAATACTGCGCCCCACCAACAACCCCAAACATGATTATTTATTACGTTCAATCACTTGCATACTATGTAACACAGTATATGTTCTCACAAATCAACTGCATTAAATGACCAACACAAGGGCAAGGCTAGCACAGACATTTTCCCTACAAAACTCCTCGAGTGGATCTAAAAACAAACAAAAAAAAGTGCTTCATACGCCTCTGGGCAGCACCAGACAATGACGTTAAAGTAGACAAAGATGAGTCGATTTTTTTTCTTCTTAAACCAGCACAGAGAATCTCTGGTGGCTTTCCGAGCTTCCTCAAAGCTGTAAAATGAAGTGCAAGTGTAAAAAAAATCACAGCTCACCTGATCAAACAACATGTGTTGTGCCAGATTCAAACTCTGCACCAGAATTATAAGTCTTATTAGCATTCAGAGTAGAGGACAACATAAGCCTGTACTCTGCACTTCCCCTTTTTTATATGTATAAGCCACAGCCATGAGAGGGTGAAGAATAGTTCTTATCCACAATCTACTCCGGCACTGTGGACTCTCCAGAAGAGACGGGGTCTGCAAATAGATGACCTTTCACTAGCTTGAGTTAGGGCTGATTAAAACAACATTAACCCAATGTCAGGAAGGCAACAAAGACTAATACCCGGGGCTCAGCTTTCAAGTAAATAACGAAATTGGGTAAAACGGCTGAAGATTTCTCTCAAGCGCCAGATATGGTCTGTCTACACGGAACTCTGTGAAGCGCTATAAAACGTTAGTCCGCTTGCTGTAAAGATTGTTGTATAAGTGCTACACACCATCCCCTGAGTCTTCACTGCAAGGTGATAACCATTCTGATGCTTGAAGGGTTTTTGTCTCACCTCCATTCTTTGTCCATTTTGAAAAGAAAGTCATAATTGAAATTTATGTTGTTCATTTTTATTTTTTTCATTGTACCCATTACGGATATCTGATAGTGAGAAAATCTTTGGGCAGGTTTAGGGTCTCCTGGAGATGGATGGCATGTCAGAAGAGGAGAGTGTTCTCATTTTGTTTCACAGCTTAGCTTCCCGCTGACTCAGAACAGGGCGAATTTACAGCAGTTGCCCACTCTGGCTGAGTGGAGGGGGTGGGAGTGGGGAGTGCTGGGGGAGTTGGGCTTTTACTCCTGACCTGAGTTACTACCCAGGGACCTGCATTAGCACTATGTGTGAGGACTTTAATTTTAGTTCCCATCTTCCACTGAGTGGTAAGTAAGTGTTTCAACTGTATCTTCTCCTCCTCTTCAGCATTTTCTGCAACTAAGGTTTTGGGCACAGAAAGATGTGGGAGAGAGGTAAAAGAGAACATAAGAAGTGAGTGAGTGAGTGAGTGTGAATGTTACTGAGAAAGGGAGAGAGAGAAAAAGTAGAAAAGTGACCAAGAGAAAGAGTAGGTGAAAGAGAGCAAGAGTACATTTCTGCTCAAGGCCCACCAGGCCCCTCTATAGTAGCTCACATCTTTCTATACTTAACCCCCAGTTACTTGTGTGCTACTCACTTTACGCTGTTTCTTCTCTGTCGACAAGGACACACGATTAGAATACCCCTGGATATTCATCGCATTACAAACTCCATTTGAGTTACAAGCTTCCACTGAGCCACTCCCATTCAGTATAATCAACCTCTTTAAGGGCACAAATTGACTTGCTATTGGAAGAACTGTGGCCTGCCGCTTGGGCTGATGGGTAAAGGGTCCGCAGAGGCTCCATTCCACCTCTCTCTGGCACACAAAATCCATTATTCGCCCACTGTACATCAATCCGCCGACAATAAATTAAGAAGAGAGGCAAACAAATAAAGCAGATAGAGAAGAGAGCCGCGTCGGTCCACTGGGGGAAAAAGGCTTGCAGAGCCTATACGACGCATGCAAAACACTCATACAAAAGTGACTTTAATTAGGGAGCTCCTCACTGCAATGGGCGCCTTTAGAATGCATGATTAGGGCATAATGTTTATTAATGCGTTTATTCTCAGCTGCATTAGTGCCAGTATTTGCAAGTTGATTAGAACCTCAAAGGAAAGGACAAAATATCTGACGTACTTGACTATGACCATAAGTAGAAAGCACTTGTGGATACACAATGCACACCGCTTGAGCGTGGCGCACATATACGGTATGTGACGTCTGTGCCACCTTGAGTCCTCAAAGGGAGAGACAGAGCCACATGCTATTAACACATAGCATCAATCAGGCTTCAGAGTTTGCACTTGAAAGTCAGGAACAGTCTGACAAAGTTTGCCAAGTTACTTTTGACCTGTAGTTCCAAATAATGGATGGAAGCCAGATAATGAAAAGTGCTGGCAAACACGACATTCAGTACATTAAGAAGCTGCAGCGTATGACAGAAACTGTGTTTAAAGATATGATATTTTTTTGCATGTAAAAAGGTCTGGATGGATAAAAGTCTTTATTTATTTTAATTAAGGTAAAATTAGCATGGTGGCAAATAAATTTTGGTTTGATCTAGTTCTGATTAGCTATAAGAATCTGGTCAGTTTGACAGCATAAAAGTCTTAAAATATATATATTTTTAAATTCTGTAAATAAAAATATCCTAATCACTGTAATCAAAATGATTCTACTACATAGGAAAGATTGTATCCAAAGATACATAAACATAAATCAAAAACAAAAATCAGAACCACACAATCTGTCTTTCTAACACGAGCAGAAATGATGTTTATGTTCCAGAGATGCTTGCAAATTAAGACAGCACAAATGAATGGTGACGCTTTGTAGCCAGGAGGCTTTGGCTTAACACTACTATTGATGTCACTCTGTGAAAACCGATAGGCGAGAAAATCACGGACGACCAGTGGAGAATAGTTTGTGTCTGAAGTGCCTTCTGTGGACACCTTTGGAAGAGCAGGGCAGAGTTTGCCATGCAAAAAAAGCAGGGGAGAAAGAAGCATGTTCAAACACCTTCTAACTCTCCTCTTTTATGTTCTTAAATCCTCTTATGTAGAAAGGCGGCCATTGAAAACGAAGGGGAAAGAGGGGCGTCACAACTGAAAAATCCAATTTTAGTGCAGGAGTGTGTTGGGTATGGCCTTCCTCCGTGTGGCAGGCAGGAAAAAGGTTGGCTGAAAGTGGGCCTATTGTCCCTGGAGTCAGGCCATTACCATACACAAAAGGGTCCTGTCGTCCATGGATTACTCATGCAAGCAGGAGGCCAGAAATAGATGCAAAAGCGACTCGGCGAGAAATGCTAAAGCGTCTTTTAGATGACACTCGGGAGGAGTGGCTCAAGGAGGTGGCCAGAGAAGGCAGAGATGAAGGAGAATTATTCTAGAGAGTGGCTGGAAGAGAGAAGTCAAAGTCAGTATGCCACTGTGACTGTGTGAAACAGAAAGAAAGAAAGAAACTAAGAGAGAGAGAGAGAGAGAGAGAGAGAGAGAGAGAGAGAGAGAGAGAGAGAGAAAACAAAAGAGAGAAAGCGAGAGAGAGAAATAAAGAGAGAGAGAGAGAGAGAGAGAGAAAGAGAGAGA
>JBBPDA010000081.1:6389175-6399604 GCA_037974385.1 Arnoldichthys spilopterus | reverse complement strand
TGCCCGGGCCGGGACTCGAACCTGAGACCTTCAGGTCCCAAAGGCAGCGTCCTAACCACTAGGCCACCACTGCCCACTAAAGGCATGTCAGAAGTGGGAGTCGAACCCACGCCTCCAGTTGGAGACCATAATCCTCATCTCAGAGGAAGGTGTGAACCTTGAGAAGGTGTGAACCTTCTGACTTGTCCATGTGTGCCTTACTGCATTCTTATTGTCTAAAATAGCAAAAAGAACAAGTGCAGCTTTAAAGGGACAGATCTATGACAGAAAAATGCAACGAGCGAGCCCAGAAATGCAGAGTTACACACTTTAACTCGCTTGCTAGTTTTGACAATGCTCTCCTATCTCTCTATCTCTGACACTGAGTGACTATCCAGTCAATCGCAGCCACTCCATCAATAAATCTTGTTGACCTATAGTACTTAACAGACTACAGGAAGGTGGAGCTGGAAGTTTCCAATCCATGTCAAAACACATTTCACAGGCTGGCTGTCTTCTTCTGACACACACACACACACAGAGAGAGAGAGAGGACTTAGCCCTATTAGCCGACAGTCTCTGAAAAATGCCATATTGTGCAGCTCTTAAACACACACGTAAACACGCTCATCTTGTTTGGGACTGGGATGCATTTTACTTAGTGTTTTGAAAACTCTTGAAGCTCTAAAGATGCCACAAATAGGCTGCAAAATTAGTCCCAGTTAGCAGAAAATGAATGAGGTGTACAGAACAGCTGTAAACATTTCCGTGGAAGCGGTGTAATTTCTGACAGTGCTCTCGACCCAAACCATAATGGCTCTGAATGATAAGTTTTGATCATGGCCTGAAATCATGCTGCTGAACTGTATGTGGGTCAGTTCAAGTGTGTTTACCCGTTTTGTACGTGTAGCGCATGCCTTGTTTCCCATTTACTCACCACCCTTTACGCATCCCTAGGTGTCTAGCCTCGGGTATAAGGTTGGGAGCAAGACCTAAAATCGCCTGAAGGATACACTCTCTGTTTAAAATCTCTGGAACACTAGAGGAGGAATTCAAAACAGGAGAGTTTCTTTTTACAACAACTTGGAGTTTTTTGGGGGGTTTTTTTGTCTGTTTTATTATTAATAGTAAAAAATGAGAAATACGTACATGAAGAACCTAATATACAGGTTGTACATTGATTACAGGCATTCCTTTAACCTCTAAGCCAATAAGCCTGAGTGTGAAGGGTTAAAACGCACTGAGCTCTTTCAGTCCTCCTTCAGTGTTTAATCTTTGATTGAGAAGTGAGAGAAGATAGATCAGTTAGGGAGGAGAGTGCACCTTCTAAAGCCTCACTCTGTCAAGCCTGACTCCAACACGGTAAAGTGCTGGATACAGCCCAGACGTCCTTTATCCCAACAAAGGATCACCATGGAGAAGCACTTATGGGAAATCAGCAACACGCTTATTCAGACTAAGTGCACAAGAAAGCTAACTATGTGGCACTCTGTTGACCCAATAGCTGGCAAAGCTAGCAACCAGCATGGAGGCCAGTTTGGGAACTAAAGTAGCTGCTGAAGTAGCCAATCAGGCAGCTGTGTGGCAATAAACGAACCGGTTAGAACGACATGATTTCACTGGGTCAGCGCAACAAGCATATATCAGTGTTTTGCTCTTAAAAGAAGGAGCAACTGTGACTTTAATTCTTGGTCTGGAGGAATAGAAAAGGACACGTTTAGACCCTTGAACTTAATAAGAGCTTAACTTACACAACTTACATAACAGCAGTTGAAAAAAATGTTTAAAAAATACTTATTATTGCATTTTTTTTAAATTTTCATTATTATTTATATGTAGCTGCATAATAATTCATGTAATTTTAAGTCCATCACAGACCTCTCTCTAAACTTGCAATGTCAACAAATAAGATAATTATTATTATTTTTTAAACAGACATTTGTTCAAATTCAATACATTATAAAAAGCCTCTTTTACTAATTATAATATATATATAATATATATGTTCTGGCCTGGACTGTGTTCACGTGAGAAATACACAGGAGCTTGACACCCAAATAAATGTGCACTAATATATGTCACAAATCTACTGCTGAAATTTGGAAACGTATAATTAAAATTGTCATACTTTTCACTATTTTATTTTAATATTCAGTAAACAGTATTTTTTTAAAGTTTGTTTGGTAGTTGGTAAACTGAAGCTATAGTTGATAAAACATGTATATATTATTTATAGGCAGCAGCAGCTACAAAAGACCAGTAAATGTTGTGAAACTCCTACAGCATCCAGTGGAGAACTGTAGTGACTATCAGAGGTAGTCCTTCATTTCAAGCCATTACTGTAAACGCCACTAAGATCTCCTAACACCCAAGTTAGCTCCTGCTTCAGGAAGCATGTGAACGTAAGTTAGAATAAAGTCAACACCTGAAGCTTGACTGTTTAATTCATAACTTGTAACAGACATATTCATCACTTGTATCACTTTATGTATCATGTAAATTACATTCTACAATAATCTGTAAACTTCTAATTCATCTTGGTCTGTATATATTGTTAATGGTATGTATATACTGCTTATACTGTTTATTGTGAGGTTTATTGTTCAGTGTTAGTTTCCTACATATTATTATACCTTTTTTTACCGGTTTATATTTTATAATAAATATTATATTTCTTTTGTAATATGTTTTACTTTCAATTTAGTGATGGAAAGCTCTTTAGATTACTGTTCATATTCACAGTCAGTGATGTCTCTAAACCTTTCAGAAAGCCTAAAGTGATTATTCTCATACAACCTTGTCCCCTCCACTGGAAATCAAAAAGTGACTGATTCCATTGTCTTTCCTAATAATGTTGCTGGATATTCTGATGTGTTAGGCCTTTCTGTTCAGCACCTAAAGGCTCACTTGGTCATTTCTACTCAGATACCTCTTAGAAGAAAAAGGATCAGTTTGGTATTTTTTAAAACTAACAAAATATAACAAAATAAGAGGATTTTTATAAAGCTGGCTGAATTTTAAAAAATGACAGAAAAAATCCAAATCTCCCTCCCATAGCTATATAAATATATAAGAGGCTGCCGATTGCTCCTTTCTTGACATGGTTTGGATATAACCAATGGAGGTACTACTCTTAAGGCCTTACACACAAAACATTGGTTTTTATTCTTTTTTCCTCCGATGGATGATGCAATTTGCATGTGATTTGGTGGGCAAAGGAGTCGGCCATTTAAAAGACATTACAATCACTCCTCCACATGTTCTCCTCCAGAACACAACGTGACATAAAACAAAAGACTGACGCTGCCGAGCAGCATCACGCACAGCTTACGCGACTACATCTACAATATAATGCTGAATTGACAAGCTAGCAGCACCATATGGTAAACGATTTTTAGCGATAAATGAAACACTTGGTTCAGTTACAAAATTGTTCACCATTACTTTACCTTTCCGAAATATTTACCTTCATCTGCACGTTTGGCATTTTAATGCTGTTTGTTGAAAACATTTTCATGCTCCAAAATGAGCATTATCAGTATCAGTTATGTTATAATGATGATAATAATAATAATAATAATAATAATAATAATAATAATAATAATAATAATAATAATAATAATAATAATAATAATAATTATTATTATTATTATAATTATTATTATAATTATTATTATCATTATTATAACAATAAAAAATTTTATTTATATAGTGCCTTTCTCAAAAGGTCACAATCTGTAGTTTCATTGGAAATTTTTCATTTGTTTATTTGTAAATTTTTTAATGATGCTTTGCAACAGAGAACTGAGTGCATTTCTCCTAAATTTGGAGGCAGGTATTTTTTATTTTTCTCCATAAAATTCACAGGCAGGGTAGCTTCAGAATTCATAGACTTGACCTAATGTCTTAACATGGAGAACTGGGACAGTGTATTTCAGATTTAAAAAGTTGTACTATTGTCCATTACCACAAGTCGTGCTGATATGAGGACTGTTCAACGCTAATCGTATTTTCTATGTAGTAATGATAATCCGATTCCTTTGAACAGTGGGTTTGCACGTCTGCAGAGATGTGCACTGCAGAAAAGGTTTTATTTACATAATATTTATTAGCATTAAAAACCATCACCCCTTTATCAGAGACTGTTACATATAAACTGCATGTTACAATCAACACAGCTCTCGGTATCTCACTCGTCACACAGCATTTGAACTGGCTCTAGTTTTATTGGTCCCATGGAAAATAAGCAACTGTTTTTGAAGCGAAATGCTAACAATTAGCTGCAATTCATTATACTTTAAATTACATGTATTACATCACTAAATATTGTCTTTTCCTTATGTACTACCCACAGCACCAACTACTGGATATATCAGCTGACAATATGAGTAGTCTGGAGCTTAAGACGTGCCTTCCACATAAACAAAATGACACTGTGACAAGTTTTGCTGCACCTTGTAGACGTAGTACTACAAGGGCAAAACAAGACAACCATGATTACTGCTACTGGAAAATAAATGTAAAAAAAAACAAAAAACAGCCCTGTCAGAGCAGAAGCTGATTGGACCAGACAAGGCAGACATGCAGGTCGCCTCACTAATGAGGACGAGTCGCACAATCATGTGCCGGTGATTGGGTAAACAAAAGCAACACGTTGCTTTCAAACTCTGTCACCAGGGCTCGTTAGCAAAGGCGTAATTAAATTCAGTGTGAAAAGAAAAGTCAAATGCGACAGCAGCTGCTTACGAGAATGGGCTAAACTTCAGTAGAGTGGCGGGGAGGGTCAAGGATGTCACTTCAGAATGCAGAGAGAGGAAGACAAAAATGAGGGAAGGACACAGACGAACCGCAGCTTTCTTTACCTCCTTTGTTTTGTTTGTATGTGGAAAACGTGAGCTGCTCCCTATCAGACATCAGCAGCCTCGGGAGATGCACTGCCGCCAGGGAGGGCAATGCGAAAGGAAATGATATCAGAGCAAACCTGCGAGTCCTCTTGCACTTTAACACACACATGCGCACACCTCCTGCTACCCTGACTGGTACGAGAGAAAATAACTGATTTGCAGAGCTGAGAAATCATGTGTCTCATTCACAGAGATACCGAGTGTAGACAATAGCAGTGACCTAGTTTTGCGAGCTGTCTCCATTTGTAAAGATGAGATGAGGCTTTCGGAACCTTCAGGACCTTACAGGTCTGCCCTGGCTGTGGATCGCTCTAATCGTGGAAGGGAGTGGCTCCCTTATGGGGTCATTACTGGCAGGTCACTGTGTCTCTGTGTGAGAAGTCCAGTACTAGAGAGTGAAAGCCGGCTTGGACCATTTACAACAAAGAAGCCATCGACAATCCCTGGGCTAAGAGCATGTGTGGCACTTATACTGCCTAGCTTCCACGTAAACGTAGGGTCATTTTTAATCTTTTTTTTCCTATTATCACCAAAACCTACATCAAAAAAACTTATTTAATATTTGAAGTGAAAGTGACTGTCATTGTGAACACACTCAAGCACCACAACGAAATGTGACTTCTTCATTTAACCCATCACACATGTACACGTGGAGCAGTGGGCAGCTACCAACAGCAACCGGGGAGCAGTGTAGTGGGACGGTACCTTGCTCAAGGGTACCTCAGTAGTGCCTGGGCCAGGACTCGAACCTGCAACCTTCAGGTCCCAAAGGCAGCGTCCTAACCTCTAGGCCTCCACTGCCTGTCCAAAAGACATTTCTATATGCAGCCTTCGAAATGTTTACCCATCATGGAATGTGCTGAAAAACCATATAGAAATGGAGTCAGTCCCTCACAGTTGATTGCTGCCGTCCATAAGCAATAACTTGGCTATAATATGAAAGCATGAAATGTCCTAAGCCTGTACAAGTTTGGGTGATATTGATGGTCTTATAGTTCTGCTGCATGTCACCCTGCACCAAATGTGGCCAATAAGCTCCAACTGTGCCTTATCACTTATGTTTATGCAAGCTACATGCCAATGACTGCTGGGTCATTCGTCAGCTTCACCCACTTTTAATTTCAGGAACCGTCAAAACTCATAGTTAGAGTATGTTCGTGTACACTCGTCTCTTACTGCACAACAAAAAAAAAACATCCTGTACCCACATTCCTTCCAAGCTTCACCTCACATTGCAAAAGCCATCTCCACTGGTGTTTAGAGAGAAAACAGGAATGGTGAGAAATCATGTATAATTCAAAACTTGTTGATGAATGCCCTTGCTCACATCCCTGCCTTACAGAACAACTGTGGCTATTGTGTCGCGGGCATAATTGACATTCTGACTTTCTTACATTGCTCAAGGGTTCACAAACAACTTTTTTTTTCCTGCCTCCCTGTATTCTGCGCATCCTGTATCACATCTGCATTTAATGCGTGATTAACAAAACAGCCCACTTTTTAAGAGGTGACGATTTGGGAGAATAATCAGCAATGAATATCAAGCGTGAAAAAAAGCCGACAGCGTTCAGTGCAGATGGTGCGCTTCACACTTTGGGTTGTGATAAATGCATTAGTTACCTTGAGAAAAGCAACTGCATGCATAAAAAGGGGCCATAATGAAAGCAATCAGCATTATTAGTCATTTTTGAATTAGGATAAAAAAATAAGTGTTGCAAAATTGAGGTGGCAGAGTACGGGTGAAGGCATAAAGGGCCATGAAATTAGTCATTATAATTAGCATTATTAATTTATTGTATTTTATTAATTCATTATTGGTTTTTTTAATGGTGGCGAAATAAACAGAAATAGCAAAACAGTCACTTTATTTTTACACTGCTCTGTACACCTCCAACACGGGTCATGTTTTTTTAAAAAATATGAGGACTAGTCAATGCAGAGCAACGTTAGCTGCATCATAGATCATGTTTAGAAAACACTTGGAAAGTTGTGTTTCCACTACTGACCTTGGTGTGATGCACAACTGCCCTCATGACTGGAGAACAAGTTCCACATAAACATGCAAATGCACTGGCTATCCCCTCTCACCCCCCACCCCAAAAAACAGTCAGTGTTGAACACCACCACTCAATACCTAATCCACCTGGCTTTTAGGAAAACATGGCTCTGAAAACAAAAAGCACAAGCAGGGTTTCAATATGAGAATCGGCCCTACATTCTGATGGACACACTTTTCATCCTCGATTTATTTAAGCCAAATAATCTGGGAAGAGTATACGACTGATTTAAGGGAAGCTATAATCTGTTAATGTGTGTCACTGTGCGTTTGTGTTTGGAATTTAACTCATCTACTTAATGCTGCAAGCTGGGAGAGCGCTGGAAAACGAGGTTAAGACGCTAAGCGCAGAACAAAGCACTATGGCAGCTCTATAGACACTCTATTGATTCCCTTGCAAGCGGTAGCCCTTTAAATTCCACAGGAAGGTAAATCTGTCACCATACATTTGCAGATGAACCTTAAGACTGATGCTTTTTATCCTTCCTAGTAGTTACCATGTGGTAACTGCTTGTTCCTTGCTGGAAATTTGATTAAAACGAAAAAAAAAAAAAATAAATAAAAGATTGAAGGATCTAGCACGGCTCCTGAATTGATGTCGTCTCAAAGGGGCTTCACAACTTCATTTTTTAAATTTAATCTCCATAGATCTAAATCAAATTCCGGCCCCTAATATTAACATCCATCAAAACAAGCGTCTAGGTGACATTTGATAGGGCATCCTGGCTGTGCGGTGCATGTTTATTATTTTAGCCTGTCTCAGCGCGAGGGGGAGGCGAACAGCAGGAAAAGAAACCTGCAATTTGATTAAGAACGGACGCAAAAGTGCTGCCTTGACGCCACTGACCTAATACTTGTCAAAAGCTGTAAAAGCAGCTTAATCTGCTCATTAAGCCTCGGACTTGTTTTGCCGCAGGTCTTAGTGACCAAAGCTTTTCTTAGTGACCAAAGCTTTTCTTAAATGATGAGTGTGGCAAAGAGGCAGAAGTGAAAAAAAGGTCAGAAATAAACAATGGAACTGTAGCCTTGGAGATGTAAAATATAGATCCCTGATTCCTTAATTATAGACATTAACCCTGCCTTCATAAAGATGCTCCAGATGGTGAACATGTAGCAGCCTGAATTCAACACACAATTGCTATTACAATTCTCTTCATGCACAAAGTTAGAAAATAGAAAATAGATCTCGGCATCCAAAAGGGCACAACACAGGCTGATTTATAAAAAGTAAGTGCCTGTAATGACTTATCAGTGATGGCCAGAAGAGTCTATTACCCCCACCCTGTATATCAAGGGCCTGTTCATTTTCTGCTACACATGGAGAGTCAGAGGCTGCGGCCTCAGCGGACCCGGCTTCATTTCAAGGTTAATAAACCTTTAGCAGACAGATGTAGCCGCTTCCATGTGGTCTAGCGAGCGGCCCTAATCACATGCAGGAGAAAACAAACCCCTGGAGAAAGGGTTCAAATCGCATCTAGCTGGTGCCAAGCATCTAGTAGAACCAATGAACCCAGAGAAATAATGGTACAGAAGTTCTGAAGCGGCTGTGCCAAAACAGAGGTGCTGAGAAGAGGTTTGGCTGATTGAGTGTGTCATTTGCTTAGATTGACCCCTAAACGTAAACGTAGGTGAGATGTTTATGAAAGAGCGAGAATCTTACTGGTGTCAGCTTGACAATGAATTTCATGGAATAATGAAAAAATATAAAACGATTATAAAGGTTAAGGCATAAATAGCTAGTGGATGATGAGTATGTGTGCGTGGCCATGTAGAAAGTGTTTGTGTGTCCCTTGAATGATGGGAAACAAACAGTTTGACACTGCCGGGACATCTGGCAGGATTTTACAATGCTTTTATTATTATTTTCATTTCATTTTTACTTTTTATTCCATTTTTGTTTTTACAAAGAACACAAAAAGTGTTTGTTCACGTGGGCTGGAGATGGGAGGTGATGGCGGAGCGAGTTGCTGCTCGATTGACTTGTCTGGGTTTCTTATTTTCCTTCTGGAATAATTGCCAGCATCAGCGTTTCCCTGCTTCATCTGGCCGTTATTAAGTAAGTGTTGCATGCCATTAGCATAATAATAGCAGGTGGAGAAGGAAAGTTCCAGCCTGCTCCGGAGGCACGCTGCTGTCTCAGAGAGCCAAACGTTTTCTTCTTCCCCCCCCCACACATTTTTAGGGAGAGCCACACCGAGGGCCAATCGATTTAATGAGGTGTTATTGTCCAACACAGCCAAACAATCACGAAGACCAGGAGTGTGAGCAACACCGCGGTCTGTGGCCGTGCTAAGTTAACTGTCCTGCATGGAGCCTGCTGAAGTGTTTCAGAGGGCACACTTTAATGGGAAGGACTCACATCTGAACCTCCTGTACATCGTGCACGACCAGTAGAGGTTTGGAGATGTTTTCATTGGCTTAAAAAAAAAATTATACAATTTTGCCTTTTCCTAAAATGCAGTAAGCCCCAGAGCTGTTTGGCGTCGGATGTTTTCTTCTTTAGTTTTGCGCTGGAGCTACTGTATGAGGCTAATGTAGTTAACGAGTAATAGAAGACTGCCTCGAACCACGTCAAGTCAAGCATTCTCACATCTCACATGCTGCTGACACTGTACAGCACTGTGGGCTATAAAATTAGACAAAGTTAGAACAAACTTCAGGCTTAAGGACGTATCGGGATTTGGTTCCAGGAAGTAGATGCGAGTGAAGTGAGCAGAACGCAGAAAAACTACACAACATGTACATGACCGAGACAGACAGTGATGGCAATGGGGATTTCAACAGAGAACGGACACAGACAAGTGCGCACACAAAGGTGTAAACACTTAACCTAGACCACAAACACCTCTGAAGGGGAGGAGACTATAAAGACAGATGTGTAGACTGAGGACAGCCATGTGGCTACCTGCACAAACCAGACAGGGAAGACAAACAAGCGACTTCCAAGACGTGGAGCAGTGTAGTGGGACGGTACCTTGCTCAAGGGTACCTCAGTAGACCTGGGACCTGGGACCTGAACCTGCAACCTTTAGGTCCGAATGGAAATGGCCTAACCACTAGCTACAGTTATGACTCTGAATCTGATTAAAGTAACCAAAACCAAACGGCCATTTACTGATAATAAAAAAAATTGTTCCTAAGCGGTTTACGGATAAACTGAAAGACTGAGGCCAAAACAACTAGATTTTAGTGCCACGTTCAATGTAGAGCAAAAGTACTGGGAACAATGTCTGTCCAAAGACACTCCGACCGTGTCCACTGAGCTCTTCTATGCTCCCAGAAATATACTTTAATCTAAGGGCCCAGTTTAGTCAGGACTCATCTCTCTGCAGAGTCCAATTTAACATACCTGGTCCTCCCCTAAATTTAAGGACACCAACAGTGAAGCAAAATATCTGAATCTTTTCCCCTCACTCTGTGACACACACACACACACACACACACACACACACACACACACACACACACACACACACACACACACACACAC
>JBBPDA010000081.1:6350983-6360983 GCA_037974385.1 Arnoldichthys spilopterus | reverse complement strand
CGCCGACGCGACATGGGGAGAAGTCTGTAGTTATCAACACAAACTCAAAGATTTCACTTCGGAGATCAACGCCATCTCAGCCCTCAACAGGCGAAGAATGTGCACACTCGTTCAAACTGTACACAGCGTATATGTGCGCACACGCGCGCGCGCACGACAGTTCTCATTATTTAGTCAGTGCGATGGTAAAATGTTCCTGCTCTCAGAACGATATGCAAATGCTTTATAGCAATTAATGAAGCAGCAGAGGGGAGCAGTAGGAGGATAACAACCCATGTGTGCCCTGTTCTAAAAAAGAAAAGGGAAAAAAAAAAAAAAGGACAAGAGCAGGGCAACAAGGCTCCAGATTCATGGAATAAACAGAGTCTGCACTGCTGCTGCTGTGATGCTGGGGAAGGGACGGCGCTCAGGGCAAAAAAAAAGAGAGATGTTTTGCTTAATTCTCCTCTGCTGCGATTTAATGAACAGCCCCCTCACTTGCGGAGATGAAGTTATTAAGTAACGGCACCTTTCTGACTACAAATTATCAGTAATCATGATTTAAAGTAATCAGCGCATCGTTCTTGACAAAGTCACCGCGTGGCTCTGTTGGCATATAGATACAATGTGGCTAAATCACTGAAATCTGAACAGGCTGTTAATCAGTCAAAGTACACACACACACACACACACACACACACACACACAGAACTAAGCACACACGTTTAGATACATGATGTTAGCACTTTGTATCAGAAACCTCAGCAGTTACTGGTAGCGATGGGTGTGTCTTAAAGCAGAAATTAGTGCTGGTAGTGGGACTGCGGACTAATCGAGGACAGCAGACATTAGTATCCTCTATAAGGAATGTAAATTAGCCAGCCAATCATCAGCCGGCATGTTTATCGGCTCTCGGATGCTAAGGCCTATTAAATAGGTATTTAGATGGAGCACTGAATGAAAGATGTTTTGGATACTCTGCATTATTGAATTCATTTGCTCTGCATAAAGATATTGGATTTCAACACCCGGCCCTAATTACCAGTAGTATATTACCGGTGGACCTTCCAGCCAAAACTGCATTGTGCTCTTCTTCTGAAATATTTTCATGGAGTTCCACCAACGCTTTCTTTGAAATTTACTGACCTATTTGTCTGGAATATGCTTTTATCTTTCACAATAAAGGAAAGTGCATCTATCTCTCACGTACACCTCTGCCCACTCAGGCTAATCTCATTAATAACCTCTCCCAGGACCTGGCAGGGGTGCGGGCGGTGCCGGGCTGGACGTTATTGATGACCCGCCGGGCCAGCTTAGGAGCTGCTGACAGGCCGTGAAAAATTAAGGTCAAAATCTCACCTCTCCGTGACAGCAGAGGAACAAGGGGAGGAACCCTGGAGCTGAGGAAAGCAGTGGGAGGAAGGAAAGACGAGAGGGAGGAAAATGGCTGCGCTACAAATAGAAAGAGGCTGAAATGACAAAGCAATGATGAGGCCAAAAATCAAAAGGTGCACAATTCCTTGTAGTTGATCAGCCATGAGACACATTCGCTGTTTGAAGTTTTCCTGTTCAGATGAGGAAAATACAGAAGCCAACACAGGCAACAAAGTGTGCACAAAGTCCAAGCTTCAGGGTGGCTGCGGATACTACTTTTTTCAAACTGCATGGCCCACGTTTCTCCATTTGTTCAAAGTCAGAAACTCCATTAGTGTAAATAAGCGTCTGTTTGATAAAACTTAACTAATGCAGTTTGCACAAAGTAGCCATGATGATCACAAGCTTCCAGCTCCACTAGGATTGTGGCCATTACTGTCAATGAGTTATAGTGACACCCCCCAATCCCCCCTACCCACCGCACCGCAAGTTAGATGGTGGTAGATTCGGTCTTGCTAATCTGATGTCTTTACCTAAGTCTCAGTGGGGCAGTTATTTGTCTGAGTTCACAAGGGGAGGATGGTCTCAGGCGCTTTGTCTTTATAATTGCTGCGGTGGTAAGTTTCGACAACGAAGCTTTAAGGTACGCAGGTGGGGGAGAGAGGGAGAGAGAGAGCGATAGGGAGGGAGGAACGGAGAGAGAGCAAAACAAAGTAGAAGAAAAATGGAGGGACAGTGGAATATTATTAAATCCTAGTGCCAAGGACGAGCGCGGAGTTTGCAGTTATGGACCATTAAGCTTCGAGTGTACAACCTTGAGCAGGAACACATGTAAGGAGGATACAGAACAAGCTTAAATAGGCTTCCAATGCAATGTAAACCAGAAATGACTGTTAACAGAGCAAGACAGCAGAAAAAGCTGTCGAAATGAAAGAAAGAAGCACACACTCCACAAGGCCGAGCGCTTACATCACTAGCTCATTATGATAACACTGAAAGATTTGCCCCCCTTGAACTCGCGGACTCCTGTTCTCTCATTGTGGTCGTTAGTATTGCTTTTACATGCGCACAGACCTACGCACATATACATACGCTGGTTCCCATAAGGAGGCCAGAACGCACACATTTGCAGTGCAGAGTACATCGACACTCTTACGACTTGGTCATTAGTCCTTTAAAATGCTGACGACACATCACAATAAGATCTACAGGTCAATTTTGGCAATAAGAAGCCAAACTGCCTGCCTCACCTACCAGTCATAACTGCTATTATTATATACTATAGAGCCGTATTACATCGATTTCCCCCAGTTTAGGGATGTCCAGCAGCCTCCCAGGCCTCACGTTCATACATCACGCCCGGATGTGCTATAAACAAGGAAGAAGCATACACACTCATCATCACACATCAAGAAGTGCGACATTACTGTGGTGTGACGCAAGGTTTGAAAGGAGCTCCGTACGGGTTGCAAGTAATCCAGAGTTAAGCGTGGGACTCTAACCAAAACGTTACACTCAGAATTTTGCAAGACCAAAGGATCAGCAGACACTAAAAACGGCCCGCTCACTGGCCTGCTAGCTGGATAAATCTGAGAATAAGTGATCTACATTGGGTAACCGAGGGCCTGGCCACGAGAGAATGACATTTGTATTGAGGCAGGGAGACTGAGAGATAGGTCCCTTCATCGAGCCAAATGTCAATAGATTTCAATGAGTCAGCTCCTATACCTAAGGCTATTGAATTATAGTAAATGTGTGTAATAAAAAGCTTGGGTCAGAATCAATCGGGCTGGAAAGGGGAATTCAGCCGGGCTCCATGGATGCCTAGGCGATGTTTTGAAATAGAAGGATTTGGGACTGTGCTACTGCAAAAGAAGATTAGCTGCACAAGATGAATTTGGGGGGGGTGCAAGGGTTTGGTTGTGGGTGGTAGAACACCAAAGAGAAGCTCCACTTAAGATCTAACGACTGTGGCTGTAGTAAGCATGGTGTGTTTAGCGTGGGATGTGCATGTGGGTGGACAATGGCCCTATCAAATTTTCTCTCTCTCTCCACACTACAACTTGAGTACTGTGTGTGCGCGTGTGTGTTTCCCAATGCTAATATGCAAAACCTGTGGTCTAATGGACCAACTTGCTTAATCATGTCTTGTGATATCATCAGCACAAACAGCAAAAAGAAAATTCCAAAATTCAGACAAAATAGCCAAATAGTTCATTTTAAGGATAAGGATACAGGACAAAGCAAAAAATGGCATTTTTCGAACACTTCTTTCTCTCTCCCCCTGGTTGAGTGGTTTTCCTGTAACACCCCACTTCTATTTCCGCATCCATAACGCTAACATATGTAGCACGCTAACACAGTTAGAGACCTGCTCCCAAGATCCATGTCTGCCCGTTTAACACGATTACAGTTGATTCCGTAGCTCCTTCTACCCATCAATGTCAATTGCATTATGCAAGCTCACTATGCAAGGCAAACAGGGGTTGCAGAGTGGGGGGCACTCCCCGCACATGCTAAGGGGAAACTGATCCAGGAGCCTTTATTACATTAATGTGTCTCTTGTTAATTCACACTCGTCTCATAATATTTTTGCATGAAAAATCCCAACCGACTGGATCACCTCAAAGGGGAATGATGCTGCTGTGTTCAAAAGTGCTAATGCATGTAGCCTGTTCCAGACTAGTGCAGCTGTTATTTTGTTCCATGGCTCCCACTTCTGAAACACTCCTAATTGGCACTGGACATCTATGCTGGCAGACAGCAGCACTATCTTTCATTTATTAAGAGAAGCACACAGTAAGAATAGCACAGCACTAAGAAGAGGCCTTAAGCTTTAAAAAAAAAGCTCACGCTGACTCTATGAGCTGAGGCAAGGGACAGAGCGTAAGAGTGAACACGTATTGAGGGAATTAGGACTGTTGTGATGTTCCAAGATCAGTCAATGCATGGCAAAGAAAGAAAAAAAAACTTTATTCAGGCTGCAATATCTAAGCTTTTCCTAAAAGAACAAACTGTATACTGGTATGTGACGAAATGGCAAAACTATAGTGAGCAAATCTATCAGCTTCCCTTCACTAATATCCCTACAGCTTTGATAGGAGGAGTTGGTTAAATATCTACAAGGAGGATTACCTTCGTCTTCGACTAAACTGCAGTGACAATACTTAATCACCCTTTCTTTTTTTAAGCTTTAACATTATTCATTTTTCAAATAGCAGAAAACAACTTAAACTTTACTGACACACTTAGTTTGACAGTTTGCAAAGTTTTGCAAACTTCTGATAAACCATGACATTAAGGATATTCCCCAACAAATACCTTCTGTCTGAAAAAGCCTCAGTGTGGAGAAGCCGGATCTGTTCATGATGGAGGAGCATCAATTGCAATCTAGTAGCACTGGTTCATCACACTTTTACAGATGTTAGGGGAACGGGGAGTGAGCCTAGGCCCTACGATCATCAGCTTCCACAATATGGCAGAGGCTCCCTCCAAATGAGCTTCTTTCCCCAAACCTCTCTCGCTCTTTCTCACATGCGCACACACACACTCACACACACACACACACACACACAAACACAGGCAAGCGTGCAGTCAGACCATCCGTTAGGCAGTCTGCCTGAGCCACATTTGCAGGATATTGGTATTAGCAACATTAGTTTCAAGAGTGAAAACGCAGGGAAGGCCGCAGGGCAACACAGGGGGAGAGAGAAAAGAGAGGAGACGGCATGGAGAGATTGATCCAGGCATGTTTGGATTCACACAGTCAGACACGCTGTCTCCGCTGAGCCTGAGACTGCTACAAACATACAAACAAAACACAAACAGACGCTTAACAGTTTAAAAAAAAGAGAGAAACAAACCTAAGGGAAAAAAATGCCCCCACAATATGAGCAGCACGTCGATATCACTGCCTTTTGAACAAGCATTAAACGTAGCTGAAATACAGCTCATTAATCAAGCGTTTCACACACACACACACACACACACACACACACACACACACACAGAGTCAATGAAGGCGTAGATACTCCTCCCTGATAGCAGAAGTGTGGCTCAGTCCATTTTCTCTCTCATCAACGTGTGGTAATAAAGCGCCGGCACAGACAACATGGTCATGTGGTGATTTATCACTATTATGGAGCCCATTTTATTGTCCTGATTACTGCGGGCAGCTAACATGAAGAACAAATTAATGAAAATGTCAGGGAATTATAAACTCCACTTTGCTCGCACCCTGCCTGAAACATCTCGCAAGAGGAACGCGTTAAGCGTGCTGATTACCTATGAAGGATGATTTTCTGTTTTGCAGCCCTCTGCTTTTGTCTTCTTTCCCTCTACTGGCAGAAGCTCAGTTGCTTTAATAAGCTGAGGGATGTGAGAAAAGCAGCTTTAACGCTGTCGCCCCGACATGACATGAGTGAGATCCCGTATACTCTTCGCTATTCCTTGTAACTGGTATGTGTGTTGTTATATTAACCCCGTTTATATTTGGCAGTTACATGCATCTCTAGTTAGTCAGTTAGTCTAGCACAGTGGTTCGCAAACTGGAGGGGGCGGAGCAATTTTAGGGGGGCGTGGCAAGCCAAATGTCACATATGCTAATACACAGGTGGGTATTGAGGGGAAACCACAGTGTGTTATGTGTCCGAAATACCAGCTTATGACGATCTGAGTCCTAACAAGATAGGACGCCACTTACACTCAGTCCACACACAGTCAGGTATTTTTAAAAACTTTTTTTTTTTATAAAAATCCTGTCCACACGAGCACTGTCTTAAAAATATCTCTGTCCAAACACAACATCAAAGCATGAGACATTCTTGTGGAAGCATGGGCTCGCTTTCAAAGTTGTCCCAAAAATAATCTTGTCTACAAAGGTGGGGGTGGGGGCGGGGGCTACAGAAAAAGCTTGGCAATCGCTAGACTCTGCCAAATCAGCCCATAAACCAATCAAAACTCTCCTCCTCAAAAGATCTCCTTCAAAAAACCACTACTTTTCACACCATTGTTTCTTAGCCACACCAACCTTGCCTTAAACCATTAGCCTCCTACATTAGTCATTGTGGTTAGGGACCATGTACATGTACTGGGAGTGGTTCTGCTTGTCAAATTTAGCTTGGGAAGACGGATGTATTTACACTTGGAAAACATCTGGCCTAAATGCATCTCAAATCACTTTCTGAAAGAACTTCAGCAATCTGTTTTAAATTCTTAGGCTCTTCACACTTGCTTTTGTATGCAAATAAATACTTATCCAGAGCCAACATAACCCAGGTACTCAAGGCTAATGAAATTAAATGACCAGGTGTAAACAGGCCCAAAAAAAGTCTGCTCAAAACTCTGACTATGTGTTTAGAGATGGTTCAGGGGAATGTACAGCAGTGGTAAATGAGAACGCTGCTGGCATCTCTCCCATTCCTTTCTTCCATGCGTTACCAGTCCGAGGCCAAGGTCTGCATGGCAGACAGCGTCCTTGTAGAGGAAATTGGGGAGAGAAAGGTCTCTCCTTGAGAGGGTTTTTCCTTTTTTTTCAACTCTCCAAGAGCTTTTTTACCTGAGGGCTGCGTCCTTTTTCTCATTATCAACCGAGGTGAAGATGGAGGAGCTTGGTAGAGTTCAGAATCTCCATCTGTCTTTCTCTTCACCCCAACAGTGAAGGACAGACAGAGCAACATCTGGAGCAGTGGACACTCCTGGGGGCTAAGAGAGGGGCGGTATAACAAGTATGGCAACATTGGTTGGTCAAAGGCGCCCTTTTTGGAGTTGAGGTATTAGGCATGTCTTATAATTATGATCCCACAAGTCTGACACTCCGTCAGGAAACACCTCAGGATCAGCCGGCTCGTTCAGTCTAATGACTGCTGCTTCACTGTGCACAAAACAACTACAGTGAGGTCACTGCCAGTAAACCAACCAATGACTGGCCTCATGAGGAAAGTTTCCTGCGACTCACCACAACACGATGACGTGAGGTGATATTCAAATGGCAGAACGCTGATGCACAATTCTCCGCACCAAAAAGCAATGTTCATCTGTATTGCCAGGGACGCTGGGCAGAGGAAAAGAAAGTGAGAAACCCTTGCAAACATTAATATACCATATAGATCATGAATGTGCCGCTGCAAGCTGCGTATTTTTCCCAGAAGTTGATGAATGTGCTTTGAAAAAGACACATTTCCTTGAAGTGAGTCATGCCACTCATGGGGCCCTAGGAGACCAAGTCTCATGTTGCTTGTGTTTCTTTCTTTCTTTAACTTTTCTTCATGGCAGATGTTGGTGAAGTTGATGTGAGATAAGTGCATTCTGCTTACATCTGTAATTACAGGTTGTACTGTGTACACATTTATATTTGAGGGAAATGTTCAGAAGATACTGCAGTAGATTAGTCTAGCAAACGGGAGTGAAGAGACTGTCAAGCACAACAACGAAATGTGAGCTCTACCAACAGCGCCCGGGGAGCAATGTAGTGGGACGGTACCTTGATCAAGGGTATCTCAGTTGTGCCCGGGCTGGGACTTAAACCTGCGACCTTCCGGTCGCAAAGGCATTGTCCTAACCACTAGGCCACCACTGCCCACAACAAGTCAGCGTTAGTGTTGTGTTTGCCAAACAGGCTTCATTGTTAAGTCCTGTGTGCACAAAGCAGTTCGGTGCTGGGAATAGGATCATTAAAGGACACACTTCAAGGCATCATCATCCACCACGAAGTGATTATGGCAAAGGGAGTCTACTTCAGGGTACCCCAAAATGGAGAGCAGAGAAAAGAGTTAAATTATTTTTTGTGAATGTAACACGCATGAAGGTTTTGATTGACCAGTCGATGAGCTGAATCAGGTGTGGTGGGGCAGGAAATAGAGGAAAGTGTGCAGGCCATTGGGTCCCCTGGAGCAAAATTAAGAAACTGCACTAGGGTATCAACCCCCAGACTGAGGGTAGTAAAATGTGCACGAGAGTGTGATGGGAGCAAGTGAGATACACAACGTTTGGAGAGAATGCCTATTGTCGGTGAAGCAAAACGGAGCGCAGCTTGCAACGGGTGGCGTTGAGGGGCTGACAGATGGGAGGGAGGGCGAGAGACACTGCAGGGAAAGCGGGTGATGGATCGCCCGGCACAGCCCGTTAACGGGTGGAAGTTGCCGAGTCCACGGGGAGCTGGGTTTAAGCGAAGGAGAGGAGGAGGAGGACGAAAGAGACAGCTGACGAAGACGAGCGAAACGGCTTGCGCCAGAAGCCCCTCAGAGATAACCTCAGAGACCCTGCAGAACAAAACCAGGGCATTTGTTACAAGAGCAGCCTACACATAGGCACAAGAGTGCTATTCATTGCAGGGGGAGACATGAGCAAAGAGGGCAGCATGCTCTCAGATGGGTTTGGAAGATTAGATGGGAAGAGATGAGACAGAGCAGAATTCTAAAGCTTCATTTAGACGTACAGAAGACAAATTGCTTGCCAAACTCTGAATAAGACCTTTGCTGATGTATTTGTCTGTCACCATGTCCCACACATTTTTTGCCAGGCTTCAGACATGCTTTGGCCTTCCCTCATGGTGGGATGCTTTTCAAATACTGGCTTGCTTAACTTGGGGAGTCAAGTGCAAGAGAGCGAATGTGCGCGGGTGTGTGTGCAGGGTCCGAAATTAACTCCCGTCAAGTGCCAAACACAGGAAGATTTTCTGTTTGGCCAGTAGATAGTAGATGGACTTTCCTCGACCCTGGTGGTTAAATGTTTGTAACTAAATAGTCATGTAAAAGACAATCACTGTGCGGAGAGTTTCTACCTTACTTTGATCTTTGGGTGCTGTACTTCTACCCTGTATCACCCCTCTCCCTCTTCCTCTCTCCCTCTCTCTCTCTCTCTCTCACACACACACACTGCTGCTAAGTATCAGGGTAATTATAGGTGAGGTGATAATGTTGAGAAACAGTAAGCCAACCTTCAAAAAGAAAAACATCCAAGAAAAGAAGAAGAAGCACCTGCCAAAACACATTTTTTGAAAGATGGGCTACAGTGTGATGTGGAGACAAAAGGTGATGCACTGTTCTGTGTGCTGTGGGTATCATTTTTTTGTAAAAAAGTTAAAAGGTTCATTTTGGACCCTGTGTATGTGAGTCTGTATATGTGTGTGTGTGTGTGTGTGTGTGTGTGTGTGTGTGTGCATGTGGTGTATATTGTTTTAGCTCTGTGTGTGTGAAAGTGAATGGCAGCCAGTCTAGCAAAAAGCAGCAACACTGAGGCCAACCCTTGAAACAACACACATATGCGCGCACACACACACACACACACACACACATGCACACACACAAAGAAGGAGCCATAAAACACGTGCCATGTACACACATCACACAGCCAAACAAACTACAAGATTACTAAATCCAAACACACACACACACACACACACACACACAAACACCCTCAAGGACAGTCATGCTCCTTGCTGTGCGATGGTATTTGTGGCACTCATGCAACACGGCCACCCTGGACTGACCACAACAGGGGGTCAGCATTGTGTCCATGCCTGGGTGGGCAGCAGCAGCAGAAAAACCCACAAAACCCACCTTAACCTACAGATACACACACACACACACACACACACACACACACACACACACACACACACACACACACACACACACACAAACACACA
>JBBPDA010000081.1:6330350-6342596 GCA_037974385.1 Arnoldichthys spilopterus | reverse complement strand
GTCTGTCTGTCTGTCTGTCTGTCTGTCTGTCTGTCTGTCTGTCTGTCTGTCTGTCTGTCTATCTATCTATCTATCTACATTTGTGAAGTGTGTACTAGACATTCTACATTCTATGCTACAGGTGTTTATGTTCCAACACAAGATATTAGATCTGAAGGTACTGGAGTTTTGCAATGGCTGTTGCAAATTAAGTCTTTTACTTTGTTTTTTTCTTTTTTTTTCCCAGAAAAGTATTGTTGAATCTTTACTGGATTTTTTTTTTAATCTAAACCTCTTTTTCTCAATTAATCGTCAAAATATTGATGAAATTGCTCAATATAAGTAGCATCACTACTGTGCACTGTTACTAGAACCCATTACTCACCTCTTCATTATTCCAGCTGTATTTATTGTTAACCAGTCTAAAGCTTCACAGTACCATACACAGCAAGCTATCAACCTTTCTATATAGGATTTGAACCAGATATGCCAACCCAGCAGCGTTTAAACTCTTTCTACAGGGCCCCCTCTTTTATAGATGTGAATATTTCCCTTGTCAGAGTTGCTTACAATTTTTCCTGCGTCCAGCACATCAGATTCAAGAACTGACTGCTGACTTGCTGCCTAATACACCCCTCCACCCCATAACAAGTTGCATCATAATGAAATAATCAATGTTTTTTTTTTCACTTGTCAGTAGTCTTAATGTTACGGCTAATTTTACTACTTTCCTTGTTGCATAAACAGTTTGGGGAACGTAAAAGTAACTGTGACCATTCTAATCCATACTGTGGTGATAAAACAAATCATTTCATATAAATTAAGCTCTAGGCCTGTTCATTGTGCTCAAGATGATCACTACATCTACTCCTTTTGGCTTGAGGCTTAAACACTGTCTGGCAGTTCATAAGTGCTATTAGGTTAAATTTCCCTAATGAAAACTAAAGACAATCGCAATTGCACTAATCATTCAGTTCAGCCCTAGTATAGATATTGCATTTATTAGAGCCAGCCTGTCTGTCTGTCTGTCTGTCTGTGTCTGCCTGCCTGCCTGCCTGCCCGCCCGTCCGTCCAGTATACCAAGGCCACTGAAACCCTGTACACAAACGCCTGGGATGCGAGGTGAGGGAAGAAGCTCTGTCATTGTAAATGTTTATTTGTTTTGACCTAATTCACCTCTTGTATGTGTCATTTCTTTGTGTTACACACACACACACACACACACACACACACACATACATATACATAAATGTCTTTTACGCCAAGATCTCATCTCATCTCAAAACCTGAACTTGCAGTCCTAACACTGAGATGAAAGCATAAAAGATGCTCAAAATAAAGTTCCCGCTTGAAAAAAAATCTAAATCATCATTCAAAAGCAGGAAATCACTGTTTTCAATAGAAAATCAATTTAGTAGCAGGTAAAAGCATTAAATAATTACAGATGAAGTATTAGGGAGTGTAAAATTAAATAAGTAATTAATGTATAATACTATTTAAATGTGTCTGTCCTGATAAACGGTCATGCAGATGAATCTAAAATCTTTGGGGAAAACTTTAAAGCTTACATATGCAGGTTACATTATGGCTGTAAAAAGGCCATTGATCGCTGCATGGTGTCACAGCCAGAGACCCTTTATTGACAATAACTAGGTCACTATTAGAAGAGATTTGTCAATGGCTTAATGACCACAAGAGCAATGCGCGCGCACACACACACGCACACACACAGAGTCAGCAAAACCATTGCTGAAACTATAATGAGGGAAAAAAACAGAGATAAGGAGTCACACAAAGACCTCCACGGTCACAAAGCAACTGCACTGCCTCTGTGATGGACGCTCTGTGAATACTGTCTAAAGATATTGCAGCAATGGAAGGTGGGCTTCTTCAAACAACTGTGACAATACAGTGATGACCCTAAAGAAATGGCCTTTATCTGTGTCTGTATCAGATGTTGTCCTCATCTGCCACTGAATGATAATCTGCTAATTCTACTGAAATAACCACTGACTGCAGAGAGCACCACATCACAGAAACGGATCCTAGTTAGCACGGTTTAACTTCCGTAATGCTTAGATGCGTCCCTTCATTAATACCTCTTCATTTCTGCCTTCATTAATTATTAATTATCCATTTGCAGCTTGGTAGAACGCATCTCTCTTAGCGAGGAAATGTAAATTACAAACATAAAGTCAAAGGGTATGCAAAACGAGCCTCCCATACAGAACTTCAATTCCAGCTACTCACAGAGCCAAAGCCCACTGCAAACTGTACAAACTCAAGCCTGACAGGTGTATTCAGCGCACAACTGTATGAGCCGAGTTATTATTTTCACATCAGATTATATGATAAAGCTTCTCTCGCAGTGGTCCTGCAATGCAAGAAAATGGGTCCTGCAACCTGGTGAGTCATCGAATCCCTCCACACCTAGTTCTAGTTATGGCAATCGTTGAGATTTTGATGCAAAAATTGTAGTTTCATGATAAAAACTGTAGGGAGAATGATTTTGATAAAACAAAAACAAAAAAAAAAGAAAAACACACTCCATGTCTTCATGACTCAGGCTTAGCCCCCAACTCAGGTTTAAAGCATCTGTCAAAGCAAATCTAGTTGTCATGGCAGTTTTTCTAACAGAATAAAGTTTCACACCAGAGTTTTTAATAGAGCGATCAAAGCAGACCATGACTCAACAGAACAGCATCAAAAGAAATCAAGAAAACCATTTACCATTGTGTTTTAATCAATCCATGATCTGATTCAGCCACCCATAATAACAAAAACATGAAGAGAAGCTGGAGAAATGTTAGCGCAAGTGTTTGTGATGGCACTAACATGCGGTGGGCTGCTCTGATTACTCATTATACAGTCATGGTGTTTTTCTCTTTTCTCAGATAAAAATCATTAACAAAGTGGGCTTAAACAGTCACCGCTGAGGCTCATAAAATCAACATGAACTGAACATATCTGGTTTAAAAGTGAGGTCATGTAAGACAAAGTAAATTTCAGACTCCCAAAGGAAAACCAGCCATTTCTTGTCTGCCAAACAAGACTGAGGTTGTTCCTATTGTAAAAAAAAGAAATTGCAGACCTTGCAACCAGTGTTGGAAGGTTCGAGGACTCACATTGTTCATGTACTCGCTAAGCAGGTCTTGCAGAGCCTGGCGTACGGCGTTGCATTCGGCCACGATGCGCTCTCGGCGGTCATCGCGCGTGCATGAGGAGTCCGCCATGAGGGCGGCGCCACTGATGATGCTCTCCAGACGCTCCTCCAGTGATGGCCGGAAGCGCGCCTCACTGAATGTCAGCGGGTCCAGAATGATCTTATTCTGAAAGGGAAGCAGAGAGGAAGGTCACACATGGGGTAGTACCACAAATATATAGCACTTTGACAAAGCATCTGAAAAAACTACACACCCATAGTCCTGTGCGGCTGCAAGCTGCTAAGTTTCTGAACATTTTTGGCAGTACTGTGGTATGTGTGAGTTCATAAGTCATGTTATAGACATTATCGTCGTTGTGTGGTCTTAGTTTTGTGACTGCGGCCATCGTTCTTACCAGTGTAATGGTGAGGTGACTCTGGTTTTGTTTTGACCATAACAGGCAAGTACAATAAAGAGCAGTGCAATAGTGACAAGTGCATTCCTGTGGTTCTTCCCATCCACACACACACACACACACACACACACACACACACACACACACACACACACACACACACACACATATATATGGTCTTTATTTAAGATTCAAGATAGTTTAAACATACATAGTCATAAGTCCAACACGTAGAGAATTGCACCCCCCGTAGGTCAGTGTTATTAAAAAATTATACAACCTGGTCAGATTCGGGGGGTCTAGCAGCAAACTGCAACGCTTTGAAGGTGAGATCAACATAAGCAGGATTTATTTATTTCGCTCCTGCATGAAGGGTATTCATTTATATTTATATCTATATTCCTACATTTTGAATAAGTCAAACGCTCCCTGCAAACTCATCAGAAAATTCAAATGTTTTACATTTATTCATATTTACATGTATTCGTCTGGCTGACGCTTTTATCAAATGCGACATTTTTGGTCCTTCTTTTCCTTCTTGCCTCCAAAATTTAATTTTGAAAGGCTGAGCTGTAATATAATTGCACATAATGAGCAATGGGTGAACTGGCGATGCTGTTCTATTATGCAGTATTCATGCTTTAAGAAAAGGTAATAAATCAGAAAATCACGTTCTGTTCTTGATAAAAAGCATGCAACTGACATTATACCCATGACTCCATTACACCGTTGAGTTTTGGGGGGATAATAGAGGAAAGATCCGTTTGGCATGCTATGCGGCGGCAGACGGCTCAGGGCAATGTTCTGAAGCCTGGAGGCCGTGGAAGCAGAAAGGTGACCTTCAAGGCTAGCTCTGGGGCCTTGGTTACAACCAGCCCCAAACCGTTTAATGGCCCTGTTAAGAGCAGAAGGCAGACTCCAGAGCCCTTGTGCTTTTATTGTTCCAAAGTTTGCCACAAAATAGAGGTTTTACGGTCGCTACAGCAAGGCGGAGGAGAATTACCATATTGATGGTAGTGATATTGTTTTATAGCTGTACAATTTGAATATGCTGTCCGCAGCAGTTTGCAGCTTTAGATGTGTATGTGTGTGTTGGGGGGGCAGGTATTTGAAAAGGGGGTGGAATACGTAAGAAGATATATGGTATTGGAAGAAAAGAATTCCAGCTATTCTCAAAGGACAATTAACCTTAAAATCGCCTTAATATCATTAAAATTCAGTTTTATGGCTTGCACATCGCTCAGGTTATTAAAATAATTTGCCTTTTTATGAGGATCGGTGCCATAATATATACGGTATGAATCACGTATGTTTAGTCCATGATTAAAAAGGTAAAAGCAAAACAGCAGGTGTCCGTTTACTCAGAAACTCAGACGTGTGCACATGAGTTCAGGCTTCTGTGCGTGTGTTTTTTTATTAACACCTAGGCATCTTGTAGCCTTTTTTGAAAGACCCTGTTTCCAAAAATGTAAATAATGTGTATAATGAAAATAATAACAGAACGCAATGATTTGCAAATGGTGTAAACTCTAAATTTACTGAAAACATTACATCACATCAAATTCTGAAACGGATTTGCGGGAAAATAATTGCTCATTTTAAATCTACGTGTTTAAATTAACGTGTTTCAGTAAAGATGGGACAGTGGCATGGAGATAAATGTTTTGCGCCACCACTTCTTATAACTGTGAAATTCAGTGAGTGTTGTGAAATGAAATGCCGTACCATCCTTGCCTAATAATGTTTTTAAGCAATTCAGGGTCTCCTTTGCCATATTTTTTTGTTTCATGATGCCCCAAATGTTTTCACTGAGTAACAGCACCAACAGTTTGGCAGCGTTTCTGGATTACGTTTATAAATGTGTCTTTTTTTTTACACAGTAAATTTTATATTGCATTTGTGGATGCAAGTGATACAGTGAGTTCCTCTTTAGAATATGTTTTTAATGCTTTTTAATGCTGTTTTTAAGATCATGGCAATCCAATACTGGTTTTGGCCTGCATACAGGTCTCTCGAGATTTATGCTCTTCTAATTTATGGGCCTACTGTAAATTAACCTAAATTAGCTGTAAGATGTCCTGCAAGGTTGTTTTTTTGTGTGTTTTTTTTAAGCGTAATACAACTTTTCCAACTTCTGTTGCCCTGACCCAACAAGCCCAGTTAGAAGCACAAAGATCTAATAAAATTTAAAATGCTATTTTTACGCAGCTATTTAGAGAGCAAGGACTGGCTGTGTGTAAATTAACATTGTGTCAAATCCATGTTGACTCAGCTCTGGCCTGCTGTCTCAGCTGATTACTCACTCGTTTTATGGTGACTGATATGCTTCATAGATCTTTCTCGGGTAGATTTGTCTTGCTTTCATATGGTCTTTCATAGTTTATTTTTTTATGGTGATCTGTACACTTTATAAACTTTTAAATTTCTCTTTTCTACTGTTCCATATTCCCTTTATTGTGTTTAACACACATCAGACTTTGAATTTTTCATTATTACAACCCCGAATCAGAAAAAGTTGGAACGGTGTGGAAAACGCACATAAAAAAAGAAAATTTCTACATTTAGAAATCACTGCTGCGGAGGAAGAGGGCATGAGTACTTGACTGGCCTGCCTGCAGTCCCGACCTGTCTCCAATAGAGAATGTGTGGTGCATTTTGAAGTGCAAAATGCAAAAATGAAGACCCCGTACTGTTGCCCACTTGCTTGCAGTAAAAATGGAACAAAATTACACCTGAAACACTTCATCACTTGGTGTCTTCAGTCCCTAAACGTCTTTTAAGTGTTGTGGAAAGGAATAGCAACATTACAAAGTGGTAAATGCTTTACTGTCCCAACTCGTTTTGGAATGTGTTGCAGGTCTGAATGACAGAAAAGGATGTATATTTAAAAATGAAAAGCTGATCAGACAAAACATAAAATATTTTGTTCATATTGTCTGCAATGAAGTCAAAGTAAATTTAGAAATCACTACTTTCTTTTTCTGATTTGGGGTTGTAGTACTATATAATTTCATTTAACAATGAACTCCAGCTTCATGTTTTAAAAGTATATGTAGGAACTACATTGTATTGCTGTATTGCTCAGGACACAAGCACTGCGCGATAGTGTATGTATAACAACCAGCCCCCGATTTAAATTTTTTTTGATTATAAGAGATCTTGCAAAATGTAATAAAACCAATTATTTGTTTTTGTAAATTGTATTGAACCTTTATTTAACTACTGTAACTAAAGCACAAAGAAATAACTTTCGATGGTTTGGCTTGAAAGCACATTTTGAATTTGTCCCTATAACACACAAATGAGAGTAAAAATGTTATAGAATAAATATAAATGTATGTTACAGCAGGGGAACTGGTAAGTGGCGAAGGTATCATGAATGAGTATTAAAGGAGCATCCATCAAAGGCTCAGCAAAATCTGGTCGTGGCTCACAACTTTGTGAGAAAACTGTCAATCAGTTAAAAAAATCATTGCTTCTCAATGCACAATTCAAAACATATATATCCTTAACCATCTACAGTACATGATACTGTGTAAAGATTCAGGGAATTTAGAGAACTCAGCCCATGTAGTGCAAGTCCAGAAATCACTGCTGAATGTGTGTGAGCCCTTATAAGACACTGCATAAGAACCAGTCATGCTATGGTGATAGATATAGCCACACTTCGTCACCTAACGAAAGCCACTGCTGGATTAGGAAAAGCAATATGGCACTGTAAAGATATACACTACATTTAGGCAGAAATACAAATAAAAACATGTATTTATTTAATTATTTACATTTATCATCCTCTTTTTTACCAACTACACCACTGTGCATCACATGACAGAATTAGATCAATAAGCTTGTAAACAACCAGACCATGTCAACAACCATTGTATTGTAGCTGCATACTGAGGAAAAGGCTGTTTCTTGCCACAAGGGGTCAGTACTGCTGGAATATCAAAGCCTGTTATAATCGGTTTGTTCAAAACGGATGGTGGACTAGATCTTTTCAGTTTAAATGTGGGGTAAAGCCTGAAAGCATACTGAGTGACACCACTTGCCATTGGGACCTTATGGAAAACAGCAGCTCATTATGTGTAAAGTAACCATCCGGCTTTTCCATATGGATCTGAGTATGGTACACATGCAGGTTTTACTGCATATAAAAGTACAGCCAATTTTGAGCTAAAAGAGCTCATCTCATTGGCTGTTAGGGGAGGAAGTGGCTGTGCTGGGCGGTTTATGAGACTGTCACGATGCCTGTATCATTTTCATTACTGTTCATTGCTGGCAGATTTGCGGCGCACGGACGCCGCTGGTAGGGTGCCCTTGTTCTCGGCGGCCACTTACACACTCCGCATATTTTTACATGTTCTCTCGTCGGGGGAAAGGGCATAGACATAAGCAATGCATGGCTGCCGCCTGCAATATTCAACAGGGCCGTCAGAGACAGGAATCTGTTCAGTACTTTGCGATGACACCACTTCGGCTTTGTAGCTGCAAATATGGATATTAATAAATACGTCCAAAAAGATTCACACAGCTACGCAAACATTCCTGAAGCTGAACTACTCCTGCCGTGGAACTAAAAAGTGCAAATCGATTTATGCTACAAGACAGAACTTTGTGTGGACTGGGTCCTATAGCTAAACGCCATGTGTAATGAGTAGCAATTTGTCCAGTATAAACAGAGTCGTGAGAGGTACAGAACATATAAAAAGAAGCACAGGTTCCAAAAAGTGAACGTGTGCAGCAGCAGAGTTATTTAGTGTCATACCAGTGTATCTTTTAAGTATGAAGAGGGAGAGAGGGAAATGTCAGCTACCTTCACACTGCAGTATGACATCGTTATTTATCAAAGAAGAAACAAGGAGACAGATATGGGAGAAACTGAGAGAGAGAGAGAGAGAGAGAGAGAGAGAGAGACAGGGAGAAAGCAAAAAGCATTAGGCATAACCTACTTTCACACTCAGAAAGCTGAGTGACTAACAGACATGAGTGCTAGAGGTGTGTGTTTTATGCTATGATATACACTGATCAGCCCCAACATTAAACCCCCTGACAAGTGAAGTGAATAACACTGATTATCTCATTACAGTGTCACCTGTCAAGGGCCGGCACATGTTAGGCAGCAAGTGAAGTGAGTCAGTTCTTGAAGCTGATCCGCTGAAAGGAGGATAAACGGGCGAGTGTAAGAATCTGAGTGACTCTGACAAGGTGCCATAATGTGATGGCCAGACGACTGAGTCAGAGCATCTCCAACACAGCATGGTCTTGGGTGGACCAAGGAGGGTCAACCGACCAAACCGTGATGGGCACCCAAGGTTTACTGATGTGTGTGGGGAACGAGTCTAGCCTGTCTGGTCCGACCCCACTGACGAGCTTCTGTGGAATAAAGACTTAACGCAAGGTGTCAGAACTCAGTCCACCACGGTCAGTGCTGAGGTCTGACATGAAGGAGACCTACTCAGTATCAGGTGGGTGATTTAATGTAGTGGCTCAGAGGTTTCACTGTACTGGCACTGTTGCAAGATGCTTCACAGGGGATGAAAAAAAGCATTTTTAAACTTCAATGTAAACAATGTTTACTTTAACATAATTTTGTTACATTTTCACATTCTGCATCATGACATGGCACATTTCAGATACAGAAATGATCTGTACAAATTAAAAGCCAACATTGATTTCACTTGATTGATTTACAGTGTATGGCGTAGTGTGTGTGTGTGTGTGTGTGTGTGTGTGTGTGTGTGTGTGTATATTTATTTATAAATACTACTACTGAGGTACCTTTGAGCAAGGTACCGTCCCGCTACACTGCTCCCCGGGCGCTGTTGATAGTGTGCACATGTGATGGGTTAAATGCAGAGGTCACATGTCGTTGTGGTGCTTTAGTGAGTTCTAGGATTTACTGTTTTGCATTCTCTGTAGAGGACAAAATTATTACTAATATACATGACACCTCTAGTGTCCACTCATCTGCCTGTGTTTGCTGAGATCTCACTTCATCTTTGCCCATTCATTTGAGTAAATGTAAGTGTGTGTGTGTGTGTGTGTGTGTGTGTGTGTGTGTGTGTGTGTGTGTGTGTGTGTGTGTGTGTGAATGAGAACATCTGCGTGGAAGAGGACTTATGATAGACCACTGCATGGCGATCTGATTGAGTTGTACACACACCACCTGCTCCTTCTCCTTCTTCACTGGCAGATCAGGAACAAACTCACTTGATGTTCAGCAACACACTCTCCACAGCCTCACTGGGAAAGATGGGGCTATATCCAAGCCACTGAGTGCACTTCAGTACTGCTGTCCCTCATCATTAATACAACAAACCCAGTAGAAATGTCAGCTATACTGCTCCAGTCTGCGTGCATTATTAAACCATAGACGTCTCATAAACAGTAAGGAAAAGGGTGCAATTGCTAGAAATAGCAGAAAAGAAATTGATACAATGAAAGAACAGTCAGTCAGTGTAAAAATAAAAAAGGCAGAAATTATATCAATACTGGCAGATTAACTGCATTAATAATGGCTTTGGAAAAACACATCTTAAAATAATATTTAATTAAGTATTAACTGTACTTTTGAACAACTAATAAAACACTGGGCTAAAATATCTGATTAATGCAGATGTAAAACTTATTACTTTTTATTTGAAACATAAGATATTAAATATAGTCAGTAGAACAAGATTTCCCACATCACTGCATCCCTAAAGACAGCATGCAAGTATAATCCTGGGTGCAATGATTATGTACTAAACATTTTGTATTTTTCATGCAACAATTATGCAATACTGTTCCACAATTAACTCTTAATTGCTCTTTTCAAGGCAGCTAAACCTTTACTCTCTAGATGAAAACAGGGGAAAAGTATCTGTTTACTCACATCATCAACCATCAGATTTGTATTTATATATTTTACAAACCTCATTTCCTAAAATGCAATAAAAACAAGATTGGGTCATCTGTCAATTCTCTTGGACTTTTATTAACACTGTCCAATGTTTTCACTGCTTTTCATGAATGTCTGTTATAAATATAAACAATTTTAGAATTTGTTTATATTTACACAACACACTCAAAAAAGTTGGGCTGGAGCAGAATAAGCATGAAACGTTCTCAGCACAAGATTAGGAAGAATTGAGGTGTTTCACGATCAGTACATAATATTGTGAAAAAGATTCAGGGAATCTGGAGGACAAGGCCAGAAACCTTCAAGCCCTCAGAAGAGAGAAACCATCATGCTACTGTGATAAATATAGCCACAAGGGCTCCGGAGGACTTCAGAAGACCAAGGCCACTTAACACAGTCCACCACTGCATCAAAACAGAAACCAACTTCAGTTTAATACAGAAATACACAAGTTCTCTGGATACAAGCATCTCTGATGAACTGAAATCCGTGAAAACATGTGCTGTACTCGAATCTTCCAGGTTGTTTTTGGGAAAAATGTGACTTTCTGGCACTGTGTGCCAAAGAGTACATTAAATGTTTTGGGATTTTAGAAAGACATATTTTCCCATCAATGCAATGTCTTTTCCCATCAAGTCCATGATTATTTTGACAAGACAATGCAAGCCTCATTCTGTATGCGCTACAACAGCATGGCCTTATAAACACAGAATGCATGTGCTTGACTGGTCCCCCAGCCATTCAGGTCTGTCACAGACTAAAAATGTTTGTAGATTTATAAAGAGGACGGACAACTGTCACCATGGACGGTTGAGTAGCTGAAATCTTGTAACAAGCAAAGATGGACAAAAATTCTTCTTGCAAGACTGCAGCAGTTAGTCTCCTCAGTTCCCAATGATCAAACAGTGTAGTTAAAAAGGTGGGCAATGCAGCAGTGGAAAACACACCATCTCAACTTATTTCGGTGTGTTGCAAGAGTCATTTTCATGTTCATATTTACAGAATACATTGAAGTTGATCAGTGAAAACTTTGGAAATGTTTTTTTGAACTTTTAACACAAGTTCCGGAGAGTTAATGAATCACACATTCTTATTTTAGTGCATTTTATTAAAAGAAAATACTTCTGGAAATGGGGTTTGTATTTATGCTCCATCATCATCATGAATACTAATTGAGTATTACACCAGAATATGCCTCATGTTTTCTCCAGGATTCAAAATACTATTCAGACTAGGATTTCAGCAATAGGAAATTAACAAATAATTAGTGATGTATACTGTTATGGGAAAAGAAAAAATATTTAAAAAAAAAAAATATATATATATATATATATATATCAAGATTTTTGGTCACACAGCTCAGCCCTACTTACAGAAAGAGAGACTCTTTCTTTTCAGGGAAATGTATAAAAATGTCAAATGTCTCAGCAGGGATATAAATCCATCAGGCACATTTGTGTTCCATTTTAAAATGGCTTCAGATTTAGCTTTAACATTTCAAAATGCATGACAAATCTCCATCCTTATGACCACCAGAGACAGCCTAGACTACACTTCAATTACATGGTCAACAGCAGTGCTTTAAAGGAGATTTTCTAACGTTTTCAGTGCTTTTTTTGCCACATTGGACTTTATGACAAAACATTTGTGTGCCAAGCAAAAACCCTCAGCATGCGCATTATTTGAAATAGCTTTAGATGAACAAATATGTACCATGTACCCTCCATGCAGGTGTGCACGCACACACACACACACACACACACACACACACACACACACACACACACACACACACACACACACACACA
>JBBPDA010000081.1:6302333-6313743 GCA_037974385.1 Arnoldichthys spilopterus | reverse complement strand
GAGAGAGAGAGAGAGAGAGAGAGAGAGAGAGAGAGAGAGAGAGAGAGAGAGAGAAGGGAGAGAGAGAGAGAGAAGGGAGAGAGAGGAAGTGAGGGGAAGGAGAAAATGGATAAAGGAAGAGAGAGAGGGCACAACGAAGGAGACAGTAAGCACTTGTTTGAGTGTGTATGTAAGGGGGAAAAACAGCAAGAGGAGATGACAGAAACTGACAAAAGGTCAAAGCTGAGCACGCAGGGCTTTCTGGTGGAAGTGTGAAAGGAAGTTTAAAACAAACAAACTAATCACTCCAAACATTTACAAACACGGAGACAGGAGCCGATTGTAGTGCTAGTGGTTTATGGGTTTACTTTCTGTAGAACTGTGTTATCTCTTGATCAGAATATTCAATCATTCATGGGCAGCTAACGTTAGCAAAAAAGCACAGTCACTTATGCTGAATTTACTAATAGCTCTCCATTTAACGTTCTCGTCTAACAAGTTGGGGTGGCTCTTCGTCACAGGGTTGTGATGAAAAATCAAGTCTTCTGTGTGGTAGACCCCCTTTCTCAAGTTTGACTGAAAGGTTTGCGGATAGAAACTTTTCTAGACCCTCTAGACAGAGTAATCCACGCATGTACACACAGTTCTATGGAAAGTGAAGTGCTTAAGGGAGCTGAAGATTTCGGTTATTAGGTCTAATACAAAAGCATAGGTAGCTTTACACTGTTTCTGGATGTCTTCCATAATGAAAAACCCAATGCAAACATAAAGAGGGGATGGGATGTTGGAATGCTAGTTCTTATTACATTTTCCGTCTACACAAATCCAGGCTTGTCCAGATATTGTACAGAGAAAACCGCACAGGCTTGCACCAGCTATAAAGAGTTAAATTCACTATGCATACACACATACTCAAGCTCATCCACCCACACACCTATCCAGGAATCTCTAAATCGTATTAGGAGGCCGGATAACTGACCAGCAATCTCAATCTAAAGTAACCTAAATTGGCAGGGAACTGATTTAGCAAAAAGAACTAATGCAAACTGACTACTAACCTACCTCAGAGACTGATTCAGTAAAAATTATTATTTATTTTTATAAATAATTTTCACTGCCTGGGTATTAATTTAACAAGAAATAATTTAACTCAATAACTCACATACCAATGAAGATCCTGATCATTAAATAATTTGGTAACACTTCAAAAAAGGCAGCTGTTATTACCACTGTAATGTATTTATCAAGCATTACAGAGCCCTTAGTAGCCAAAGTTCAACACAAGCAGTGGTCCAGGGCCAGTAAAAAAGTCGATTGGTCTGTTCAGACCAGTGACAGTGTCTCCACCAATCACAGTCACAAGTCAGTTCCCCTGTGATAGGCTATTAAAGGTAACATACAATTACCTAACAAGGGAAGCCACATCACATGTTAGAAAAAACAACGTGGAAACACTGTCACTGGGCTGAACAGGCCAATCAACTTGACTGACATAGCTTTTTACAGGCCCTGGACCACGGCTTATGCCAAACTGTGGTTTATTGAAGGCTACTGGCTTGATAATGCTCCATAAGAACATTACAGTGGTGTAATAGCATTTAGCTTTTTTAAAGTTTTACCAAATACCTCAATGCTTTTAATTGTGGGTGTATAAATGCGGTAAATAAATTAAGAAAAACAGTTGTCCAAATATGAAAATGCTGAATGAGAAGCAGACAACTCAACTGTGAGTTGTTGTGAACCCACCTATGCAGTGAGGCAATTCACCTTACTTAGGAACAAATAAGCTCTGAATGGCCTTTAGGACAGGAAGACATCGTATTGTGAAGCCATAAAGGTTTGTAACGGTCCCGATGAGGAAACTGTGGCACAGAGGAAGTCGTGGAGTTTGCTCTGCTTTCGCAATTGACGAAAAATAGGTGGGAAAATAATTTACAGTCTCAATCACGGTTGGTAGCCTGTCAAGAACTCGCTTCACTTATTGAGCATTTCAACCCCCCATGAGAGATATTTTTTTCTCAGCATCCTCCAGTATAATGGAAAGTATTGTGAACACTGTGCTCAAAAAAAATATTTTATTATAGTGTATCACAAGCTCTTCACTTAGACCAGTTAAAATTCCTTTAGTTCTGTAGCACTGCTAACCAAAACGAGAGGCTTCCTATGATTGTGTAAAGCAAAATGGAGAATTTGCCTAGGGTCTCAAAATCACTAAAACCGCCCCTGAGCCTAAGCGTTTAGGCCTGCGAATGTACAGAGAAAATCTTATGATTAATTTAAAAAAAAAAGTCAATCTGTCCACCTGTGCTACCACCTTTGGCAGACTGAAAAAAATTAATGTTTCTGGTCATAAGTCTGAATAATTATAGTTGTTGCCGTTATCATGTAGCTTGTGCTAATTTGGCAATATTGCCAGATGTTCGAGGGACTTCTGATGTATATGCCCATTTAGAAGGTGGGTTCTGCGCAACCTGTGCTTTTATTTTAATTAGCATTTCGCATAGCTACCTGTTCAACTAACCTGTCTTAACAGCAATGGCTGCATGTCTTCATATTAATAACTACTGTGCAAGAACATAATGCACAGCACAATAGAAAGTGCTCCATTCAATCTAGATATTACCTATTAGCAGGCAGTGCATTACCATATGGTGTCTTGATAAGGTTTGAAAAGGTTTTAGAGCATTGCAGTGGCTAACTTATGATTTCATACGATCACAATCTCCTATTCAAGCAAATCATACACTGTACTACTGATGTTTCCAAACTTCACATGAAACTTTGTTGGCCAGTAGTAATTGTGTATTTACTTTCCCAAACCAACAGAACGATTGCCTGCTAGATGTTGCACTGACTGGCCAAATGATATTCCTTGTCTATCACAGAGTGTCTTTCATGTGTGACATATCTGACAATACTGTTCAACATAAGATTGCACACGGCTCCAGCCTAGCCTTTTTCCTGGTAATACCGCCTGGTAGTGAGCTTTACTGAATATTTTAGGTGCACTAGCCCATAACTTAAACTGACATGCAACAGAACACGTTTATAAGTTATCTTTACTGTATTACTGATTAACGTTTGGTATAAAAAACAACAGACAAATGAAAATGGAACAATTTGATGTTTTATTGTGAAGGAAAAAGTCACAAATTCAAGCAGACTACAGTAGCAGAGGAAAACACCCATGCTAGAAGGAAGCAACAGCAAGCACAGCCAGGTACCGCAGTATTATGGTAACGTTGGTAACTTCAGTATAATAACTCACTTTCGTATTGTCCAAGCCTCACAAATAATGAACAGACTACTGACAGAAATGTTGCACAACATGGAGTTTCTCATGCTAATGTTTTGTCTTCAGCAGTGCATGCAACAACAAATCATAGCAATGTGCATTCCACTGTATACCTCTACATTAAGGTTTTATATAGGTTTTATTATAATTATTGGACGACATATATCCTGTCCATGAAACCTTACTGGACATCCAGACTCAAAACCAGTGGAATTATTATAGAATGTCTTCCACAAACTCCTGCCACAGAGTTGGAAGCATATGCTAGTAATTCATGTAATGAAGCTTCAGATGCACAGTTCTTGTAATGATGTTGCTTCCAGAGGCAATTTGGAACTGTGCAGTGAGAGATCCAACAGAGGATACGTGACTGTTTCGTGCCACAAGCATCGGCACTCTGCTATCCTGCCCTGTGATTTTGGTCTATCACTTTGTGCATGTGCTGCTGCTGTTCCAAGACATGTAAAGTTGCTGAGCGCCAAAGTACAAACCACTGCGCTGCTAACGTTTGTCTTTGCAGACCCTTTGGCTATTTGCTTGAGATTTTTAACACCTGTTAGCTTATACAGTCATGTGAGAGAGAAAAAACAACAACAACTACACCCCATGGAATATGTTGATTTTATTTCTACATATTTGATTGATGTTCTTCTCATCCAACACATTATATTGTACTGTTGATCCAACGTTAACATACAAATGATCGATAAAAATGTCACCTTTATCACAGTGCCTACAGACAAAGGTGCTACACTTGAACAAAACTACAGCAGTCTTACATTTTTCAAGCATTGTTCAACAAAAATATCAACAGATGCAATGTTCTTCCATGGGGGAATAAGTACACCCTTGGCCTCAGAAGCTGATATTGGCCCCTTTAGCAGAAATAACTTTTTGTGTAACTGTCCATCTGTCTCAGACGCTGGCCTGCTGAACTTTCTGACTGCTCCTCCCTGCCAAATTACGGCAGACTTGCACTAATGTTCTTTTTGGAGAGCAAAGGTTTTTCCTAACATGCCTCCCAGACACGTCAATTTTTATTTCTGATTGTAGACGTATGCACTTTTACACCAACAGCTGCAAGAATTACCTGCCGATCCCATGATGAAAGAGACTGCTTTTGCACCAAACTATCTGCCCTAAGACTGAATCTGCTGGAGCAGCCGGTAACAGACAAACTGGCACGCGTTGCAGATGATTTTCCTTAAAGCAGATTTTTTTTATGATTTGACTTTAAAAAGATGGATGAAGCATGCCCTTCCATTTTATAGCAATTAAGGCAAAATTCCCCTGCCATCTTGACACGTTTGGAAACAGACGTTTGCAGCAAGGACTAGAGTGGACAATGGGCCACACTTACTCCCTATATAGATACTGTATTGCACATATAGGAAATTCTAAGGCTTCACAAACTTGCAAGCATTACTGTAATGCTATTTATCCCTCCTGAACTGCTCTGGGACAGCAGAGTCTTCCTGCCACCTGAGTGTCCATTTCGAGAACCCTAGGCCCCACAGAGAACCGTGTGCAGACACCAGCTGGCAATCGTCTCAGGGCTGACAGAGACTGACCATTCCTAGCAGATTAGCAACCTCTCACAATTCTGAGTCACTGAATTATCTGCTGCTTATGAGTTCAGGTTTCGTCCCAAATCTCAAGAAATGTTCTCAAACCACCATTGCCACCACAAGGAGAAGCACTAAAGCATAGGTAATCGAGTGGACTTTTTAAGGGCTCTTTGCGGCAGAGTGATCGCTTCCCTGTGATTGAGTCTTGATTACTTTGTGTCTGCAGAAAAGGAAATGGATTAAGAGTCACCTAGAGGCCAGCAATTCCTTTGAAAGGCTTTACAGTTCTTTATTCAAGCATCAAGGTGAGGAACTACAGCCAGTGCTTCAGACGAGACAGAACGATGCCCCAGCCCTAGAGAGACCATAAGCGAACCTCGACCCCTCATGTTTCTTTCTCACCTCTGTGCGGTGCAGTTTGAAGAACCTTATTCTATTGGTCACAGAAGCAGTTTATTAATCACAACATGGGCAGTGGAGGTCTAGTGGTTAGGACACTGCCCTCGGGACCTAGTCCCAGCCCGGACACTACAGAGGTACCCTCGAGCAAGATACCATCCCGCTACACTGCTCCCCGGGGGCTGTTGATAGCTGCCCGCTGCTCCACGTGTGCATGTGTGATGGGTTAAATGCAGAGGTCGCATTTCGTTGTGGGGCTTGAGTGTGTTCACAATGACAAATAGTCACTTCACCTAGTATATCAAAAACATTCACAGATGCTAATCAGACCATAAACAGTCTGTTTTAGAGTTAAGGATGGCGCTCAGATAAGGTGCATTTGCCTATTTGTTCCCTGTTAAATACTAAATGAGAGCTGGAGACACAGCATGAACTGAGTGACTCACACAGTGCCCACATTCAGACAGAAAGACAAAAAAAAGGATGAAGAAAACTATAGTATTTAGCTGAATGCTAGTCAGAAATATTGAAAGATTTTAAGGTCAGCATGGCACTCTACAAGATGCACATCAACTGTTAAGGTTATCCAGTGCAGAAAGTTCAGAGCCACCTTAACTGCAACTCTGCACTCCCGCAGGACAGCCCGCTTCTCTAGTGTAAGAACAATGTCACAGAGTAGCCCACCGCTGTGTACGAAAGCACATGTTGGAGGAGTGAAAAAGGAAGCACTGCCAGAAGACTTGGCAGCCATGTTGATCATTTCCATAAGTTCTAATTTAACTGCCGTGGCAACGTCGGGCCCCCTACTCTCAGATAGAAAGCCAAGCCTGCTTTATTGCTTGCTGCCTATGGCAGAGGCCACGGGTAAAAGACTTGCAACAATGAAGCTCCAACAACAGCACAGTACAACTCTAATAGGCTTCATTATGCAATACACTGGTCCTCTTAGGGATTAGCTAAGTGATTGCAATGCTATTGTGAAAACACACTGCTAAATGATAAACCAGGCTAGAATGGAAAGTAAAAGCTAGGAGTCTCCTCTGGATTGGCACAATGCGAAAATACCCGAGAATACCAATGGATCAGAGACGATTAAAACTCCTGAGGTGAACACTAAAACGTAAACATTACTATACCATGCCAACTTAATTTAGTTTAGAACAGCCAAGGTGGACCAAAGTGCTTGACATTTTTGAGCAACAAAGTAGATAAAATAATAAAATAATAATAATTACATAGACACTGAAAATAAAAAATACAGACAGTTCAGCAAAGGATCTCACTGCTGATTAAAAGCCAGGGCACATAGGGGACTTTTAAGCTGTGCTTTTAAAACAGCTAGGCTAGGTTCTAGCCTGATGTGGAGAGACAGGTCGTTCTTAGTGGGTATTCTACTATATCACTCTCCATATAAAGCAATAATGAAATGTAATTCATATTACATTATTAGCTTTGGCTGTATAACCTAATGGTTAATAACGTGCTATTTTGAAATGTTAACATATTCAAATTAAAGTTTACAATTGTTTGAAAATGCCAGCTAACACTTACAGCTGTATACCCAGAGATATTTTCAGAAACATCCAACAGCAATATCATTTACCCTGAACTGAGCAGAAATGCAGCATTCTGTGTGACATTCTGCGTGTATAAATTTAACATCTTTCATTATTCTCTCGTTTCAGTACTGAGACTGTTTTATTCATCTTACAACTATTCCAAACAATAGTCCAAAGTCTTCTTTTCAGTTTGAAGAAAAGTATCCTGTGTCTTTAAGGACCAAGATTTTATGAGATGAACAGCTTCTGTTGAACATGCTTCTGCAACTGATTATAACCCCACCCCCTTTTTATTTAGTTACTTAAGCAACAATATTCAACAGTTTATGGGCATCCACTAGGATAAAGATTATTTTCTTTGGTAATTGTTATTTTTTCCCTGGCAAATGACTTAGAATTAGTAGAAGTCATTTACTGAAGGCCCACCGGCAGCATACATACGTGCTTATTGGGGGTGTAAAGTTTCATCATGATTGCATCCTATCTGAGATTGTGTGTGTGTGTGTGTGTGTGTGTGTGTGTATAAACTGGATTCATTTCATGACGGCTTATAACAAAATCTGTGTTTTTGTTGCCTTGCTCAACGAGGACAGTTGACAAACAACCATTTATAAACGAATGAATGAATGACTGAATGAATGAAATACATGCAGGGAAACTGAATACAGAAGTGTCTGTAGTATGGATGTTGTCAAAACCTATATAATAAAGAGGTGTCCTTCATGCCTCAGTCATAACTGTGTTGCACGAAGCCCTGCAAAGCCCTCATATGTCAAAACATATGGGCATGTGTCACGCCTTAAAATCTACATTCAGCATGCTGATGTGTCATAAGGCCATGAAATACTGTGGAGAAATATAAGCATGTGCACTCAACTGTACATCTCCATTATATGATGGAAATAGTTCACCATTATAAGAGCCTTCAAGGTCTGAAAACTTTGAGGGATTCGTACACACCCTATGACAAATACAAGGCATCCAATACAAATACCACCAAGCCTCTGGTCCTTATTATAGTGATGTGATGGTAAATAAATGTAATGAGGCACAGGCCTCTAATTAGTCTACTATGTATGGCCCTAATGACTAAAGGCTCTATTCTATGCTTTTTCCTCAACTTAACACATCAACTGGGATCTCATCCAACTTGACAGGAAGTAAGGTTCTTGCTTTGTCCTTCTTCACCAAATATAGCACCAGAGGAAGAGGAGAAGAAAAGAAAGCAGGAAAGGAAATGTCAATTACAATGATTTGATTATGATTCTTTTCTTTCTCTTGCAATAAGTGTATTAATCCCACCCCTAGACCTGGAGGAACCCCAGCTCTGCACATTTCCGTACTCCCAAATCATATGGTCACAACTAATCAGCTAATGAACACGTCCATCCTGTGAGCATGTCAGAGTAAGAAAAATAAAGACATGCGCAGGGTGGGTAAGTCTCATTTTCCCAAGGATTTTTGTGATCAAAGGAAAGGTGATGTAACACAGTGGTAAACATGGCCTTGTCCCAAAATCTTTCAGAGTTGCAGGCATAAAATTTCAAATTTTGTTCATATTTTACGAAATGGTTACGTTGGTCAGTGGCAACATCAGAGGTTTTATCTTTGTACAACTGTCGATTAAATAAAGATTTACAAAAACTAACAAATCACAGATTCTTGGTCATATTTGCACCTTTCTAGAAATGTTAGTTAGTCAAATAGTTTGAATTTTGGACAAGGCCTAATTTTGTTCCTACATTACAGTCTCTTCTCTCCCGTTGCAGGACAGTGGCAAAGTGCTCCTGGTCCCAACTCTCGTGTTTATTTTTGAGTGAATAATTATTAACAAAACAAACATGAATAATTATCAAGGCAGTGACACAGCGATAAACAGGACAAAAACAAGTCAAGAGATCTGATGATACTTGACATTCCACAACAAGTGCAGTTTAATCAGCACCTTTGGATTCAGTGTATTCCTACAGCACAAAAAGACAAGTCGGAAAAAGAAAACGTGGTGTCACACAGAAGACTCCAAGCTGTGACTGCAGGGAGTACGATACTGCGCGCTGCCACGTGTGGGATCAAACTTTGCAAAACAGGAGCTCAGGCAGGAGGAGATAAGAATGGGCTACAGCACTGGTAATCTCTCTGCCCGGTTTTGTCTTGTATCCCAGGGGGCTGTGTGACTGCAGACGCATCTTTGAGCAGAGGCTGTGTACCTGGGCTCAGGAGCGCCCTCGCTCGAAGCTTTTTTACACCTTGAAGCTTTAGACTTGCAAGCTTGGCAAAGTAGAGGATTTACGTGAAAAGACATAAACAAGCTTGATATGTCTCTCCTGTCTCCCTGTTTCTTCCTACCCTGTCACTCCTCTCTCTCTCTCTCTCTCTCTCTCTCTCCCTCTCACTCTCTCTCTCCCCCTCTCACTCTCTCTCTCTCTCTCCCCCTCTCACTCTCTCTCTCCCGCTCGCTCTCTCTCTCCCTCTCTCTCGCTCGCTCTCTCTCTCTCCCTCTCTCATGATCCTGCTAAGAACAACCTTGACTTCAAGACGAGACACCATGAAGGAGAAGATGTGAGTGGCTACTCTAGACGCATGCACGAGCTGACCGGCGCTTTATCACATGAGGGAATTGAAAACAGATCAAAGTGCCGGCTACCACAGATGCCTCTTGAATCTTAATTTAGATGAGACAAAGAGGCTTACTTTGAAGTTCAGATATACAGCTTTTTCTACTTATTTATTTATTATGAAAAAGAGAAATGAAAAGGGGGAAAAAACACCAATGGAAATACCAGCAACGTCACACTGATCATTTTTCAAAGGGGGGATTTTGCAAAACTTTTCTGCAAAAAGTGTTACAACAGACCACCAAACACATGCCACGTGAGAAAATTTCTAGCACAAAGTGACTCCGCCAGCTGGAAGGCTATTCAAAACACCGCAACAGAGCTGAGTCGACATGAGCGTAACACCATACTGCGATTACATTGCTCTATATTGAAAAATGTACTACAACAAACAGAAACCACTGATTTGGACTCTGATTGTTTTGACCAAAATTATTGTTGGTCATGTCATGTGCATGGCTTCATTCATTCCACCCACAGAGATTCATCTGGTACACCTGTGACTGTTCAGAATAGTCACAGCATGTAAGAAAGCAAGTGATTTAGGCTCTTTTTTGATAGCGCAGCCTTGAAAAAGCCACTATACCAATATCCTTTGAACAACATACTGTACAACCCTTAACCGTACCCTAGTTATACCATCTGACTCACAATGAAGTCACACTTCTGCATGACAGTAGGAAATCCAGAGTGTTTATCTATTTATGTGAGTAATAACGTTAAAACCTCTAAGAATAGCTGCTTCTTATATGCTGGACCTATAATGACATAAACTGATTACTTTCCAACCAGTCCAAAAATCCAGGTTAACCTACTTGCAGAGCAGACATAGTAGCCTGATATTGCTGTTTATTATAACGCTTAAAATTATAAAGTTATTAATAATAACTGAGTTTGTTTAGGGCAGTGTCTGTACGGGCTGAAAAGGGTCAGAAATACAATATCAAGTTGTAAATCTTTTAAACCGTGCTCTGCTCCCTCCTGATAAAGCACAACAGTGATGGAATGCAATGCAATCTTTACGAATGTCTCAGCTGTGGTTTTTAAGAGGTGTTCAGCAGAGATATCTTAAAAAGTATAATAATAATAATAATAATAATACTACTACTACTACTAATAATAATAATAATAATAATAATAATAATGTAATATTAATTATTAAATATTGAAATATATTCAATATTATTATTAATAATGTAAGAGGGTTTCATTTTAAAAAAGGGTTTCTGCAGGTGCCGGGAGCAGTGTAACAGGACACCTCAGTGTTGCCCAGGCCAGGACTTGAACCTGCAACCTTCAGTTCACAAGGATAATGTCCGAACCACTAGGCCTCCACTGCCCATGCTATCCTAATGGTTAATAATCCACCATTGAACTGCAGCAGAAGCATGATCTGCTCTCAGGTCCTCACATCCTTGCTATGTTCAGCGCGTAAAATTAGCCTATATCAAAGTTTTAAATTTTCTAATTCTGGGGCCACAGAGAAACATTCTTTGCAGACAATACTGCTTTACGTATTTGAACACAGTAGTGATTTTTTCCATTTTTCATTGCATCCAAAAAAGTTTTTCTTTGTACCAAGAGGCTATAATGTGTACAAGCCCACTAACGCTTAGATTCTGGCAAGGTTTTCAATGCTGCAACTTCTGAAGAAATGAGAACAGAAGTGTGTGTGTGTGTGTGTGTCTGTATGCACATCTATGTATAGCACAAACCTGCTTGATACTAAATAGACGGATAACCATCTTCTCCATGTATCTTAAAGGCTCTAATATGCAGCAATGCTGTGCTACCAAATGCTCTGTTCACCCACACGCACATATACATACTGAGTACTGCCAAATCATTATTAGTCATTTTAGTCTAGCAGAGAGAGAGACAGCGAGAGAGAGAGAGAGAAAGAGAGAGAGAGGGGGGGGAGAGAGAGAGAGAGAGAGAGAGAGAGGGAGAGAGAGAGAGAGAGAGCGAGAAAGAGAGAGAGGGGGAGAGAGAGAG
>JBBPDA010000081.1:6269433-6298029 GCA_037974385.1 Arnoldichthys spilopterus | reverse complement strand
ATATATTATTTTTATTGTATTTGAAACTGCCCTTTCAAAACAATCTAGATTGCACAAATCCCATTAATACAACTGAATTAAAAGTCAATAAATCTTGATCTTGCATGGCGTTCCACCGACACTGATATAAACAGTCTATAAACCAGCAGGAGTTCTCATCTTGTATTAAACAAGTCACAGTGCATTGACAAATACATAGAACAGAGAACTCAATAGATTAAAACAATGTCCATGTCTTATGCTTGCCAAGATGTGACAAATCCAACATGCTGCCACTCATGAACACAATTAGATCAGTCTCACAGTAATAAAACTGTCATCTGAAGACGTAATCAGATCCATGTCTAATAGCACAGCAAGTGTAGCTGCCAGCATCCCACAGTTGAAGATGTTCGGAACAGAGAAACGGGTTAAACTCCTTCATGCTGAAATGTAGGACTGTTTAACAGTTACTAGAACTGTTTAGTTGCAGTCAATGCTGCACAAAAGCTGAGGTTCACTACTTTTGCTACTTACACACATGTAATATTGGATTATATTATTCAATAAATAAATGGCAAAAATGACTCCTTCAGTTAATTGTATCCCCTTCATCTACTTTTCAGACTTGACGTCTTATTCGATTCAGATTCAGAAAACTTTACTGACCCCGGAGGACCCCTGTTTGTTACAGCAGCTCAGACAGACAGAAAAGAAAAAACAAGGCGTCACTAAGTGACAATCAAAATAGGATAAAAATTAAAGAATAAAATCAAACATAATTGCACTCTAAATCAAAATATACTATGTAAACATTCTTAACACTATATACTATTACTATACACTATGTAACATAATATAACATTTTACACACACACACACACACACACACACACACACACACACACACACACACGCTATATATAGAATCAGTTACTCTACATACTATAACTCTACATACTAGAACATACTATGCTGTGTAAGCAGCTGTATGAAACAGTACTGTCTATTTGAGGCCATATTTATGCAGAAATATAGAAAAAACTAAAAGCACCAAACACTCAACACCACCACTATTTTAGAGTGGAACACAAAAACAAATAACATCTCCAATGCAAGTGTTTCAACAGCATTTACATTAATGCAAACAAAATGTAAACAATGTACATCTGAATGTGTAGCTTATGGTTCTAAACTAATATAAAGGTGCATGCTTCTGCACAAGCATTAGAAGAATAAAAAAACACTACGCAGATATAAAAAATGTGTGCTGTCACACAACTATGAACTGGCATCCTATCATACCTTGCCTAAATGATGAAATCTGTGAAAACACAAAGTTCAGAAGCGTATCATTATTTGCTGACACCGAACACTAAAGTTATTAGATGGAATGGGGAACATCCCAAATAGAAGGGGTAAAATATATAACAATGTACTTCTTAATTATAAACAAATGTAATTATAAATTAAATGAACTGAGACAAAAATAATAAGAGCGGGAAGGCAACAGTTCAGTTTCAAGCTTATAAATGACATTGTTCTTGAACCATGAGGAAAAAAACGAAAAGGCAAAATGATTTACCACCAGAATCATTCATATCCATAAAGCCGTCCCCCAATGAGACTGGCTTGGGAGGGAATAATGCTCAGGACAAATGATAAGCGTCAAATAGACAAATGGAACCCAAAAACTTGGAGCAGGCCAGAGCCCAGGTTGGTCAAAACCCAGCACAATATAACCGTTATAGACTTAGGCACAGTTCTTAAAGATAATACGGCATAACAACATACTACATTACATAAAATAACCATCAATGGCTAAATGTAAACTCAGATGAATAAAATTCTTCCGTCATTCTGAATCACTAGTTGACAGCCATATCTCTTTGTGTCTGTGGCCATTGATTTCCCCATTGCCCCCGAGGTTAACACGGCCAGTTTGCTCCATGCCCTTCATCATTATCATCGCTTGGTCAATAAAGACTATAGAGCTGATTGCTTAAGAGTTTCAGTTCCATTAGAGCAGCGCCACATCAACAGGCAGGGTGCAGAAGTCAACAACACTGTTTGGTGAACTAAGCCTGATGAGAATAAGGAGCCTCGACTGTGAAAGTGCTTATAGCATATTTGACTTTGGGATGATTTAATATTATATGATTTACTGCATGGAAACTGCAAAGAAATGAGCTTTTCTTATGACCATCTGAACTTAAACACTCATTCCTAAACGTAAGAGCATGGTACGGGGAAGCTGGTGCCATGTTGAAATGATAACGCTGTCCTTACCTCTCTGAGTGCATGTCACACTGAGGGGATTTGGGAAATGTGAAACTGAACATAAATGTTAGTTCATAAAGTTTCTTACATCATTTATTTACATATTCTATATGTTTTTGTTGGATCTGGCTTTTATTCTTTTTTAACTATTACTCTGATTTTCTGAGGGCAAGTAAGCCATCAAGGAAAACATTCTTTCTGGTCTCATTGCTTTTAAACTATGGGAGACTGAAGAGCTGCAACTACAAACTACTATTCATTGAATTTTCTTTTCTCGTTTCTTAATCATACAGACCTTCAGACATGTTTAGTCTGTTAGTGGCTTTAATGTTAAGTCACATTTCTCCATTATAACATAAATACAACCTTTTTGGAAAGTTCAAAAGCAAACCAGTACTTGATGTCAGCCTTGACCAACAATGGATTACAGCCACGAAAAAGATTCTACAATGTGAAATTTACAAGTCACAAACCCATCAACTTACATTGGTTACACCAGGTGTGAACATTTGATTTGACAACAGTACTATGAGAAAAACTGAAAGACATGTAATTTCATGCCCTTTAAACTAAACCCCTTTACACAGTGGCTTCAGTGCTGACTCATCTCTCACGGCCAATCTGTAGTGTCTTCTCCAGCATCTCAGCACTAAAAGAGGAATGGCAAACATCGGCAGCGCTGAAACAATGTTCATAAAGCAACTGATGCGTGTCAGACAATGTGTGGTTCTCATCCTGCCTGTGTGTCTAAAGCAGAAGTCCCTGCGGCCAGAAGCGGCTCTGTTTGCCTGATTTGAACCTGGAAGTTAGAAACTCTGAGATCATAGATTGAGTAGGATCAGCAGTGCATAATGTAAAACGATGTTGTTATTTAACAGAGCCACATTCATTTACTACAGAGGCCGACATAATAGACTTGCAGGATAATCTGGTCAAGACACTTGGGGGAAGACAGATTTCCCAGTTTCACTGGCAGTGTAGAAAGAGCTTCAGCCAGGTTTTCAGGCTCCTTAACATTGTGGAGGAGGACAGTGTTTGGGAAAGAGGAGGATTCTTAAGCAGCCAGTGTGCTTCTGTCTATAAAACGGTCATCTACCAGCCAATACTGCAACAAGTCTTTTCCACTATACTCTTTATATAAGAGGGAAAGGGATGTTCGATCAATGAAGACTCACTTCTGGTTTCCCAAAGAACCAATCAGTGGGTACAAAAAAAAAAAACAAGCACATAATTGTTGTATATAAGACGTGTGACTGTGAGGAACCTTTGGTAAAGTTATAATGCAATGCCTCTAAACCAGTAAACAGTCTTTGTTTTAGCTGTACTAAAAACTGAACATCAATTATTCAGCAATAGAGAAAAGATGTAGCATCAAAGAACAAAGGGGTCTCCCAGCCACGTGCCCCCAAACGCTAACAGACCCTCAGCATTGCTGCAAAAACGACAAACGCAGAAGCCCTCTGAATCTATTGAAGGAACTGCCGCTGGCAAGGGACGCTTTAATGTGGCTGCACAACAGCAACAAACAAGAGACATAATGCAAAATGCCTCAGTCCATTTTGTCAGAGGAAAGAGGAAAAAAAAAAAAAAGGGTAAAGTATATATATTATACTCTCACACGCACACACACACACACACCTGAAAGGAAAATGTCATTATAGTGCATTTAATCCATGGTAGTCTGCATGTGTATGTGTGTGGCCCTATGTTTGTGCCTGAGGTAATCTTGCCATTATTCATATCATGTGCTGTGTTTGCAGCGAGATTTTCCAGAAACACCTTATAGACAAACCATGTCACCTCTAATCTGAATGCATCCTGTGCACGACTTGGATGCCTGAACTCAGTCTAACAAACACAGACTCTTCAGGGGAAAGAACAAAGCCTTGAACGGTTATGCAATGTCATCTGTAAAATATATAGTGTGCAGCACCAAGCACTTCTAGCCAAAAAAAAAAAAAAAAAGCCTTTGGAGCAATGACTTTTTCTCCTTTATACATGACTGAGATTGTAGACATTTGGAAACCTCCACATTAGAAGTAGGCAATATAATGATATTAATAATTATTGTGGAAAACTACACCACATTACTCATTTCTGAGCATATAATTTTACTGTCAGTACCTAAACGAACACTGAAACTGTGAAAGGGCATATCTGTCCCAGTGAATGGTTAGTGCAGTGCAAAGCATGAAAATAATAACAATAATGAAAATGATTCTTATAACTCTACATTTTGTTGCTGAACCATGTGATCTAATTGCTATTTGTAAACTGAAACGTATCCCTACAGCCTCTTTAGCGTTGCGTTACATGGGGAAACCCTTTAGTAATGTTAAACCCGCATGAATCTACAAAAGAATTTTGACAAGACTATATGATCAGCAAGAATCTGACTCAGAAACACATCAACATAAGGCTGAAGTTGGTTTCCTATTCATAGCTTTTGACATCTGAAGAGTTTTTTGGAAAGTTGAGGAGACATGGACCAGTAAAAAAAGTAATGCAACCAACCACAATTGCCAATCTGTGCTTTTGATTCATGGTGAGCAGGTGTCAGGGTTTGTTTTTCAACAATGTTTCTAGCAAACAGGCAGACGCTGAGCCGAGTCCCATGTATTGTATTTATTTGTGTTTAAGTCTCCGTAGAAACACTACCAAAGTAATTACAGCACTACAGTCAGTCTCGGCGAAGGGAAAAGGCAGTGTCTGCAAGTTGCCATGCAGTTTTATGACAGGCGTCTCCTCCTCGCAGCAAAACGTGTGATGGAATGAGGCGGACAGAGGCAGGAGAGGAAAGCCCTTGGGAAAGAGGGGAAAAAGAAAAAGGAGGGCTGGGAACATGTGTGCAAGCTGCCGCAGATTCAGAACTGAAACTCATTTTGAGAGAAATATGGTCATGAGCAGAGCCCATCAGCCTAAGGGAGGAATATGACAGTGTGGAGTAGCACCAGCTGCATAAGCATGTGTGGAAGGACAGAACTTAGCCAAACTCACTTAAACTTGTCTGCAAACTATACAAGACAAACATAAGGCAGCACAGTGCCTCAGCAGAGGGCATATACCATAGAAATACCAATAACAATGCAGGACAGTGTACTAAATCTGAGGGCTGATGGTGGGATCAGACGTTACTAACTTGTAAACTCTGACACCCTGTTAAAGTGCTAAATGAAAGCAAATCACGCACTTTACATTGGTGAAGTGCAGCAGCACATTTATTTGCAGTGAGGATGTGACTAGTTTCGCTGAGCGTTTTGTGATGAATCTGGCATGTCAGATTTTGGGCATGTGGGGTGTAAAAGAGAGTAGAGCAGAGATACATTGTAAGCAAACTTATCTGGCCAAAGTGATGAAACTGTCATATCACAGTGATACAATCCTGGAATCTAGAGCTGAGCTGTATGTCTTTAAAATACAGGATATGTACCAAAACCGTTGATTTATCTGAGGTTTGATACACTGGAACAGCCAAACAGGTTTATTGCATCTTTATCCACATGTTGGAAAATGTAATGTATGTGACTTATGGATTCTTTAAAAAAATAATAAATAAACAGATTTATATAATACTGACTGCAGGCCCCAGTATCAAACCGGATCACTGCAAAATTCACGGTATCGAACATGATCGGATCGTTGCCTAAAATCATAGGCTCGGATCGAACCGTGATGAAACTCATTAACACTGAATAACAGCCCTAATAAAAGGGAGAGGCATTCATGTCCATTACCCCACCAGGCTAGTGTAAATGCAGCATCAGATACTATGTTTAACCTCCTGATAGATAGATAAATAAATAAATAAATAAATAAATAAATAAATCAGTCAGCCAGTCAGAAAATTCTTGCATTTCCTCTTTCCAATCCAGAACTGCCGCAAATTCGACAGAACATTCCAAAGCATTTCGCACAACAGCTTCTAGATGTGAAAATGCATTTGTTCATTGGGGAGTTTAGAACTCATTCTGTAAACTAGATGTCCCTTTAATTGCTACGGATAAAACAACTTGCTGGGATCACTGCAAGAACCAATTTGGTGTAGTAAGCGTCATAAACCTGCCAACAGAATATTGACTGCATGCATGTGCTAAGTGACCTTAACCTCCAAATGGGCTTCAACAAAGCCCCAGGCCATTGTGAACGTATCACTGGACACTAATGTTAACCTTTTCCCATAGGCCACAGTGCATTGGGCCTGTGCTTCATCACAGGACAATAACACTAAATGTGACTCTTGCAATCACTTCAGTGTGTTGACCACTGCAGCCTCCAGTCATGGCTAATACAAATGGTCCTGCAATCCTAGCCAATTTTCCGGTGGCGGTCACAAAGCCCGGCCACTGATGTAGAGTCGGCCCAGCAAGAGAAGACACGGGACTGTACCACTTCAGTGCAGGTACCCATGGGCAACATGACGGCACTTTGGTTTAACTATCCATTTAACGGTCAACATGGTGAATAAGAAATGAAACTTGGACACCAATTAGCGGGATTTAATTTGCATGTAAATGTGGTTTTGGTCTAACTGCTCTGCTGGGTACACGGGACGAATGGCTCAATCAAAAGCAGGATGCATTTCATAACAGACTGCTGACCTTACAGAGTTCCTACTGTAAGTAGTCAATGTGTGCATAACTTTAACTCATGCATAGTGTATGAGGGAGAGGCGGAGAAAGAGAGGGGGAAAGATTTTCTTATTCACGTATTATCTTATCAGCAGGGCCTCATCATTCTTTCTTGGCCCCACCAGTCCTGACTTGATAATCCATTCTATGAAAGGAAATGACATTTGCCTGCTCGCCCAGGATGCCCGTAAGGATCCATTTTGATTGCAAAGCACTCTGCTCGAGCCCGAGCGAAGGCGATGGCAGTTTTCTAAAATAATATGTACATCCCGCAACACACCGCAGCTCCCTAGGGTGAAGGTCACTTATTCTCTCAAATATTCATAAAGAGAGCTGGGACCATCCAGGAAGGAAGCAACGTTCAAATACGAAGGTTCCCGGCTCCTCCATGCCTGCCTGTGCCAAGTCACAATTCATCACATCACGAACGTGCCAACAGGGAGAGCACTGAGGCAATATGTGAGCAGACACAGACAGGAAAGCTGCATTCAAATAGCGAAGAGAGCATCTCCACTGTGCAGCAGACAGTCTAGCCTCATGGCATACACCCACTCCATCAGAACAACACGCGCTGCCAGGGCTGCGTTAAGAAAAAGAAAAATATTGCGATGTAAAGGGGAAAAAAAACACAAGTTTCTCCTGAGAGAGGGCTTTAGCAAAGCCTTGTTGCTCATAATGCCTTGGAAATAAGGCGATGGATGAGTGTGTAAGGGTTCGGGATTAACCCACTTTAAAAATTGCTTCCTCAAAACTGACGTAGTCCCTCTGAGGAGGCAAAGAAATGGCGTGGCCAGAAGGTCACACAGAGCTGCACTCTGACATTTCCATCCGTGCTTTTTTCACACCCACGCCCTCTCCGCAATGGCTGTCTCAGCTCTCGACTCGAGTGCGTAGGTAATGATGGTGAAGGGGAAAGAAAATAAAGGGAAATGCCTGTAACTACGCGGTCATTAATGCCAGTGAAGTCCGCTTAGGGGAAGAAGCGAGCGTCAGCCAGCGAATGCGCCGGCATGTCCCACTTACTCTCTGTGGAATCGGTTATATGTATGTGTGTGGATAGATGAGTGAATGGCGTTGGGAGCCAAGCATCACCTCCACTTTAGTCACAGTCACAGGCCTCAAAAGAACAAGGGCCTTTAGGAGGTTCTTACTGGTACCTCCGTGTTCCACTTTTATGTTTTAGGTTTTGGGGTAAGTAGACTTTTGTCATCCCACTCCCTCCCTCTCGCTCAGTCTTTCATATTCAAAAAGGCATCAAGTGACAGGGCTTAAAATAAACACAGCTCAGCTGAAAAAGGAGGGAACAGGAAGATGCGTGTCAAAGCAAGAGATGCAGATTGATTTCCTTAATTTCCCAGATCAATCGGACCACCCAGGAGTCTGAGGGGGCGACTTCATCTTGGTCCAATCAATACATTTCACATCCCAGACACCCAGATGTTGAAACAGTGATTTGAGAAAATCATCTGCAGCGAGACCGCGATAATGTCATGGCAAAGATCAAAAGCAGAGTTTTCTTTGTACATCACACGTATCTTTTTATCAAGTGTGGGGTGTGTGGGGTCGGGGGGGGCACCAAAATGGTGCCAAAGAGGCACTAGAATGTATAGCCACGATAAGACGGAAAAGCAAGATAAATTAGCTCGGTGAAAGAGGGAAAGATCCCAAAAATGGAGCACACAACATCTATTAACATCTATGCTTGGCACAATTAGCTGGTACTGAGGATGGATCCCTGAGGAACCAATCTGACTTGGTGGAGTAAGAACATGAGCACAGTTAGAAGCTGTACAACCCCAAGTCCCTAAAGAAGGTTTTGATACGACTTCAACACATGCTTGCTCAAAGTTACTAACACACTGCGAATGTGGAGGGTGCTGGCTCATTAGTGAAGGCTAATGATTATTATGAAAAATGTCTACTATTTCCTCCTCTGTTCCTCTTTTATTCGCCGCCAAGGACTGGAATACACACCATACTGTAAGGGTCCGTCTTGTCCCGTCTATGTTTTGTTTAGTCATGTGACCTGTCCATGTTTTGTTGTCATGTAAACATGTGCTTGTGTTTTTAACCACGCCCCTGTCCCGCCTCACACCTGTGTCTCGTCTCTTATCTCCTCCCTGTGTTTCAGCTGTAGCTCATGTGTGTGCACTATTTAAACCCCTGTGTTTGGTTCAGTCCTGGTCTGTTCTCTGTTGTATCTACCTGTTGTTTCTAAGCGTGGTTCCCAGTATGTGTATGCTTTTGTTTCGTGTTTTCCAAGCCTTGTTATTGTGTATTGTTCATTTAATTAAATTCTCAACTTAAAGAAACTCACTACCTGCATTTGTTTCCAAAATCGCCGCTACATATTACACATACCACCGTAACTTAAGGGCTTGCTTATCATTAACAGGTCTAAACTTAATTAAGCAGACAAGTACACAGGTAAGTACGCCTCACTGCTCAGTGTTCATGACTGAAGTTGTCAGAGAGCCCCAAGGCCAGAGGTTTACACCATGTATCACAGGCGAAGGTGTTACTAGGTGCGTTTACACCCGAGTAATTAAACAGATGGGTTTTAAAAACCTGTGCAAATAAGAAAATAAGGGGGGTAAATCTTCCACTTTTCTTTCACATAGCCCACCCAAGAAATGTAGAAATTCTCAGAAAAAGATCTTGCCTAAAATAGCACATACAGTAAATAGGTTTTGAGGTGTGTGCCACTTAGAATACCCTGCATGGAGTCCCACCCTGCTCTGCCCTGGCACAACGTATTTAGTCTCGGTTATTACCAACATGGACTGCTTGGTCTGATATGGCATTAAACTCTTCAGTAAAGACATTTCAAATACAAACAAATGTAGTATTTTGCTCTTGGCTGGAGTGTTGTCCAGAAAAGTCGAATGGCATGAAGATCCTCCATACAGCAAGTCAAAGGCTATGGGTTGTTTAGCTCAGAACAGTGCTCATCTTACATGACGCTCCCATTTAACCTTTACTACAGTTTTTTTTTATAATAGATTAATAAAAATAGTTATGCCCTTACACCAAAACAACTCTGCATGTAGCTGCAATAACAGAAGCAGAGTTTTAAGGTATAGTATGGTAAAGTGGTAATGAGAGGAGGCGTGTGGAGAAGGGGGGGTAAACAGGCATATATAAGTGTGTCAGGGAGGAGAAGCCTCTGAGAAAAAGCTCCAGCAGGTAATCAGCAGCAGTCTAGGCTCCTCCTAGTCTAGACTGCGGACAGATGTTGGGTGCACACATTGCATGATAGCCTAAGTACTGTTTATGCCTCACTTTATTCGGTGCTTTGCCCCCTGAGTTATGTTATTCAGTACTTTGCCCCCTGAGTTAACCTCCAACATCAGGCACTTCAAAGGAGAAGAGAGACCGAGCAAGACATCGACGGCAAAAGAAAGAGACTTTGGAGTAGGAGACAGGAGGCACAGTAATTCTGACAGACAAAGACAGACAGACACAGGGAGTGAATAAGAGAAAAAAGGGTGAACAGGCTACAAATCTTGTGCTATAAATGCTCTGCAAACCAATATAAAGTCTGTATCTGACTCACAGGTGAATAGAAGGGTCAAAATTACAACACAAGGCAATCACTCAATGAGAAATTCTAGTTGTATCAAACAGAAAGCTTCCTCTAAAGAAGGACAAAAGTCACATATTCCTACTAAACCATTGTGAAGCGCACACACACACACACACACACACACACACACACACACACACACACACACACACACACACACATATGCCAGAAACTAGAGGTTTAACTGTTCAATCACTGCACTAAAAACACTTAAACTTAAGTAGCTGTGCTCTGGTCAGTGCTAAACCAACAATCCACTATACTGTATTTATGATATCCCACCATATGGTCAGAAATGTATACTTTGGTGAACTTTCTCACACAAATTCACTGCCTACAGTGTTTGTGTGCCATATAATCTTAATATATTAAAAGATATGCTAAATTTAAATCATCCCACCTTTATTCTAATATGAATTATGTTGTTGTCATCTCTCACACTGCAAGCTCTCAAGTTTTTTTTTAACACAATGACTCTTAAAAAAAAAGCATTAGCATTTAATATGTTTTGTTTACATCCCAGAATGATTTTTTTTTGTTTGTTTGTTTTTTTTTGTTTTTTTTTTTGACAATGTGAACATCTGTGAATCCAATTTGACTGGCCAAACAATTAAGAGTGCACTGATCAGGCCCCAGCACTAAAAAGAACTAAGTAAGAACCGTACATGAAAGCCATGTCTCTGTACGATCATCCAGCCACTGTCCCAGACAGGACTCAAGATGGGTCTGGAAATTAATATAGCACAGTGACACTAATGCTGCCCAATTAAAAGCAACAGTTTTACAAGCTAATAGCGATAGCCGCTAAGTATTTAGGGGGCTAAAAAAATGGAGAACTCTTACTACTCAAATACTTGGTCAAAAAGATTTGTAGAGTTTCATTTAAGCTGTTGTAACTCGAACCTGAAGGTAAAGTGAGATGAGAATATCATCCTCCACAGGACACAAGTCTCGATGACTTTTTTGTTTGTTAATGTTTATTTTACAAACAAACAAAACAAATAAACAAACCTTAAAGGACCTTAACCTGTTTTAGGCCTCCCCTGCTACAGTCTAATGGAAATGAGCAATGATGTGCAAATCTGCATCAGCTTCTGTCTTTACTCGACCAAGGAGTTTCGCTATGTAAGTATGAGACTGAAATTTAGACTCATGCTTTTAAGTCAAATCTGCATGATGTAACCCCATTTGACAAGCAAATCTTATTCCTGCACATGATTTCTCTCTAGTCATACATAAGAAACTGCACTCTTAGATCCCAGCAGATGCACAAGGGTCCCTCCAATGAGAATCAAGCTTTCCACACAATGTTTTGATATTAGTTTTGAAAAAGCTCTGTATCAAGATCTCAAAAGTTTGTGAGCTTCAACGACAGTACAAAATGTTGACTTCCGAGCAAAAAGAGGACGGTTCTTTAAAGCTAGCAAAATGTGTCGTATCAATAAGAAATAAAAACGGCAGCAGAGACATCAGAAAGTGCAAAATAAGGAACATCCATACATAATGAATTGACTTAAATAGGTCACAACAAGCCCGCTTCCCTCATTGACTTTCGGGACCATGTTTGTCGCTGAATCTCTGCTGCCACTTCACATTGGAGAAGTCAGGGAAAAGCCTCTCTTCTTTTTCTCTGTGTTGTGGAGTCATTTTGGAGCTGAGGAGAGGCAAGGTTAACGTAGCGGAGCTTTGAAGCCACAGGCAAGAGCGGAGACTTGATGGGACATGTGAGAGTTTGAGGCAAGGGTTAGCACATGAACAGCTAAGTCTCGAACGCGGCTGCTAAAAGAGCTCCTTCCCACTGGCTCTCTCCTCGGCTTTGTAGAGGAATGTGAAGGACGCTCCGTTTAAATGGTAGGAATGTTACACAAGAACATACTACGAAACCAGTGAAGTCAACCAGCCCTTATTCATCCTAAAAGAAAAAGTCCAGTGGCAACAGAACAGCCATGTTTAACATCCATGTTTAACAAGAGGACAACAAAACAAGACACACTATCCACAGGAACACACACACACACACTTGTACCCTTCTAGATATAAAAACACACTGCTATGAAGTGCTAAACTACAAGTGCATTGTGAATCCTAATTGCGGATGGAATAAAAGGAGTTGCTAAAGTGCATGTGATGCATATTTTATGCTGAAGTAAGCAGCCATGCTCTTGCTGTACCTAAACAGACACAGTAGCATGGGGCGTCTGCTGCCCTCGTGTACTGGCTTAATTTTATTTACCGCTTGTCTCTTGCCTGAACGTTTGGCTAAGATCAGACAGCTTGTTGTCCTGCATGCACATGGATCTAAAGAGCAGGCATGTGAGTAAGCAGACTTCATGCAACATTCTGATGTAAGTGATATTAAGACCTAAACTTCGAACCGTAAAAAGAGCTGTTACTGTTGTACCTTGATTGACAGACAATTTTAAAGAACCCATTCGAGGACGATCACTGTACTATAATACTATTGGTAAACTAATAACTTAATACAAATTTAAATTATTATACAATTATTTTACAGATGCGCTGAGGAATTAGAACTGTTTAAAAAAAGGTCAAAAACATTTACAAACCATGTGCAACCTTTCAAACATCTCATGGTACTAAAATATATGAAATCATTGTGGCAAAATGTATACAAATTACTGCTAGAAATGTGAATTATGAAAGTGAAAGTGACTATTTGCTATTGTGAACACGCTTCAGTTCACAAGGTCAAGGTCCTAACCACTAGGCCTCCACTGTCCATTCATTTATTCATTCATTCATTATTGCTATTGCAGCAATAGAAAAAATAAAACCTAAGGTAAAATGAACTCGTATTCAAAGTGCCTTGGGAAGAATGTGCTGCCTTATTGGATTGTGAAAGGTGGATTTCACATGATTTATCTCCTAAAGCTTCAGGAGCACTTTCCTCGCACAGCTGAACAACTGACTGAGCAGTAACTGAGCGGTAACTGATTTTTTGTTGTATTATTTATTTATTTTTACTATTACTAGTACACTGCGGTTAATCCATCCAGCCATAGCGTCATATTATATACATGCCATTTTATTTGCAGCCATTAAAAGTTCTTACATTCTTAAGTTCTTTCAATTTACTCATCTGAACCGAGCGCCATAGTCCTAAAAATTACCTTTTAAAAAATGAAAAGAATGTCCACCATTCTGTGAACAATGACACAGTTAAGCATATTAGTACACATTTATAGGTCCAGACATTGCCAGAGTTCATGTCATTACTGCACCCCGAGGGTAATCCGTGTTACAGAGTACTCAGAATAAGGATAAGGATCTGAATTATGAAATCATGGTCTGTATCACTCCACCCTTGCCTCGTTTTGTGCTGGTAGTGTTGACTTGGCTAGATATGTATCCTTAAATCACATCTCTGATATGCTTATGATTATGGTGGACTTCTGCCAAAGCCAACAGGCCATGGATGGGAATTAGCAGATGAATATTTATCGAGCATGGAGCCTTGGCGTTGGAGAAAAGGATAATGTACATTATATAGAATAGCAAAGTGAAGATTCCAGGAAGAGAGTGAGGGGAGATGATAAGCCAATATGACAGCTGATTAATTATTCATGGGCCAGCATATTTAATGAGCAGCATCTTTAATGCTCAAGGGTGCAGAGATGCAGCATGCTACTCAATACGAAGGGCTGTCTAGTCACTAGCCTAGTGGTGCCGAGGGAAGACGAAAGCTAACCCATGTGGATGTGCATGTGTATGCTTAAATGTGTGTGTTCATTTGGCAGAGCACAGGAGACTGAGAAAGAGAGACAGAACTAGCTGACATGAAGGGAAGTATACACTCAGCAGATAAGAAAGCGTGTGTTTTTAAGTGGTCAGGTACTGAACTAAGGAGAAATACCTTTTTAATTATAGTGGAGGAGAAGGAGCAATGCTCTACTGATGAGAGCTGTGGCTGGAAAAGAGTCTCTTCAGTGAAACTCTTTTTCTTGTTTAATGAGAGGAAAAATGAACACGGCAAACAGACAGGAGAGAAGTGTGCCTGTACATCTGAATGAGAGAGAGATGGTTCTAACAAGGGCAAGAGAATAGGGGTAGAAATTCCCAAAGTCAGAGAACGATGGAGGGAAGAGAGCAAGTGAAAGTTTGAGCAAGTGGTATTAGTTTAGATTCATTCACATTTACAGCATTTAGCAGACGCTCTTATCCAGAGCGATGAACAACAGTGTGTTGTAGTCCATGTCTGTTCTTCTGTTTGTAGGGCTAAATCAATCAACAGCTGTCATTCTACTAAGATACTACTAGCTAAGTTACACACCATAACAAACCCTGTAAACCTTATAAAAACCTGTAGATTCCATACATATCCACTGGTAAGCCACCCAATGCTTACTCAAGTCAACATACATTAAGGTGTAATTATTTTTACAAGTGTGCAAAATCTTAAACGATATGGTTTAACAGGTTTTAAAAATGCACGGCAAGAATTAAATATGTGGACTGATCTGTTTCAAACATGAACTGATCTGATCTGAAGTAAAATGTCTATTTAGTACAGATAGTTATCCAGGTTAGTATCAGTGCTGATAACCATACATCTGGTGTCTGTAGATTAACATTGGTGCCTATTGAAATCCAGCATATGAGCATAGCGTCCCTTCAAATACGTTGTTGTAGATATTAATTCCACTTACTAAATCATTACACTGCTAAAAACAAGAGAAACTGAAACTTGAGTGGGGAAAAAACTGAAGGAAGAAAATTGTAGAAGCTGGCAGAAAAGTTGAGAAAGAGATGACCTTGCTTGCTCTCACAGTCACTCTCCCTGGCAAAGTGTGAAAACAGGGCCCTCTGAGTGACGCCGGGCGCCTTGCACACACAGACCATTAATAGGCTGCCTAATTAATGGCCCCCTCTTGTTTGGGATTTCCTACTGGGATAGAGCTAGCACTGCAGCTCTCGTTAGCCCAACCCACTGCAGAGGTGCATGTTTCCCAACAGGCATAGAGCTCCCTATGAATCATGGATCACCTGTGACTCAATACACACAAACACAAAGTGCTGGACTGAGAAGGTGGGTGAGGGCTGAAATGAAGATTAAGGGTGTTGCTTTAATAAGATTTTCCAGTTGAGGCAGATTTGCATTGCTTTTTACGGAGGGTGTCTAAAGGTATGGAATGCTGTAGTATGCTGAAGTATGAAAGAGGAGGGCTCCAGGGTAGTCAGCATTTTCTCAGACTCTGAGACAATAACTAGAGATATTTAGGTCTCCATCCATTTTTCTCTGCCCTCCGATCTAAGAACAGTAATGTTGAATGATCTTTTTATTTTCACAGATAAAATATTTAGAGATAAGCGAAGCTTTCACTTCAGAACTGAAGATCCAAGTTGACTGACCTCACTGATGATTCTGGCAGCCAGTTACTTTCATGTTCTCCAGTGAAGTCACTCAGTTCTGTATATGTGCATGGATGGTATTTTTTGTTTTTTGTTGGGTTTTGTTTTTTCACTACTTATAGTATTTTTCTAACATGCAGGCAGTGGCCTGCTCATCCCCATAGTTTTGATCATGTGTTAAACATTGATTGCAACTGCCAGCAAGCAATTTTTCATTTTCAACCAGAACACATAGATATGGCTTTAGTGGCATGTCATTGGTTAAATTAACCTAAACTAGTTACAACAAATCACTTAAAAAAATCATGATCATTAAATACATAAAACGTAGGAAAAAACACATTTAAAAATATATATACATATAAATATATATACATTCAAATTCAGTGAGAACAAAATAAAATTTTTTTCTATTAGGTTTTTCCACTAAAACCCATTAGAAGCAGCGCACATACAAAAGGAAAAGTGTAATAAATGAGAAAACTGCATATATCCGCATGGTGGATATAACATGGGTAAACTCTTTACATTTATATGCTTTTTTACATGCACTAGCAACAAGTTAGTGATTCCTATACATATCACTAATATTTTAAGCACTTAAGCAGTAAGCACTTATTGTAAGATTAACTATAAAGCAAGTAAACAGACTAACCTGCTAGTTTGTCATTATGGCTGCATCCATCTAGAAAATTTGTGCACACAAATGTTGCCAGATAATGTAAACAAAACTTCATAATGGGTGAAATGCATTAGCATCATGCACTCATTGTTTCTGATTAGTACAATGCTAGAATGCTAAAATGCTATCTGCTAGAGTCTTAGATGGCAGTTTGATTGTTACAACAGTGTAACTTTTGGAGGTCTGCTACCCAATATAAGTCTAATATAAGTTTTGCTTTTTTTTATGGGAAAACATATGTTTTAAATATAGCCCTAGTAGATTTTTTATGTTAACTGAACTACGCATTGTTTGTTTACGCATTGTTTAATTTGTGAGTGGTGGAACAGTAAGATAAAAAACAACATTTTCATATAGTTGGTACAATCAAATGATTTTTAATTTAACATACACATTTGGATTTTGAGTCATTAAACACTAAAGAGATCTGCTGTAAATATCATATATAAAAGTTATTAAATTAATAAATGTTTCTGAGCATAATAAAGAATTACATTTGTTTAAATTTGTTTAAAAGTTTAAATTTGAATAAAATTTAGATATAATTGAAATGCATTAAAAAAATTATAAGCATAAGGCCTACATAGGGCACAATACTATTAGACCATTACAAATTATAAAGTAAAAAGCAACAAAAAAAGCAAAACCCATTTCCAGAAAATAAGCTGCTAAACGGTCTGTGGTCGTCGTAGTCCGATTCTCTTCGTCATGACGTGCCATACATTTTCAAGGGGAGACAAACCTGGGCTGCTGACAGGACAGTGAAGCACACACATACTCCCAATATACCCAAGCATGCACGATCCCAATACATGCCTCTGCATCAATGGTACATTCACACATATGCAAGCCACACATGCTGTGGGCCCGGATGCACCCACAAACCATGATGGATGCATGGTCTATTTAGTCTGGCCCACAGAAAATCCACGTCCATTTCTCCCAAAAACAAGCTGTAAGGGAAACTCATCAATCAAAGCACATGTTTCTACTGCCTTTTGGTCCATCTGTGATGACCTCAGGCTCAGAGAACTTGGCAGTGATTCTGCATAGAATTGATGTATGGCTTCCTCTTAGCATAATAGAGTTTCAGGTTACATTTTTTCATGCAGCTGCTGACTGTTAAGTGACAGCAGTTTTCCAAGATTCATCCCATGTTTCTTATTTCCTACTTAGCTCATTAAAAGAAGGGGAGGCATTCTACAGAATTCCTAAATTACAATCTGAATTGGACAGAGAAAGTTTTCACGCAGTAGAAAAAAGAAAAACTATTGTTTGTGCTGTTGTTGTAATTGACTGACATAAAGAAATGGGAAAAAAAATCAAGAACAAAAATGTAAACTCACTTAATTACTAAATTTGTAATAAAACAAGTATATATATATATAAATAAACAGTTTAGAGTGAAAATCAAGTATGTCCCATGGAAACTGTTGATTGTTTTCAACATATTACAACAAGCAAACATTTCACCCTCTTTAATATTGCATCTACATATAAAGGTGATTATATTCCAACAACATACACATAAAACTGACATTGTGTACACATTATCATAATTAAAATTAACAAAAAAATAGGGGTGCTCTGCTGCCTTAGGAACTCGCCAGCTTGCAGTCCTTTATTCAGATATGAATTCTGCATCATATCAAAGAGTTAATATTAAAGATAACATGAGGCCGTCTGTCCAAAAGTTCAAGTTGAACCAGAGTTGGACCTTTCAAATGAATAATAATCCTAAGCAAAGTAGCAAATTCACTAACGAAGGCACAAAACAAAGAAATGAGGGTTTTCGAACCCCATTGAAATGTTGAGTTGATCTGAAAAGAGCAGCACATGCATAAAGAGTCACATCTTACAAAAAAACTAAAAGAATTTTCCATGGAACAGTACTCAAAATCTTTGGCAAATTGATGTCAGAGACTGATAAGTATTCATGCAAAAGCCTACAATAAGTTTCTTTTTTTTTTAGCTTTTGAGGCCAAGGGTGTAATTACTTTGTTCACACCTTTACCTGTAGCCACTGCATTAAAAAGAGTGAAATGTTTGCTTTTTCAAATATGTTTTAAAAACAATTTCAAGTCAATTTCCAAAGGGTGTATTTATTTATTACTATATTTACACAATTACATTTGAATAAAAGCAATATCTTAGTATCTAAGGGCAATTGCTGTTAAAGGTCAAAAAGACACTTATTCATGAGTAAACTCAACAACGTCTGATTCCAAATGAGTTGATTTTGACTTGGATTCAAAACAAAGTTAAATGAAACCACTGCTAGCAGAATTTGAGTTCTTTGAGCACTCAGCACCTTGGACAGCGAAAGTTAATATAACTGGGAACCACTTGGCCATACTGACTGCATTCTAGAGTCTACAAAAGGAATTTCTCAAGAGAATCCTGTACATACTTCAAACTGCATAAAAATACAAAGGGCAGGAGTCAGCATGGCTTAAACTGCTGAATACACCAGATTTCCCACTGCTTTAAACAGTGGCTTAGATGGTATGGCTCTAAAAACCAGGGTAAAGAGTTTGGTTCTGGGTGTGCTGACAGTTCTCTGAAGCTGCAGCATCTGTGTTTACTTTCAGTTCTTGGATCAGTAGGAAAATAGTGGGACACTTTCAAGGCTATCCTTTGCCCTTGATGGAGGATATGAAGCCCCTTATTCCACCGAGGGCTGGGACACGAGTCACTCAGTTCTCTTTTGGAGCGATGCTTACATCAAAATGTACTCAGATCTTCAAGCTTGGCCTTTCTTTAGGAGGAGTAATATGGCTCTGGATTGCCATAAAGCACAGCCACAGCCTATGGCTACAATCTTTAAGCAGCTCTGCAACATTAGTAAGAGATTATGGAGCATGATTAATCTGAGAAACATTTTGGTGCCAGTATAGGATTCATTACCTAATTCTGACTGCTCCACAATTAAACATCTAAATAACAATTTAAGAGCCTAAAGAAAAGCATTTGTTTTTTTTTCGTCATGAGCGACAAGCACATCTACACTTCCTGTATCCATTGTTTCAAATGAAAAGCCCCCAACTTTTCTGCCAAGGCACCAAAAATTCAGGCACAAACCCTGAAAGGTGGCGTCTTTAGCACCCCTAGCACGCCATGTGGCTCTGAGTGCTGACATACTAAAATGTCATGACTTTGGCAGCACCTTTTGGCATCGGTGAATGGGAAGATGAAGGCTGAATCATGATTCTAGGTTTCTACTTTTCTACTGCCCTCTGTAGTACACAGCAATAAAACTGACAAGTTGCCTTCATAGGTCAAAGTGAAGATCATATTTTAATCAAAATTATCCAAATTATCTATCTATCTATCTATCTATCTATCTATCTATCTATCTATCTATCTATCTATCTATCTATCTATCTATCTATCATTCAATCAGTCAATAGCACATAAACAAGGGTCACAAGATGAGAAACACACAGCACTGCAATTACCACTGTAATGCTAGCAAATGCTCTATAAATCATGAACCTACATTCATATGTTATGTAATCTTAGGGAAGGTTCACACTGCTCATGTGTCGACTGAGTTGCCTCTTTTCTGTTGGTTTTAATGGGAGAAATGCATTGTGCGTCAATTTTACACATTATGCGCCTACGCCCTGAATGACTTATGTGTGAATTGCTCCAGGCACCCAGGGTTGACAAAATTTCAACCTGAAGCAGCAAAGCAGCCATCATGAGCATGTTGACATGTGCCTGCAAGGCAGAAAAAAACAACATGACATGAATCCCTGATTACTGTTGGCTTATTTTATCAGTTAAGGGAAATATTGGTAAGGCACTAGGGCAGGGGAGCATGTAAACCAGAGAACTGGGCCATCTTACCTCAAAACAGCCAGAACTCATCTGCACACTGAGAGGGGTTCAGGCTGAATTTAAGCTCTTCTGGCCTATATCTTTCTTTGTATGAACAAATGCACTATGTACCACAGTGACAACCTAGACAAGACCTTTAATTCAATTCGATCATCCGGCCCAGCTGAACAGGAAGGAATGGTGTGGGCTAGAGGTACTTGACATGGTACAGAGAGACAGTGAGATGGAGAGAAAGAAAATGTGAGAGTGAGAGAACAATAAGTGCTGAAAAAAACTAACTCTTCACCCGGATAAAGCTTGCGTATGTGTGTGTAAACCTGGGACCAAAGATTAGCCTAGCCTGCGACACTGTGTATGCTCCATATTGACCCACGCTACGCCTCTGGATCACCCCTTTTGAACATCTGTTTGCTGGTGCAACAATAAAGACTCTTTGTTTACCGCATTGGTTTCCAGCTCCCCTTGATTCGTGACAATGCTAAGCAGTCACAAAACTTAAATTCTAGACTAAACTACAACCACAAATCAGAAAAAGTTGGGACAGTATGGAAAACGCAAATAAAAAAATAAATATTTTGTGTTCATATTGTCTGCAATGAAGTACAAGTCAAAGTAAATTTAAAAATCACTACTTTCTTTTTTATTTGCGTTTTCCTTAATGGGATTGTATGAATTAACTGATTATTATTAACTGATTATTTTTTAAAGTAGTTTGCAAGAAAGTGGAGAAAAATGAATAATGAATGAATGAAAGAAAAAATAAATATCTGGGCACATATAAATCCACTTGTTCTAGGCCCCCTGTAGAGAGAAAGATCTTGAACAACTGCTTAAAAAAAATAAATAGAATAAATGCATGCTGGGCTACATTCAAGCACCTACTAGTTGCTTTAAAGTTTTGCTTTCACAGAGTTGCTGTTAGCGGAGTTTGAAAGACTGATACAAATCTTTAGTTCTAAAACTACTGCGATAACCACAGCGTGCTCTGCAAAGTGTTTCATCAAATGATTTTGTGAGACAGTGACAGCACATTGTCAGGACACTCACAGACACTCACGCAGACAGACTTCAAAAGCCTGGGTTTAAAAACCTGTGCAACATTTTAATATGTACGGATATCTAAACTCGCGTCTGTTTTCTTTTGTTCCTAAAGTTGTTTTTCAGATAAGACTATATTTAGGATAAATACATATTTTGAATAACAAACTGATTAACTTCATGACTTTATCATTTAAGTTTTTAACTGCGCTGAACTGTGCGTGCAACACTGAACCACAAAAATGCTGAAACCCAAGTAGCTGATACTGCCGAAATCACACATAATATTCTTGGATGGCTGTCAGTGTTCTTGGGTCCTTGGCAAGTACATCCCACAATGAATATACAAATGCCACAAAGGCTAAGCAGAAAAAAACAGACATTTACATCCTTTACATTATGTGGATGCTCTTTATATGAAAAGTGGGTTTGCCACACTTGGAACTATCTGTAAGGAAACTCCGTTCATCTGTGGAACTTCTCCATCCATTTTTTAGCATCTTCATTTTTTTCAGTGTTTCTGTGCTAAAACAGTGCTGAACAATCCTCAGCAGCCTTGGAAGTTATAACATCCAAAGATTTTTAGTCAAAAAACCCTCTTACCACAAGACTAATGACACAGTTTTCTGCATCTAGTTATTATTACAAAAGTCCTCATGAGCCTATGTGACTGAGATACAGACATGGTAGTGAAGACATGTGTTTGAAATCTGTATCTGGGTATCAAGTCAGTGTAAAGAGTGCAACACACCACTCAACACTCTCCTCTCCCTACTGTGTGTGTTTTCTCCTCTTTACTTTTCCATTTGGAACTGCTGTGGCCCGCCTGCAGCCTCTGTTCAATAGAACACCTGGAAGAAGAAGCAGCACAAGGCAATGGAGACCGAGATGGGCTTTTTAAGAAAAGTTACCTATTGAACCATCCAACGTGGCAATCCCCTGCTGTTCCAAAAGAAGCCGTTTCCGCTTGCTTTACTGGATTGCGGACAGTAATGCAGCGCTACCCTTTAATCTTAATGCAGACGTCTTGCTGTCTTTCATGGATGAAGAAATGCGAGGACAGAGGGAGAAGTGGCAGCAGGGCTTGGATGCTGGCACCACTGAAGATGAGTGAAGCTGTGACAACATAGTTTGAAACTTGCTCTGGGGAAAAGCAGCACTTCTGGACTTCTTGTAGAAACTCTTACTCCCAAGTGAATTCTTCATCCACTATACGCAACTGCATACTGGTCTTACGAGAGACATAAAGTCTACAACTGCTCCTCTGTGGCGCTCCACCACCTCTTAACCAGATCATAGGCACAACCACCTTGACCATGAGGCCAATAGTGATGGCTTGCGATTTAAGAACTTCAATACCCATGATGCAATACAGCATTCACAAACTACACAGCCGTTCACATGATCATGTAAACCCTGCGTCACAAATGAAGGAAAAGACTGGATTTGGGCCACTTTTTCCCTGCAGTGTGAACATTGCGTTTGCGAAGTGTATAATTAAGTAGCCTACTACTCTGGAGCCTGTTCTAGTTACTATGGCTATTCCTGCCTTACCTGTAAGTCTATAAAAGAAACATTTATTCTTTTACTGCCCCAGGTAGAAGTTGAACTCATTCAGAATTAGCATGTCTTTGGCTGTTTCAAGATAAACTTTTTATAAGATCAAATTAAGAGAGTGACTCCATTCAACTCTGTCAGAGTACAGGCCAACACATCAAACTAAAGCTCAGCATGGACCAAGTCTTAGCTTAGTGACAAGGGCAGCCAAGGTCTATTGTATGCTTCAGAGCTAACAGCGCATACATAATTGCCCTGTCCATGGTCAATTATTCAGGGTCCATGCAAATGGAAAAGATGGCAGCCAAACTGTGAGAATGAATAGTTTATAGAATTTTCAGTGGCAGGTCTGAAAGCTACAACTGCTTCGTCAATACAGAACTTTAAGAAGCATTAAGAATCCCAAATGTAACCCACTGAAGTGCACTCACATTAAATGATTCCATGTTGCAGACACGCAGTTCTCCAGGTAACCCACCAGCCCACAGAACAGCGACTGATATTTAGGATGAGAAGGTGTCATACAAAAGTTTTCTTAATCCAGCAGTTGTGCCTGATGCTGTACAACACTCAGACATCTAGAGTCCAATAAGGAGGACGGTGGAAAAATGTCACTATCCAAAAACCCTCATATTGCTGCAGCTAAAATCCCTCCAAGAAACAGGATTACGGGTGGGAGGGGCACCAGGGGGTAAAATCCGCTTGGTCTTTGCCGCACGAGGCTCTGCTTTCTGCCCGTCATATCTTCTCAATGTTGAATGTAATATTGAGACAATGTGTCAGGCCTGACTAGGATTAGCTGGAGTAGCCATAGTCCTGATCCAACTGAAAGCAGTCACAGCGCTGAGTAGACGGTGATACCAATAGGCCAGGGGCAGGATCATATAACATTTTAGTTCAGTTCGCTTCTGGAAGTAAAACATACTTATCCATTCAAAATAGTCCACGTGTTTACAGGGAAGAAAGCAATGGAACATACTATACCAAATAACAAAAATTCAATTTTGTCAATATTGTTAATTTCCTATACAATCTTTAAAAAAAATGTTCAGCTTCCCTTACACTTTGGAAAAAGGCAATATTTTGTTCAACTTCCTTTACACTTTTGAAAAAATGTAAATATTGTTGTCAACTTCCTTTACACTTTAAACTAATAGTGCCAGAACAGCTTTATTTTAATTTTGCAATGCATAAAACAACCCCTCAAATTACAAAAAAACGTTAAGTATGGTGCTCATAATCAGATCTGCCAAACACTTCTTTAAACTTAGACAAATAGTAGTGTAAGGTTTTGCATTGTCTTGTCTGGGTTTGTTTCGTTTTCCTTGGCCATGTGCACATGTCTCTTATTTGGTTTATGTTAAAGCCACGCCCTTGTCCCACCTTAGCTCCTCCCTGTCCAGCTGGCCCTTGTGTATACACTCCTCCCTTGCCCAGGTGTAACTTGTCTTTTCTCTTGTTTTTAGTCTCTTGTGTTGGTCATGGTCGGTTATTGTGTGGATGTCTTGGTGTGTGTTCCACAGTTCATGTTTCCTGTATCTTGTACCCTACTGCAGATTCCCTGTTAAGTTTTCTTAGTCGTGAGTCAGGTTAGTCTGCATGTATTCAGTGATTCCCTAGTCATGGATTAATATTAGTTTCATTTGTTTAAAATAAATATTAAAAACTTACACCTTGCACATACTTCCAGCAACCTCATCTCGTGACAAGTAGACACTAAAATTACAATGAGAAAGTTTTTAGAAAATAGTACAAATGGTGAATTTCAGAGCACTGTGCTTAAAATCAAATGCTGTAATTTTGTAAACGGTTCTTTTGTAAACAAAATGTGTGAGTTTGAAGGAGAACCCCAATGTGAAGCACACAATGTCAAGTTTTTATGCTGTTTAGAAATGTTTATTCTGAACAGTGCAGTTTCACACAGAAAACAGAAGGAACAGTGTGAGGTTTTGATGGTTGGAAGTAGGCGCGAGTTGGATGCATTAAAAGCCAAATTTAATGAACACAATAAACACGCACGAACTAGACAAAGAATAACGACAGTGACTGCGAATGACGGCAGACATACCACAGGAATAAAACAGAAGTATCACAGATAACAGACACTAGGCACAAGGGCTAAATAGAAGTGCAGAACAAGGAACACGTGGGATAGGCGGAGACAAGAAACAATGGGGCAGGACAAGGGCGGGGCTAGGAAAGAACACACTATGACAGAAGCACATGGCAGACCAAAACATAAACAGACTGACACATGGCACAAGGACATGACAAACAGCAATAAATCGGAGTGGCAGAATTTAAAGAGGAAATAAAGGAACATGCTGCATTCGTTGAGTGCCAACGTTATCATACACACACACATGCACACACACACACACACACAGAGTAATCACACACTGATTACATGGAGCATAAAATGTATAAATGTACCTTAATATGCATTCTTGAACTCATCTGGCATTGGTAACTAGGACATTTGCAGTGACAGGGAGGAGAATGGGCTCATCAGACCCACATTTAGGATACATGTCTCTCCCTGTCTACTCAACTGAAGTCTGGATTTAGCTTCAAACATCATTAAGACATAGAGTCAAAGAGGCTGCGTCTAAAATTTCATAGAATGCTTTTTGCAAATCAGTGTGAACTCCTGCAGAGCAGATTTGTAATACTGATGTATTTGACCAAATCTTCTTTCTTTGAAACTGTAACTTTAAAGAAGAAAGAAAAACTAACAAAAACAAAAACAAACTATTTTTGGTGTCATTTTTTCCACAATTTCCATTCGTCCGCTAGTTATATTCAAACTTTAAAAAAAAGCTTTAAAAAAGCGAACAAGACACAGAACTAACTATGCAAGTCAAAATACTTGCTTGGAGACACTGGCTTGGCCTACCAGTACAGAGAGGCTTTTCCTCTCTCATAGTTAAATGGAGGCATGGCATTCAAAGGGCATTTGACTTTATAATCTTAAAAGCAAACCAAGCCCTTTGGAACCAGGGCTGTCCACGTGATCACACCAGTTTCCTCTGTGTTCTTTCATCATAGCCTTTGTTCTGTGTTTAAGGTGAACTCATGTGTTGGGATTAAAGCAAGGCAACGTGACATATGAAACAAGCATTTCTGTGAGAACACCTGTTAAAAAAACATGAGAGTATAAAAAGTAGATAAAAGACAAAAGATGAATACTTTAGAACACTGGAGTCATAGAGTTTGCTCTCTCTTACAATCTTTCGCTCATACATTCACACCCATACAGTCTCTAAGAATTTTTTGGAATATCGGTTGCTTAAGCGTCAAGCACAGATGAATGGCCTGGGTAACAAACTTTGAGAATATCCCTCCTCTTCAGCCTCTTACTGTGAATTATCTGTAGACAACAACGTTTGAGGGGATCATGGGCAAGATCATTGTGCACGACTGCCTTCAGGTTAGCAGCGTGCGGCTAATCTTGGCCATAAAGCATAGCGATAGCGTGTGAAGGACAGAGACAAAACACGCCTCGGTGCAGCTTTGCAATCACCCAGGGAAACAGCTGTAAGATCATATCAACACACACCCCATTAATCAGGCATATAAAGTGTGGACTGAGAATGAAAAAAGCAAGTGTGTGTGTGTGTGTGTGCATGAGGCTAAAGATAATGTTATTCCCTTATAGAGGGACACTCATGTAACTTTAGAGCTGGCTGCATCTCAGGCCCGGAAAAATGGCCATCAAGGTCACACAAAGGCTTTTGCCTGACTCCAATCAAGCGCCTTTTCACTAAAGAACGGGTTTCCTGAACAGAAATAGACTTTTAAATTCCTGCTAAAATGCTCAGAGCTGTCATTTTCCTGAAAGCCTCAGAGAAAGCTAATCAAGATCAGGCGCATATTACATATTCAAACACAATGATGAAATAGGCTGTGTCTAAAAGACACAGGCTCAAACTTCAATTGACCATTCAACACAGAACAAAGTTGAAATTTGATTAGACTGGATTCAACTACTGTCATTGTGCAGAGAACAAGTACAAAGCCAATGAAATTCAGTTAGCGTCTAACCAGAAGTGCAAAGAACAGCATAAATAATTTACAGGAAAGTCCAGTATAGATGATGCTATATGTTACGTATTGAATATGGAGAGCGGAATATACAGACTGTAAGATATGTACAGTGTATTAAACATGCTATAAATAGGAGCCAAGTTGGCAGAACTAAAGAGGATTATAGGTACAGTGTAGACAGATATACTGACAGTTGTATATCTCTCCAAAATTGTAGAAATATGCAGTTGGTGTATGTACAATTGAAATAATGTTCTGTGCAAAGCAGGGCTGCACAACGTCTCGTCTGTACATCGTTTTTGCAATATGGATCTCTGCAATTCTGATAACACAGAAGTCTGCAATATGCAAATGAGCCTCTAACCAATCACAGAACCTCTTAGAACTTCCATGTGAAAGGGGTGGGCCACACATACTGTAGGCTAAATAAAGAGATATATGTAAAAGTTTTGGCTTTGTGACATCACAGAAACTATGATTTGAAAATGGGCTTTTTAAAGCTTAGTTCGCAGATATGGACTGTGTGGATGGGGAAGTGAATGCACATTGTAAAGCTTTAACAATACTTACATATTTCAAGTCTTGTTAGTTAGAGAAATGTGATATGGAGCCATTAAAGTTATTGAAAAACATCACAATCACAGCATGTAGTGGTATAATCCCAGTACTGATACTTTGTCCATATCGTGCAGCCCTAATGCAAAGTGGGTAATCAGTGTTTACAGGGATTAGACGTTTTGTTTTACAATAATGAATTGTGGTCATTCAGATTCCAGCCTGTTTTATGTCCAGTGGAAACCAATATGCTACACAATTTTTAGACAGCTAAACAATCTATATTATAGCCAATTATTGAAAATATCCAGCCACTGTCAAGAAAGTGGGCATAAAACCATTGTGTCAGCAAAGAATAGAGGAGTAATCTGGGTGGTACTTTAAAAAGAGCACTGTATTTTCTTAAAATGGCATTGTATCTAGTGATATTTAGGTTGGCATTAGTAAAGGCTAACGAGGACAGTCCTTCTGAGCATGATCAAACCACATTTTGACTGAAGTGAACATTTACACAGTACTGTAAAAGTACATTACACAGAAAACAAATGCTTCCATAAAAGCATTTTGTACTTAGGGAACTGAAACACTTACACCCTTCATTTCTCCCCCTGATTTTCTGCCCACTTTAGTCATCTCTGATTTCACCCCAGTGGTTCCAGTTAGAACTCCCCCCATCATACAATACCACCAACAGGGAGAGAGCGAAGGCCACCGTGTGTTGTGTTACATAAAGCCAGCCAGGTATCCTAGTTGTGCTCTCTTGGGACTCCCAGCCAAGGATGGCCACGACACCACCAAATTCTGACCTCCAGATGATCCCATGCTTAGAGCGGTAAATGGAATTAGTGGAAAGTTTGAGTCATCACTGCTTTAAGGTAAAAATCAACGTTATGTGACATTAATACCAATAAACTGGTGTTGACAAAGTTTCACCAGGACAAGCCAGGTATCAGCACTTATTCACACACACACACACACACACACACACACACACACACACACACACACACACACACACACACACACACACA
>JBBPDA010000081.1:6245010-6268443 GCA_037974385.1 Arnoldichthys spilopterus | reverse complement strand
CACACACACACACACATACACACACACACACACACACACACACACACACACACACACACACACACACACACACACAGCTGCATTCTCTTCCATCAAAGTCAAGGTGGATCTTTCCAATGTTCAAATAACAGTGTGTGACAGAAGAAATTTGTACCATGAAAACTGTAGTCAGTGAGCTTAGTGGTGACTCACAGTGTTTGTTGGATGCTCCTGTTGTGCCATTAAGCAGGAGACTCTGCTGAAAGCTTATGGTGGGAAAAATGCCCATCTGTAGGACTGCAATAAGCAGGTGTTTGTTGGATCTCCCTAGAGTCACCTGACACCTGCAGACGATGGTCATAAATTTCTACTGTTTAAATGCATCTTAAATTAGTCACGAAATCTGTTCATACGTTCTGAACATTCAGGTGGGTGTGGGTAGAGCATAGAGCAATAAAGAAAAATGCTAATGATTCATGCCTGAAAACGTATAATGAAAAAGAAAAGTGTTGAAAGTTTTGGTTATTCTTCCATATACAGTAAAACTCTGGGAAAATGTGCATAAATGAATCATTAACACAGCGCTTGTTAACCTCGAAAAAAAGCCATTTTGTGAAAGTAACCTTTCTTCAGCAAAAGTGAGCAGATGCACATTTTATGCAGTGACCGTTAAATGATTTGTATTAGGCATTAGAAGCGAAATCACAGTGTCCTTTGACAAATGAATCATCAGTTTTGTGTTCTTACATTTTAGAACATTTTGGGTCACGCTACAAGAGCAGAATGAGTCTGTGTAAAAACAATTTGTCTTTTCATGACAAATGGAGCAGGATCATATACTGGCACACCCTTTTTTTGTTAAAAGTTGCACAAAATGTATTGTCCTTAACAAAACACACATAGCAATAACAAATCCGCTGTGATAATGTATTGAATGCATCGGCTATATAATATAAGCCAAAAGTCTAATACCTTCAATTATTGTACAATTGGCCAAAGTAAGCATCCTCTACAGAGAACACAGTTCTACACATTTAATTTCACAGGGCTTACACTCAGTACCAGCTGAACTCTGGAGGATGAACAGCAAAAGTTGCCCCCAAAACACCCCCCTCTCCACTCATTCCCGCACTGGGACCGTACTCAGCCTTGGCTGTGACTGATGCAGAAGATGGGTAAACTGCTCAACAGAAACACTGGTGCTTCCCTGGAACGGCACAAACCATTCAAGCAGAAATTGCCCTCATGTGGAGTCATACACCCAAAACGACTGCAACACTGAATGGGCAGGCTATTTCTGTGGACTAAACTACAAATAAAATCTACACTACAAATATGTGTCAGCCTAACTCGAATACACATTTGGTGACAGCTGATGAAAACCTGTAAAATTTAATTGAAGAAAAGCACATGAAAAAAAACTATGAGCTCAGTCATTAATCACCGAGTTTCTCAAAGAATCAGGCATCTCGGGAAACTCGTGTAAGTTTGCTTAGTCTGTTGCTGCAAAGCCACATTCCATTCTGATCAGCCCCCAGCGCTGCACCCACAGCCACAGCACTGCACTATTTACACACATTCACACATTAGTAATGATGCAATGAATTTAAACAGTTTTCCTGCTGTATATGAGGGTATGCATCGTATGTGTACACTCGCTTCGGTTCAAATCACGCTTAACATATTCAGCCTGTTTTAGTGTAAAGTCAGCACACTATGCTAATTTGAGAGGCCCTGTAAAGCAACATTGTGTGATCTAAATAAGCAGCAAACCCCAGTGCAATAAATGTGTCATTGCTAAATCATGAGCATCCTTAAAATAGAAATCTGTATCAACAACATTTTTGTATCAGCCAGGTCCAATGAGAAAGAGTGACAGAGACAGAAGAAAAAAAAGGGAGAAAGCGGGAGAGAACCTGTCCTTTTCCTTTATTTCCATACTCTCAGACCTCGCGCAATTTTTGTGCTGTCACTTCAGGGTTCATCACACGCTGACACCCACCCACCCTGTGGAGCCGTCCTTCTCGGGGCCTGTTCTTTGCGACTACGCGAGAAGTACGTGAAGTACGGTCCTCAGTACCACCGATGCTGGATAAACCACAAGTTCAAAAAGATGCTTAAGCTCATGTGTGCACTATTTCCTTGGACTTTAGTTGAGGCCAAGCTCCAATGTGCCAAACATTCATAAATGGATCATCCCATGACGAGCAATTCTCAACAAACAGTGCACAAAACTGTAAATAAACGGTTACATCACTCACTTCAACAGTAATCCCCTTTTCCATTGAAAACAAGCGAACTGTCACCAGGCCTGATGAAGCGCACATCTGATCTTTTTATCCTTTTAGTCCCAACAGTCATTATGAAGAGTGATCCCTGTTTCAGCTCCTTTCTCTAAAAGAAAGTTAACGGACACAGAAGGTACGCAGCACATCCATCTCCCTCAGACAGCTCCATCCAGGGCCACACAGGAGTTTTACTACTCTATACATACCATATGCATAGTCTCCTCTGTGTATAATAGCACTGGAAAAGCATAATTCGATTGGAAACCTCAGGCTCACTAAGGTATACATCAGCCAGGCACACATTACCATACTGTGAAAGTTAGAGGTATTCAATGGGTGAAGTAAAGCATTGTAAGATACGTCCTAGGAGTACAACACTAAGAACTCACTCAAAATGTGATTTTTCTTTGAGATTTACCATAGAGAACTTCCAGCTAAGAATTTTCTTACACAACCAAAAGATCCCATTTGTGATTGAAAGTTGAATAAACCCTGTAAAAATGAAACCCGTGTGTAAGTTTGGCGGTTCGAACATGCCTTTCAGCTGCAAGTAAACATTTTTGAGGGGCAGTCGTGGCCTAAAAGTTAGAGAAGCGGGTTTGTGACCGAAGGGTCGCTGGTTTGATTCTCTGAACCTGCATCTGAATTGTCCCTGAGCAAGGCACCCAACCCCCCAACTGCTCCCCAGGCGTGGCAGCTGTGTGGCTGCCTACTGATTTGGGTCTGTTTCCTCATGCTCAGTGCTCTGGATGTGTAACATGCAGAGAACAATTTACCCTCTGGGATAAATAGAGTATAGAACAACTTCAAACAAACAAACAAACAAACAAACAAACAAACAAACAAACAGACAGATAAATGGGAAATGGAAAATATTTTCTATACTAATGATACTTTTTTTTTTCTTTTTTGCTTCCTCCTGACATTATTTTCATGTGTTGTATTCAAGTAGTTGACTGAAAGAATCTTTGCTAACAAATGCTACTACGACTGATCAGTTGACTAGTTGCCTTACAGGGCACAAATATCATTTTCAAAATGTGCTGCAAGAAAGGGCAGCTGGTGCCACACAGTCATGGGCAGGCAAATCTCACTGTTTGAATTAGGGAGTGAAGACTAGCCTAACCAGTCTGATCCTACAGAAGAGCTACTGTAGCACAAAAGTTAATGCTGGCAATGAGAGAAAGGTGTCAGAACACACAGTGCACCAGTCAGAGCTGTTTTGTTGGCATGAGGGGGACATTTTGGATATTAGGCAGGTGGTTTTTTAATTTTATGGCTGATCGTGTATATCTTTATGAACAATGCATGTGAGTCTAACACTGCAGTGCAACGGAGAATGTGTTTCCATGAGTGTCCACGAGCGAGATGTGGACAGACGAGGAGACGGAGTGCCCTGGTACACTCTCAGGTGAGTGCAGAGCAGCAGCAGGGTTCCTCTGCTTTAGTGGAGTATCTCTAAGCACTGCTTTATTTAAATAGGCCTGTTGTTCCCAGCACTGTCAGAAGCAGGCCTTGTTCTGGCTCCCTGCGCCAGCAACCTCTATTCCCTCCTCCATGCTGCATCATCCAAGCTGACAGCAGAAACAATTGCACCGTCTTGCTCATATCTGAAATAGCTTTACTCTCTCTCACTCACACAAACATACGCAGTGAGAGTGAGCAAGATGAAATAGCTTTCTTTACTGCTTATTCCCCAGATTCATACCATCCTTTACACCTGAAGAAAAGAGTGAGAAAAGTGTGTTTATTGTTCATAGTTCATAGCTTTCTCACAAGAACGAGACACTTCTCGACTTCTAGACCTGAAGCCCTGAGCCAAAACAGCACACGGAGTGTGATTTAATAAAAGGTTCGGTGGGACTTTAATTAGTGTCAAAGCTTATGAAACAACAAAACAAGCTGGTCCACAGCAGAGACCACAGGGCCATGGGTCTAAGGTGGTCAATGTCAGTCTGAGAATTCATCCATCCATCCATCCATTATATAAACCGCTTCTTCCGTTTACGGGTCACGGGGAAGCTGGAATTCCAGCTGACTGCGGGCCTAAGCTGGAGTTCACCCAGCACTGGAGGCCAACCCATTGCAGGGCAACACATAGGTGTGTCTGTGTGTATGAATGGTTGTCCAAAGACTGCAGTAGGTTGATTGGATGCTCTATTGCCCATAGACAAACAATGAGAGGAAACGGGAGAACCTGGAGGAAACCCAGGTGAACACGGGGAGAGTTTGCAAACTACGCATAGAAAGGCACCCGTGGCGGAACCGGGGATCAAACCCAGGATCTTCTCGCTGTGAGGCGACAGCGCTAACCGCTGCACCACTGTGCCATAGTTTATTAGAATTTGGGGAGTCAGTCTGCCAAAAGTGCATCATCTATCCTATTCCTGTTACTAATTACATACACGTATCAGATTCATTAATGTCATGTAAACTGAAAGCAACGGCCTTTTCAAAACGGTCAGTTACATTAGAGACTCTATTTTCCGTAGTGTCCTAAGGTTGAAAGAGGTGCTGGAATGATGGTTTATTTTTATCCCGGTCAGGAAGAGGGTGGAATCCGATATGTGAACCGATCACATCATCGAGAACAGGACAACATCTTTTTTTAGGCGTCTAAAAGAAATTCTTCCAAATGCAGCTAAATTCTTGCTGAGATTCTCATTTAGTGTTCGAGTTATATAACAGCAGCCATAAGTGAGTGTAGCCATAAAGCAGCCATACATGAGAAATGTATATAAAACAGCGTAATGACCGAGGGAGTTGCTCCCAAAACACAAGAGACGCTATGATCTTGTTAAATTAATGCATATCGTCCTACAGCTTCATAACTTCTAGCCAGTTCAGAAATCTGAATATAATGAGCCATGTCTCCTCCTAAGAACAAAGCAGTGTATTCCAGTATCATCTTCAAATTAGAAGATGCATTTCAAATTCTCTCTCTCTCTCTCTCTCTCTCTCTCCCCCTCTCCCTCTCCCTCTCTCTCCAAATTAATCACTATTAGTCCAGCAGGGAGGACTTATAGAAGCCAGACAGCAAGTGATTACTTCACTGCACCTCACTGTAACTCAACGCCTTTATTCACTGCCATCCTCTATGGCGCACACCACCATCAACACACTAATCCTCCAAGAATGCAGAGAGAGGTCCAGACATTTCAGAGATGCCATCTAAAACTGCCATCTAAAATTTTACACTGGGGTGAAAAAGTGAGGGCTCAGTCTGACAATTAAACCAACAAGAGAAATCAGGTTTAAATAGGAGAATCACCAAAATGGGTCTGTATACACATCAGGTGCACTTGACCAAGTAGGTGAATCAACTTCAAAGCTGACCAACAGCTTGGTATAAAAGCTTAATCGATTGGACATGGCTTATGTTGTGCTTTTCTAGAAATTATTTTCTACTTGCCAAGAAATCCTGTTGTTAAGTTAAACAATACGTATTACTGCAGGCCCGTTTACTTTGTGGCTACTGAAAATTACAGAGACATCTGCTGCGTTACCAATGTACTGCTTTCTGCAGGCATGACAAACAACAAAGGCAGACTCGGATGGAAAAACGATAAACGAGGTGAAAGGCAGATTGAATGGTGGTTTTTTAACTACGCCCTATATGGCTGTGATACCAGAAAAAAATTTTTGATGTTCCTTAGGTAAGAAGGTTAATTCCACAGCAGTGGTCGTATGGATCAAGGAGCTATTGTACTGCATTTAACTTAAGTTTGTTGACTCCTCAACAGCTTTATTAGCAAAGAACAATGCAGAGCACAGCGCTGTAGCCTAATCCATGAGATCAGACAGCAATCTGAATATTCTCTAAAGTAGCAGTGGCTGGCCTAAAGTCAGTCGTCACCCATAGCAATTACGTACATCTGCAGAAATTTCTCTATGACCATAAACGCTGCCATTAATGAAGAGAAACCAAAAAAACTCATAATATCCAAGTGACCAACAGAGATAAAGTAACAGTCTTTCTTAGCATTGTACAGTAAAAAAGTACAGACTGGATTTACTTTGTATAATTGTGTACATAATTTCCAGCGAGGTACATTACATTAAAATGACCATCATAAAAGGTATAACTGTAGGTCAGATTTGAGCAATAGAGCATATTTTATTAAATGTAAAAAGTATGAAACTGTCCGAATCAAGTAGACTGCATAATTTTCAATTGCAAAGTTGAAGTAATGTAAGTCCATTAAAGACAATGGTTATGTCTGAGTGTAACAAATTGTGTGTATCAGGAGTGTGTCTGGGAGGGTAAGATTTGCTAAATACAGGAAGTTAATTTCACAGTGGGAATGAAATGCAAGTGATCACCCATCCAATCCACACCGCTTTTAACTCTGTTGTATTTTGTTAGCACTTTATGAGGAAATAATAAAAATAAGTTTCTTCACTTGTAGTCAATTCTCAACACTGTGAGTAGGCGAAGATGACTGGAGATCATTGTAAAGTGCACTAACAGTATTGCTTGTTTAATAGTTTAACAAATTTGAGAGTTTCCTATTTATGGTTAGTGTTGCATAATGTTCCACATGGAAAAATAAGTTTGTGCATTAACATCTGATAAAGCTAGTGAGTTGGAAGACTGATTAACCCTTAGAACTTGACTAATTACATTCACAATGCAATATAATTATGTAGCAAGTTTCACAATGAAAACCATTTACATTCCGAGTTACAACTGTCACAGCCTTAAGAGATCATGAGTTTGAATTAATGTAAGAACAACAGAAAGGCTTGAACTAAATGGGCAGTGAGCTAGTCTACTGGCAGCTGGTGCAGGCTGATGACATCACTCTTTATGTGTCCATATTGCCCAGCAATATGGTGGTGGACAGTCCAGCAGAACTCTAGGCACAAAGTCGATGAGTGAGAAAGCAAGTCAGAAAGTCAAAGAGAGTCCCAGACTAACCCAGATGGACCCTCTTAACTGTGCCGTGTTCCCCTTGTCATGACCTTGATATCTTGCCAAGCCCTTGCCAAATGGCCACCTTCTACATCACTGTAAAAGTGTCACTTTTTTCGGCAGCCCAGTCCCATCCAACCACATTTAGCTGCTGCTTTTCATAACATGATTTAAAACTGTGCCTTGCCTGAAAACGCTGAACTATTGTTTGAATTAGAAATGGCCATAAATCAAATTGACTGCATAAATTTACCTCAGGACAGAGATGGAGAGGGGAAGAAAGACGGCAGGGTGGGGATGAGTGAGAGAGAAGAGATGGGGGAAAGAAAGAGAAAGAGATTGCGTCAAAGAAGGAAACAAAGGGAAAGTGCACAAGGAGGTTGATCTGAAAAAAGATTAGATTTTATAATTTTAGCAAATGGTACAAGTTTATCATGGTGAAACTAATATAAAGATCAGGCAAAACTACTTCACAGTCTAACTGTGTTAATACTGGTCAGATGAATAGAACGTTATTGGAAACATAAGAGAAAGTAAGTAAAAGTGACTTTTTGTCATCGTGAACACACTCAAGCACGAAATGTGACCTCTGCATTTAACCCATCACACAAAAGTGTGACATAAAAGACAGAGTCAAAGAATCGATGAGTGAAGAGAGAAGGAAAAAGAAAAAATCCAGACAGGGCAAGTGGTAGAAAGAAAACTTGGGCCAATTTCCAACAGCACTAAAAAGACAGGAGTAAAACTCCAGGACTCCAGGAGATTTTCTAAATTGCTTGTTTCTCTGTCTGCAACAGAGCTCATGAGCACTTTGTCCACCCAGAAACTACACGGCTATGGTGGTGCATAACAATGACGAAATGTCTTAAATGGCACATATAGGTTGTCTCATGGTGGCTCGACGCAGATTTTAGGAAGCTGTACATTTTGAATTAGAACTGATAACGTTGCTAAAATTTAAGTGCTGTTTATCAAACTCCAACAGTCTGGTAAACAACACTTTAATGAACTACAAACTACTGTCAGTAATACGGGGCAGAGCTTCTAATTGTCCTTAGTTGCTTTGCTTGTTAGGCAGCACCTTTTAAGTCTGTTCTTTTAAAATAAACATCTCATTCAGATTGCATTCCAGGCCTGGTACATTAATCTTCACCCTTCTACAGGCTTTTTTTTGACGCATCACAGTGAAATACTATGAAGGCGTGTCACATAAAAGGGCAGATTTAATACAATGTGACTGTTTTGTCCTTGATACTGAAATTCTGTACTGAAGCTCATGATTTAACTCTGACAATGACCAACGCAATCACATCACATGTAGGGACAATGGCACGTCTAGATCCTCCTATTTGAAATTAAGGAATGTTCTACCTCTTGATTTTGCCTGAACGTGCATTCTGATTAGGTCCATCTGCTGGAAAACCATTAATAAGGGTTCAAATGGCAATTTGTTCTCATTTGGAGCATGCCACCCACAAAGACAAATACTGGCTAAATAACAAAACCTAGCTCTGGTAGCTGAAGACTTAGGTTAGGTTCCCCTACTATAAATCTGCATTAGCTGACATCAGTAGTTCTTTAAGCGAAAGGTCTGGCTGATTCATTTAGTCCTGCTCTTTATTGCTTCCTCAGAAAGTCCAAATAAAGAAGAATGGTGCCGCTGGGACAGACAAAGAAAAGCAGAAGCAGTGCTGGTGGCGTTTCAACAGACTGGTTTTCCTTCAGGACCAGTGTAAGTGTCCTGAAAAAGCACCACAAAATCAATTACTGCTCCTATTTTGAAGGCTCTCTGCTACATATTGTATAAGGTAAAACAATGGCATGGACCAACAAAAGCTCAGGTAAGCACTGTACCATGGTAGGAAGACTGGACAGTCAGTCCAGAATGATCGTTTCAACTTCCTTAGAAATATGTAGATCAGGTGACAACATTTCCACTTAGCATTGCCAAAGTGGTAAATTTTATTCAAACCAACTATAAACGTGTTAAACACACAGGAGAGCTTGATATTGGGCAGGAACACACACCATTAGTTAATATGATTACCGCATTTGACCTACAAACCAACTGCAAGTAAGCAAGCCTTGTTTTTGCAAACCTGCTTCTGCAGCAATGTGTCCCACTTATGTCAAGTACTGGCTGAATCACGTCTTGAACAAAGCGCAATTGCATTTCAATCTATTTCCCAAAAGCTATTCTCTAATTTGAAAAAAAAAGTTCAACCACAGGAAACGTTTGTTTAATATCCATTCTACTGAAAACAGCAGGACACCAAACAGGCTGCAATCAAAATGGTCCTGTAGTAGAACTCTAAAGAAGCCTTATGTAATTATGAAGCCTTATGCAATTCATGAAGCACTCAAGGTCACCAGCCCATTTAAAGCTGCTACGAAATACGTTGAAATATTTTGAACATCTGGCTGCAAAAAGCTGAGGTTGAAAGGTTATAGAAAACTCAAGTACAGAATCAAACAATGTCATTTTCCTAAAGATCCACTTACACAAAGATATATTTTTAAAAATTCTGTCATCACGACTGGTACATGCAGAAATACTGTCTCCCAACAAGAACCAAATCATAAAAGTTACACTAATTTTCTTCATAAGCAGAGATGATAGATCTTGTTGTTTCTTCTGTTTTTAACACACAAGAAACATGGATTTCACAATCAACTTATTAAACTTCATTTATTTACAAACACAATTTCCAGAAAAGTTTGGATATTTCCCAAAATGCAATGAAAACAAAAACGTGTGATGTGAAGTTGTCAACCCTTATTGACCAAATTACAAAGAAAAGATTTTCAATAGTTTTAATGACTTAACATAACTTAATTGTATTTTGAACATAATATTGGAACATACTGTTGTATCTCCATAATCGTAACTTTACAGGAGAAATAAGAACATTATGAACTTCTAATGCAAGTTAATATAACCAGACGTTTGTCACTTTGGAGCATTTCTATTTGTCTGTTCATCGACTTTTAGGGACCTAGTATTTTCAAATGACGTTAAGACTTAACATGTCAGAAATGGTGATACAAGGTTATGTTCCTACAGCAACAATAGAAACGCCAGCAAATGTCCGTAGGTGCCCAACACTGGCAGCCTTACCCGCACTTTTGCTTTTAATTGCATGTCTTCATAAGGACAAGCCTGAACAGCTTGCAAAGTACTGCTATATAGGAGCCAATACAGGGAGTTTGCTGTTTGGAAAAGGAAGATGATTCCTTTTGCGGTAAAACGAAATGCTAGCGATGAGCTAATTAACTGTACTGCTGTGCGAGACTCTTTTCATATATATTTGTTTCCCTTTGATTAAATTGTGTTCTGTGTGGAACCAAATAAAGTATTGAAAATGTTCAGAGGGGGCCGTGGTGCAGAACGTAGCGCGCACATGCTGTGTATGAGCTGGATTAGCCGGTGCCAGCCCCTAAGGAGAAATATTTTTTTTCCTCCTCCTTTAATTTTTTTTTCCCCCTAAATCACATTCGTTCTTCCTCAAACTGCGGCTGGTTTTCTGGCTTATTACACACTTCCTGTGCACAATATTGCAGGACGAACGACTGAAAAAACATTTTCATTTGGCTTCGTGGGGAGCTGATTGGTTTACAATTAGCTCGCAGTTACTGACTTGCGGACACACCGGTGCTGATGATGAGACTGAACTGAGCTCCGTTTAAAGAAGCCCCGATTCGAGCAGCTTTTGGTGGAGCAGGTCCATGGAGAATGGGGGGGGGGAACATGGTTCTGAAGCAGATCTTTCGACAGATGTTGACTTCGCTGTCCAATTTTTACCAACATTAGCAAAAAAAAAAAACACATTCCAGAGGGAATTTCCATCAGAACAAGCAGCCTGCACAGAACTGATGTGCCCGTGCCTAAGAAATACAAAGTCTAGGGGATGAGAATGAGAAGCATCTTCATCTCCTTCTGTAATGAATGCATACTGTGAACGAATTAGTGAATGAGAGAGAAAAGAGGCAGAGGAGAGAGAGAAAAACCTTCTGAAGCATTTGTCAGGATGCTTTTACAGAGATCCATGACTCATCTTAGGAGGCGCTAGCATTTAGAGGGCTTGCATTAACGTCACTTTCCACAACACTCAGTCAGAGCGGCAAAACAGGCCTTTTGGCGGAAAACTATGATATGTGTATGTGTGTATTTGATCTTTCTCTCTCTCTCTCACACACACACAGTATGTATATGGTATGTATCTGATTTCAAGGGCAGGGAAATACACAAGGTAGCTATGTCTAATTTGCTGGCAGCTAATTAGCCCCCCTCACTTTAACTGAGCAGGTAAAACACAGCCAGAGAATGAAAGAGCCCCTATAGAAACAGTGGACAGCTGCAGAGAACACAGGGACACATATGACACTCCATTGTGCATGTAGAGTAGGATTAGAAGAGATGTGTTCACATGCAGCAGTGGTGATGTTTGCAGATATGAGTGAGGACGCACGATGATATACAGTGTACTTCATCGCGATGTCAGTTGCTGCAGCCGACACAGCTGTTCTAGGTAGTGTGTTAAGAGACAGCTCGGGTTGCTTGATGAATTTATTTGTCCGGTCAATCGAAAAACAGTGCTTTCCCATTTCAAACGTTTTGTGTGACACGGGTGTCGGGAGTTTTGTTTTTAATTTATTGAATATAATTCATGCAAGAGGCCACCAGTTCTAAAATGTAAACCTTTTAGTGGCCAATGTTTGCTGCACAGTTTGCCTTTTCCAAAAATAAAGCACTTTAAGGTTTATCAACCACAAAATTTTAAATGAAATATGGCTTAAACATAAAAAAGATGTTATATGCATGTGGAAGTGACACAACAAGCCATTTTGAAAAACGTGCAACTAAATTAAGAATAAGGTATTCATATCTCCATCCCATGCTAGTAAAAAACTGTACATCAGAGTTCATGGTTGCTCATGGTTTGTTCACGCCCATAAATCCTAAAAGCTCTGAACTGAAGCACAGCATCAAACTCCATTACACACACACACGCACACACACACACAAACACACACACACACACACACACACAGCACCGTCACACTTTTCTTAACTCAACAATTTCAACATGAACATAAGGAATCAAATATCTGCACAGCGAAGCTAAATAATGGCAGTTCTAGACCACATCATTACAAACCCACTCAATAATGTCAACATTAGGGCAATGAAGTCTTTTAAGAGAGGCTGTTTATGAAGCCATAATGGCTTGAAGGAATTAGCAGAGGAGGAAGAAAACATATGCCTCATTTAGTTCTCCTTGGAACAAAGTCAATCTCACCACCTCAGAACCAAAGCCATAAAAATCAATCCACTCACAACGGAGCCACTCAGACATGCCGAGAAGATGGCTGCCCTCTTTCTTTTGTTGACTTCAGTTTTACAGTATGAACAGTCCAACATAGCAGCTGCTGGTTAAGACAAAACACTAACAAGTCAAAAACAGATGTACAAGAGGGAGCAGCATGGAGGGAAATGTCACATGAAGTTCACCCTGTGAGATTCAGAGTGTGATTAAAGGGTCATTTAATCAGAAAGATCACCAAGCAAAGCAACACCTAGGACAGCTATGAGCTGGTCACCAAAAGAAATCTGGCTGTGACACTGAAATCGGTTTAGGATCAGCCGAACAGCTCCAGATCTCAATCATGTTTTGAGAGAACTTCTTGACTCAATCCAAACCAAACAACATGAAATTGCAGGGAGACTTAAACGTGATGCTGCAGCCAAAATTAAGTGTATAAATAAATAAAATGTATAACACTAATGATCAATTTATTAAACAATGTCCTGACTGTGATTTAAACTGTGATCATTTTCTCTACATGTTTTATTTCTCTATATGTTTTGTCCTCAACCCTGAATGTAGTCTGTCAGGTTTGGGTGCTTTTTCATTAAACTCACAGTCAGTTCATAATCTTTATTACTTTACAATATCTTTACAGCTTTATTTAAAGTTTGAGAAAATAACAAATCTAGCCATCATTATACCACATACATTAGCACTGTGCTAATTGCATCACACACCTGACTGAAATAATACTGAAGAATCTTAAATATTATTATCTTAAAGTTATATATTTCCTCATGTAAGAAAGCACACAAAATATCCAGGCTTTTAGATGGTTTCCTGTTAGTTAGAACTATTTTAACGTTAAAGTTGTGTCAGCTGGAAATCAAGTGCACATAATTGTTCTCAATATGTAACATCAATGCAAACTACCAACAGTCAGCACAAGAAAGCCAAAACTGGCAGCTCCGACTCCTTCTGATCTGGCTTCTCCCTGCCAACCTTTAGACTCTGGACCACAGAACGGCTTCCTACCTGTGTGACCAGGGGCTCCAGGAGCCTCTCCACGGTTAGAGTGCGAATCTCCAGACTCTTGGGATCCCATTTCAGGAGGATGGGGGATGTAGCACTTGTCATGGTTACTGTAACGAGAAGGAGAACAAAGTAAATCTTCAAGAAAGAGGAATAAACATTGATATACACGAGCGCAATGTGAGAATTTGAAAAGAGGAGAAGCGCAGAGAGGAGGCTTTATCGCCCCAACACACTTCATCTCAAAAGGTAGACACCCCTGGTAGTTAAACTTCACGCACAATAAAGCTCCCTGGATTAGACTATATTAAACTTTACGGAGAGTTAAGGCAGTAGTTTAAAGGGTAATGTCTTCTGAGTGTGTTCCTCAGTGCAAGAGTGTTTCAGACAGAGGACATATACTGCTTTTACGGTCAGACCTGCTAAGCATCTGACACCGTCACCAGAGAGCTACTGAAGTGGTGAAAATTTAGAACTGATCCATTTCAATAGGATTTCATTTTGCTCTTTTCGAAACAAATTCAAGAAGCCATGTGAAACGCAGCATGTGCTTTACAAAAGTAATCTTAAAGTAATCAGATCTTATGACCCGACGTGAGGTGACTTTTTAATTTATCAAATCAGCGGGCAGTTGGACGGCGGCATCGAATGAAAAATGCTTGTGAAATGTTTTGACTGCGTGCAGCTGTTGAAGACTTTCACAACAAAACAAACAGCAGATCGCGCCTCCGTTCACCAGCATACGCTTCGCCAAATAAAGCTTCAGGTTAATTGCGTTCAGGGGGGGATGGGGAGGGGGACTTGTGCGATGTCATCATCTCCTTCCGTATTGTAATTCAGGAGCTATCGACCTAGATTCTCCTCTACCTTTCTTCCAGGGCCTGCCGCGCAGATTCCGATTACTGAAAACATATGTGGCTTCTGGGAGATCTCTGAACACCGCTAATGCATGCAGGTTGTTCGTGATCAAGGGAGGCGTCAAGTTTGCATATCAAGAGAACGGCAAACTTTCAGCAGCACAGAGGTGGAGGGGATGAGAGAGATTTAAGCAGGGAATCGAATGGGCAGAGGAGGGGACTGAAGTTAGCCAGAGATGTCTGGAAGGTCTTTTAAGGACTTGCTTTTTTTTTTTTTCCAGCTGGCGTATTTTCCTCAAATGATGAGGGCAGGGCTGAAAAATTGCAGGCAATAAGTCTGGTCCCAAAGCCAGTTCATTTTCCATTTTCTGTTTTTACCGCATTTTAATGCTTTTTCCTCTGAGCAAATGACAAAGAAAAATTACGTTTTGTTCACTTAATTTCAATTAGTTTAGTTAAAGGACCATTTCTTCTCTGAGGAGGTATGTAAGTGTACAGAATTATCTAAAATTTAAGGAACATTCACCTGATGCAAAGTTTCTATGCCAAATAAGCATTTTTCCCAAAACTGCTCATCTAAGAACCATTTAGAAAAGTCAGGAAGGAAGAAACTGTAGACGTGGAAGTGAAATTCAATATGAGGCCTGGACCCAAAACTTCCCCAAATCTTCACTGATAAAGAAGACGTCTACAGTATACTGCATTTAAGAAGATGCACAAGGATGTACTTCATTAATCAGGGAATAGCGACAAAAAACTTTAGCTTTAAAACTTCAAAAGGTTACTAAAGGAAGAGTCTGGCAAACAGAGAAGTCATGCTTTGACTAAGCAAAGCTTACATATTTATCTTATGAGCATGTTAGCATTACTTACTTAACTAACAAATAAAGTAATAAACATTACTCGGCATGAATCTCTGACCCAACTGATAAAGATGCACAAATTCCACACAGTTTGTTGGAAAATAATGCATTTTTTTAGAACCTGGCTGCAGAATGTTACTGTGATCAGCTCAAATAACTGCAATCATCTGAAAAAAAAGAGTGATCAGATTAATTGTGACAAACCGAGCTAGGGGTCTGTAGGCAACTGACAGCAAAGACAAAAGACTAGGGGTGGGTGCCACTGCGACAGGGTTAACCAGTGCATCTGCAGGACCAGATGGACTTTTCAAGTTGTACTCCAAAAAAAGAGAGCTGGCAAGACAGAGACATAGCAGAAAACATAACCATTACAGCACAGAGATCAAGGAGAAATGTGAGCATGCGTCAGTGTTGACTGAATTAAGGACAAGTAGGGTCAGCTTGAAAACCCATTAAAAATCACCGGCATGGTTTTCTAGTCATGACCTACTGAACTCCACTACTTTGAGCATCTTTCTGATGTGGTACAGTTTAAGAGAATTCCCGTGTCTGTGTACGAACGCCAAACCACAGACTCACACAAGTTGTTGTTTAAGCCATTAAAAAAAACATGAAGTGAAGGTGACTGTTTGTCATTGTGAACACACTCAAGCACCACAACAAAATGTGACCTCTGCATGTAACCCATCAATTGTGCACATGTGGAACAGTGGGCAGCGATCAACAGCACCCAGGGAGCAGTGTAGTGGGACGGTACCTTGCTCAAGGGGAACTCAGTAGTGTCCGGTCCGGGACTCGTGACCTTCACAACCTGTGACCTTCGGGTCCCAACAGAAATGTCCTAACCACTAGGCCTCCACTGCCCATGCGTAACAACCTTGTGAAATGACATTTTCAAAAGCAAACAGTCAGCACTGCAAACATCCTGGTAGCATCAGATCATTAGTTGCGCAAATGTTTAGCCTGATCGTCCCTTATCGCGGCCCACTTGCACACTAGGGACTGCTGTGCTTCCTTCCTGCTTGTACCATCCACTACACTAGGACACTAGGAACTGCCCCACTCTCCTCCAACCTGATCACCAGGGTTTCAGCCGGCTTGGTTCAATCAGTGGGGCAACCACCATGGACGATCTTTGACCTTAACTAACACCACCTTCATAAACTGAGACTGTTTTCCATCTGTTTGACTCTTCTTTATTTTATTGCCACCTGGTGTTGAACAGATGTGGATGGGTTACCCTTCTGAGCCTCGGTTGCTCCCAAGGTTTCTTCCTCCAGCTTAGGAAGTTTTTCCTTGCCTCCATCACCCGTGGCGTACTCATTAGGGGCTCAGACCCGGACTTTGTAAGGAGGCTTTGTGACAACGTTGGTTGTATATACATATGAACTAAAAAAAAATAAGCTTGGTAACACCTTCACCACACTTAACATTTTGGCAGTGCCAAAATGTTTGTTGCAGGGTATAGGAGCATTTTTTAATCACAAACGAATAATGTGCACAACACAAAACACAAGGCCATATCAACTTATTTTAGGTTAAAACTAAGTCTTTTTATTGTTTTTGTCTTTAATAATTCCAATGATTCCAAGAGCACACAGAAGCATGCCACATGCCATTACCATGTCGATATCATTGCTGTTATGAATGACCCCACACCAAGTAATACCTGTTCCTTGGTGGTCCTGTCGGGGTCCTGACCAGTTACAAACTGTAGACCATCTGTTCCTCTGTTCTCTTTTGCCTGTTCATCAATGAACTACAAAGTGCACCTGTATGGAAAGTAGTAAAAAGGAAAATAAGAGTAGACTGATGATTACAGGACGTTACCCACACTCCTACATTACACCCTGGCCTGATCTCCAAGACAACACAGAACGATGACCCTTGTGAGCAGCACAAAGAGGCAGCCACCGTTACCTTTCTCTTTGAGGCCTCCTATTCTTGGAAGAAACCTCTCTTCCACCTCTGACTTAACAGCTGCTCCTCCTGACTTTCACGAGACATGAGGCAGGGCAGCGGTGGCCTAGTGGTTGGGACATTGCCCTTGTGAACAGAAGGTTGCAGGTCCAAGTCCCAGTTCAGGTGAACTCAAGTCTGGCACCTCACCCTGACCACTTGACGGGGGCTGTTTTAACATCTTTAACATACTGTAACTTTCATTTAGCCAAACCTCAAATGTAATCTAAAAATCTGAATATCAATTCAGCCCCATTGTACGGTACCACCACTCCAGACAGCTCAAATTTATCTTCACCTGGATGGAGACTCGTAATTGTATTCTTTGGTATGCAGATTCAACACTTGTAGCCCACCAGTGAAATAAGCACCATCTCTCTATTCCCCTGCTCCCAAGTCACTAGTCCCCACTGTCAAGAATAACACATCAATTATCCAGCTTTGGTGGAGAAAAGGAGTAATTACGTTTTTCGTGCTGGGCTGTCAGAGAGATAATAGGGCTTGTGACAATAAGCTGTTGGGATGCAGTTTTTTTTTTTCTGATGACTCTAAATGCAGCCTGTGGGAGCATCTCCCTCCTGTAGGGACGCGTTGGCTTGAATGGTCAGGAGTCTGTTAGCAATTGAAGGCCACAGCGCAAAATAGGAAAAGTGAGAGTTCACATTTCCATTTGTTGAAAAAAAGCAATAAGCAATAAGTCGTCTGTAGTGTTAGTGTGATGTTAGTGAAAGCCCACTATCTGATATTTAAAAATACATTGCTTTGAAAATCTACCCAGTGGACAGAAAAATTCCCCCTAAGAAATGTGTGCACTGCTGTTAGTAAAAGAAAAGAAAGTAAAGAAAAACAAGCTCAGTGTTGCCATCTCTGTTCAGTGCCACCCAAATCTTCCATCAAACTGGCAGTTCCAGCAAGTTCATCAGCTGCATCACACACACACACACACACACACACACACACACAGACACACACACACAAACTGAATGTGTCCGCTAAGAAACACATTGCTTTGTTCATATAGGAATTTTTATCATCCTCTCTCTCTCTCTCTCTCTCTCTCTCTCTCTTTCTCCCTCTCGCTCTCTCTGTCTCTCTCCCACACACACAGCTGTGATGCCAGTTGTCTCTGATTGAAAGGCAGTGATGTGTGGCACACCCACAAAGTCCACAAATTCTAATAAGAGTGTGCTGAGTGCAAACACAAATCTCTCTCTCTCTCTCTCTCTCTTATGAACAAGAGCACAAAGATGAAAACCAAGAACGTACAGCAGTTAGAAATGCAATAAAACACTGAAGCCAAATGACGGTGCAGTGAAGTCAATCAGACACTGTCTTTAAAACCATTAAGACAAGAGAAGATTAGAGTGAGCTCTGTCACTAACACACACACACACACACACACACACACACACATACACACACAAGCTTTCATTAGTACAGACAGCACAGCCACCCATGACCTCTTTTGTCCATTTCCAACTCCTCCCTGACCTAAATACTCTATTTCTAAGGTTGTGTGTGTGTGTGTGTGTGTGTGTGTGTGTGAGTGAGAGAAAGAGAGAGAAAGATAGCAAGCGAGAGCACTGTTCGTGGAATTCACACCATAATGTTGTATGTTGTGTTTGCATTGGCAGATACTCTTATCCAGAGCAACGTACATGAAGAATGTAGCCCTAGGAGTCTAGATCAAGGGCTGGGTAGGGAATAAAACTGCATTGAGGGCAGTGGTGTTTACCGCTACTGATGCTCAATCAGTAAGCTATGTGTGTGTGTGTGTGTGTGTGTGTGTGTGTGTGTGTGTGTGTATACACATGCGTGTGGTGTAACCGTGCCCTACTGAGTGACTGCAATGCGAAAACTCTCGAAAAAAATAAATTGTTGAATGAACTTAATTCAGTTTGGTCACATTTCCATTCAGTCAGAGTCGAGCCAGCGTGTACAGACAGTCACAGAACATAAAATTCAACTGTTGACGGAGCAAAACTGGAATTTTTCTCTGTAATTTATTCACCTTTCATTCAGTGCCGTCTATTTTATGTAAACCAGTTACTTAATGACAGTGCAGTACATGTTTAACAGCAGCACTGCTTCACTTTGTAGGTCAACGGACCCCATGGGTTCATTTATTTGAGTGTAAGGTCATTAAATCTCTATGCACCTTTGGACGAAAGCTCCCTTAGCTTTTTCCCCTCTTTTTTTGTGGAATTTCAAATTTAAGCTGTGGATCCAAGCACCAAACGCAGTGAGGATTAAAGCTAAGATTAACTCTCTGAAAATCTCTGATGAGAAATCGCAGAGAAATTCGTGCTGTGGCCACCTCTGCCCCAAAAAGCTTAAAGACCTGCCGGTTTTCTAGAGCAGGACCCTGCTTCTTAATCCCAGCACACTCTCTACACTCTGCTGTCTTTCTACCCTGATCTCCCTAGTTTCCTTTCAGCTGAGCCAGCACTCAGCCATAAAGGAAGACCAGCCCCCCTCCCTTCAAACTGCTCACATTGCTAATAATGAATGAAAGCCAGTAAGGGGGCAGTTAGCATTATTGTTAATAATGAATGAAAATCAAGTTGAGACCTGTTAACCCCTTAAATCCTCAGGGCTTTCATGTGGGCCCACATTTCAATTCTTTACTCTAATCAACTACAGAACATCAGCATCAGTCACACAGTAATTACTGAACAGTTCATAGTAGCAACTGACGAGGTTTTTACCATAAAACAACATATACACATACTTTAATCACTTAATTTATCAATAAAGTGGTCTTTCTGCCATTTTTGACTGCTGATACTTAACAACACAAAAGAAAATTCTACTTTGATGATTTATAAAAGTGTAAAAATTCAAATGGGCACCGTTAGATGTTCACTGAAAGTGTCACTACACAAAATGCTGTCACATTAGAACAGTCAGGACTTTTGGCTTCTTTTTTTTGCCTTATCAAACTACACACAGCTGGTGAAAATGAGATGATTAAAAGACGCCCAGCAATTCTGGAAGTGCCCGTTTAATCCTTAGAAGTAAAAAGTAAGTGAAAGTGACTATTTGTCGCTGTGAACACACCTCATCACACAAAGTGCACCACAATGAAATGTGACCTCTGTATTTAACCCATCCACACATGGAGAAGCGGGCAATCTTCTATCAGCAACTAGGGAGCAATGTATCAAGACGGTACTTTGCTCAAGTGGTACCTCACTAGGCCACCATGGCCAGAAGTAAACCTATACGTTTAGAATTGGCCTATTACTGTTGTTTTGCTAGACAAGTTAAATGCAAGTAAGTAATTTCACAAATCACAGTTAATTATATAAAGAACTACATCTGAACAACAGCTCCAAGCTTCACCTTTCATCGTACAGCCAAAAAAGATGCGTGAAGCAATGCTGCACATACAACAGCATTTTATCAGCAAATTCAAGTAGTAAAATATCTCTGGGCACTGACTAAAACATTACATTTTTCCCAAAGTCCAGACTGTAAACACTCTTTTCAAAGAGCGACATGTGAAAGACCAAAATGTAGTACAGTACATACCACCTTGATGAGTTAACCCCTTGCACCATAGGCTTACTATTTAGTAGGGCTGGTTGATACAGGGATAATATGTAATTGCTTGCTAGCTAGCTAGATGTCTGTCTGTCTGGCTGTCTGTCTGGTTGTCTGTCTGCCTAACCGCCCGTCCGTCCGTCTATCTATCTACTTATTTATTTCACATAAATTCATTTAAATTCGTATTTTTCCCTTTGGATTTTTGGAATTGGTATTATTATTCCCCACTCAGGCTCTTTTATCATCAATAGTATGATCATTAAATTGAAAATAATTTGAAAACATTTTAACATTGTGATCACAAATACAATACATTGTTCAGGAGTACTGAGTCAGCAGGAGTACCAGCAGTGCAGTTTGTGTGTTTTATGGATTTCTGGCTTAATGAGCTGAATCCTGATGCTAACGTTAACTTCGAACGCTTGGTTACAGCTTTGGAATAAGGGAAAGGGAAGGGAAGAGGTGGTGGACTGGCAATGTCTGTAAACAATAAGTGAAAGTGATTATTTGTCATTGTGTTCTCAGTGGTACTTGCACTGGGCCTTCTGGGCACAGCTCCTTAATTATTACACCACTACTGCCCCAATAAGTGGTGCGATCCAGGTGGCATTAATGTATAAGAGCAATAGAGTACATGTACTCCAGACACTGGGCCACTAGCATACAATCTGCCCAAAGAGTTTTCACATGTTATTGTACTAGTAGCGTATATCTCAGTGTCTGCCGTTGCTGCCTCCACGTGTGCCACCATTCACAATGTAACGGGGGACTACAAACTCACCACTAGGGCTGCACGATATGGACAAGATATCACTTCCTGAGTGTGATCACAATGACAGAGTCACTTTCACAATGCTGATAATACCACTACATATTGCTCCTTATTTAACCTACAGCAGTTTAGCCCCACCCCTTTCTGTGATTGGTTAGAGGATGCGTCATCTACTTGCTACACAGAGCCTCTTCACATTTATGATCTTTGACTTCTCCATTGCCTTCAATATCATCCAGCCTGGAGACAAGCTGTGTAGACCCTGCCCTGGTGTCCTGAATCACTGACTACCTTACCGACAGGCCCCAATACATGAGGTGAAAGAACTGTGTGTCTGAGCGGAAGGGACAGTCCTTGCCCCCTTTCTGTTCACTTTTTATACCTCTGATTTCAGCCATGCCATCTACAGAAGTTCTCGGATGATTCTGCCATTGAGGGGGGTTTAAGTGAGCGGAGGAAGGAGTAATACAGGAGCCAGGTTAACAACAATGTGGACTGGTGCCAGACAACCATCTCCAGCTAAACGCCAGGAAAGCTGGTGGTGGATTTCTGGAAAAAGTAATCTCCTCCACCTCCTGTCGCCATCCAGGGTGAGAACATCGAGGTGGCTAACACCAATAAAGTATCTGGGTGCTCACCTGAGCTGCAAATTGGGACAGGAAGTGGTCAGACTGTACAAGAAGACCCGGAGCTAAATCTACTTCCTGAGGAGGCTAAGGTCCTTTGGTGTGAGAGGCCAGCTGCTGAAGACTTTCTCTGAATCCGAGGTGTCGAGTACTATGTTCTATGCTGTCGTGTGCTGGAGCAGTGGTATCACAGCCATGGACAACAACAGACTCAACAAGATCAAGACCCAACAGCTCAGGCCTAGGGGTGAAACTGGACACAGCAGAAATTATGGCAGAGATGCTGGAAAAGGTGGCAGCAATCATGGCAAACCACTCCATACATCACTACAAGAGGAGAGGAGTGTGCTGAGCAATAGACTGCTCCTGCTCTGCTGCAGGAAAGAAGGTTTCTCCAGGACATTTCTACCAGCAATCAGACTGCACAACACTGGGCTCTAACTGATCTATACATCTGCTCACCCACGCTTCATTATCACCTGCACAGGGCACTGGAGTCACTGTAAACATAAATGTAGTTTAGTTCAACTGATACATTTCTGTGTGTTCTAGGTTTTTTTGTACATAAGCTGCCAGAACACCCTAATTTCCCACATGCCATAAATAAAGGTGCTATGAGACATTGAGGTATTTAAATCTGGACACACTGACAGATACTTAGAGGTTACAGGGGTGGTTGTGAGCTCACTGCATGGGTGAGAGCAGTCATGTAGCAGTGTCACATTTAGCACATTGCCACCAGGAGTGTCACTCATGAGGAGGAGGAGGAAGAAAGAGGAGAAAAGGTCCGGATGTGGATTTGACTGAACCCACTAAGAGCCCCAGATCCAATTTCACGGGACACAAGTCTCTCTCTGCCTCTTTTCCTCTCCATCTCTCATTCAGGAAGGAGGTGTTTGACAAAGTGGGACACGAGAAAAGGGGAGAAAAAGAGCACAGAAGCAAAAAAAGAAAGAGAAGAAAGTAAGAGAGAAGAGCGCAGAGGAAGAAATGGCAGAAAGAAAAACAAAAGTAAGAGCAGAGGGCAGACGGGAATAAATAAGTGAGAAAGACAGAGACAGACAGAGAGAGGGAAAATAGAGAGGATATAAAGTAAATCTACCAATCAGCGTACAGACGGACTGTTCTGGAACATGACAGCGACTGGCGGTGAAAAGCACGCCAAACAAAAGGCTCTGTGAGCATGAGGTGACATGAAAAACACACTTCCAGCACACACACACACACACACACACACACACACACACACACACACACACACACACACACACACACACACACACA
>JBBPDA010000081.1:6179542-6209528 GCA_037974385.1 Arnoldichthys spilopterus | reverse complement strand
GCATTTATTTTATTACATTTTTCATTCATAATGTAATTCAGGGCGAAACGGTGGTGCAGTGGTTAGCGCTGTCTCCTGGGGTCCTGGGTTTGATCCCCGGTTCCGCCATGGAGAACAGAGACAATGGAGGCTCCAGGACCAGAACTAGACAGGTATAAGAACAATTATATATTCCCAAATTATTGGCAACAATTTGTTTCAACATGATTGTGCCTTTTTGCGCAAAATGAGGTCCCTAAGGCTGTGGCTTGACACATCTAGTGTGGAGGAATTTCAGAGCCCACTCACCCCAAATGCACACCTTTGGAATTAACTGGTACGTCGATTAGGAGCCATGTCTTCTTGTCCAACATCACACCCTCAAAAGATTCCAACAGATACATGTCAAACACTTGTGGAGGGTTTTTCCAGAAGAGTGAAGGATGTTATAGCCACAAAGGGGGACCAACTCCATATTAATGCCCATGGTTTTTAAATGGGATGTCCAACAAGCTCATAGAGACATCATGGTCAAGAGTCCACCTGCTTTTGGTCATACAGTGTATATGCAGTACCATTAAAAACGACAAAAACCCAGTGAAATGAAAATAATTTTTGTGACAGATACATGTAGGACAGTAATACGCTAGTTCTCTGTGTGTAACACTGGAGGGTCACGGTACGGCTGCATATTATATGCAGCAGATTGAACAGAGCTGCCTTGGCGACCCAGCAGCCACCGCTCTGTTCTGTGCTGCTTGAATGGAGTCAAGTGAGGCTGATGAGAAGTGAAAGACCAACGTTTTCCCCCTCACCTCACCAGATAACTTACTGCTTGATTTTCCCGTTGAGATCGATCTGCTTCAGCCCATGGCGCCACATGCAGCTTAGAGATTATCTCACTAGCATGATGGTTGACCGAACAGTGACCAAAAATGGGGCCATAAAAGTAGAAAAACAAATGAAAACATGCAGTTTCAGCCTAAGTGGTCTGTGTTGGGTCTGTATAGATAAGTTTGGCTTGTTTTACCAATAGGATAAAAGCTTTGGAGCCATAGCTTACACACTCAGATCAGTGGTCTTGCTTTTAAATGACATAAGAAATCATAGCAAAGTTTACAGAACCATTGTACAATGTAGCTACCAGTTATTGCAAACATCTGATGTGGTAGATATTTCCAAAAAAGGTTCAGTTTATGCAATCAAAAAGTTTACAAAAGCTGTTTAATCGGGCAGAAAACATTCTTATTGAGACCAGAATTACTGATCAGTAGCCAAAGCACACACTGTCCATCCTTATTGCCCGTGTCCATTTGAAAGTGACACGATACCAGTAAAATCCCCCCCACCCCCCACCCCCCAAAAAGTAATCCAATTAAAACGTATTTCAGTCAAGTTTCACTATTTTCATATTCATCAGTATTATGCAAATGAGGGGAAGCCTGAGGAGGCTCTTGTCATGTTGTCAGGAAGAGAAGCACATCAACCAAGCCCCTTCTCGCCATTATCTTCAATCAGCCGGAACACGCTTTCTCCCTCCTCTATATTCACAGCTATCCACAGAGGTTTTCTTCCCCTTTCATGTGTCTGGAATGTGGGGGATGTACTGTCATCCCACCTTATATTTTAATCTTCATTTCAATCGAGATTTAAAAGGAAAAACAAATATGCAGGAGAATGAAAGGTATATGCTACTTCATACAAACTAGAGAGAGCGAGAGAGATAGAGAGAGATGTTCTGTTAGCAGTGGCTGTGTCTAGGTCGGGCATGGTGGTCTTAATAGCCTCCAAAGTTATCATTTCTAATGATGCCCACCGACTGTGGCTGCAGGTGCGTTTGATAATTGATTTTCCCGACCCTTTGTCCACCCACATGGCTGCTGCAGTCTGGCAGGTGGCTGCTGTCCATGGTTCTGAATCCTCTGCTCCTCAGCTGCCTGTTATTCTAGTAGAACAACACAATGTCTGATATCTGGACTTTTTGTCCTCACAGCAGTAATCACCAGCTTACAATTGCTGATTAGACATGCTGATTAGGCTGTTTTATATACCACAGTATCACTGTTACTCTTTAAAAATGCCACTGATTTGACATGTAAAAACACTTTTTTTGGAATGTATACAACCTACTAATAAATCTACAGAGATTTAAGTTCCTCAGTGATGGAAGGACTAAAGAAAGCAAGTAGGAAATCAAAAAAGAAGGAAAGAAAGAAAGACATTTTTTATGAGAACAAGAGTTATTTGAAATGATGTCATACATCTTAAAAACCTTTTTTTCAAGACGAAGCAGCAGTAATTAACAGCCACACAACTCAAAGAACCATTTGATCACTTTAATGGCTCTTGGCTTTGTTCTCCACGATGAAGAATCTATATGGTATAATAAGGAACCTTTTAAAGACGGTTCTGTATAGCACCAGAACTTATTTTTATAAGCCTGCAGCTTGTCACACAGAGTGTACAACCCTGCCCAGCTACACACCTGGTAGGTTTGGGGATAAAATGGTCAGTAAAACAACATCAACTTCATCAACAAGGTTGAGACAAAAAAAAAAAAGATGAAGAGATAGTGAGATAGATAGAGTGCTATTGATAAGGTTTTAAAAGCTTACAGGCTGCCATTAGACGCTTAAATGTTAGTTATTCAGGCTTAATATATAAATCAGCTGACTGTGTAATATTTTCACCATTTTGTGTTTTGTGCTGTCCTCCTTATGCCAGTTTTTTACATAATATGCAAGAAGAATGCGTCCGGATTGCATCCTAAACTGTAGCAAAAGGCTTAGGCCAGAGAGTTTAAGAGATAATTCAATAACATATGTTTTAGCTTGATGAATCTTTAAAAACTCTAATCAAATGTTTTTTTAGGGAAGCAAAAGTGGTTCTTCAATGACAAACTCCAAAAACCATTTTTAATCACGTTTATATAAGGGTGTACTCAATAAAATATCAACACTTCATTTTTTAAGTCACCAGAGCTTCACCTTCTGCCAAGCTCAAAGAGGCAAAGCTTTTGCCATGCTGAGGGTTTGCATGCCTTCAGAGCTATTCCACCATAAACGGTTTTGGTCTGGGCTAAGATGTGAGGGAATCACAGAGCCTTTATCCTGTTTTCCAGCAGGCCACAGGTGGCGTGTATCACTGAGCCCCAGTATAGCCCTTTGGGGATGGTGGCAGGGAAGAGGGTCCAACCCAATCAGCTTTTCTTCAGAAGTAAGGGCAAGGAGAAAGCAAACGGAGGGAATTCATCATTTCATACTTATCTTCTACCAACTGTTCTGCTTTATTATTAGAAGAGGCAGTAAAACTGATCTCAGATCAGTTGTATAAAAAAAGCACGAACGGAATTGCACAGAGGACCCTTTATCTTCCTTAGCCATGGGCATTAGCACTGAGCCACACAAGAGGATTTAGTGAGTGCCAAGTCAAACTTGCCCCAGAGGGCTGATGACATGCTATTACAGTAACAAGAACTTCTGCTGCTACTGGGACAAAGGGGCATCATGCTGTGCTGTGTTTTGATGCAGCAGGGTTAAATGTAGGTGTATCTGCAGAGCCTCTCAACAGCTGCCATTAAGAATGGTTACTCAAAAGTGCTTTGACCACATGGACAGTCCGAAATTGCACTATATATTGCATATACTGCGTGAAACAGTGCCAGAATTAAATCTGAATGCTGCTCAGAAACCACAGGTCAAGTGTGCATTCTGCTCTTACACAGACTGTATCTCAGCAGGTTCAGCAAGGACAATATTCCAGACACCACAATAAAACTCTAACATGAAAATCACATCTATGAAATGGCACGCAAGTGCAAAAAGAACATTTAGTTTGGCCATATGTGACAAGTAATGAGTCTCCAATGAGAGAGAAACCATTGAGAGAGGAGGTGATGTGTTGACAATGCACTGCTTGATAGTGGTTGGCATCTTCCTGCCCTAAAGCTGCTACAGAGAAAACTGCATGGTGACACTGATCATGACACAGCAGAGTCTCGGTCACAGAACGAAGGGCAAGGGGAAGAAAGCAAATGTTTCCTTCCAAGATAATATATCATCTGCATTATGTCCAACTGAACTATCAAGTGTTAGTGAGAAATAATTTTATTTGTCTGTCCAAGAGAAACGTAAGGCGTCCAAAGTAAAAGGACTTCAGCAAGAGCAGGTTAACCATTCTGTACCCAGATAACGATCTAGCAAACTTGTCTGAAAGCTAAAAATGTAGGTAGATGAGTCACCATGAATTTGACTTTAGGCGAGACGCAATTATCTGATTACATCAGCACCAGCGACTTTACGCTGAGTGCAAAAGCAGAACGCAGAGCGATAATACCAATCAGGCTTTTAGGGTTTGTTCAGGCTAAGTCAGAGGCCTAGATCCATCTTCTGAAAGAACTGAGAGAGTAGCTCCGCTTCAATTTTGTTATCTTCAAACTGAAGTGTTTTCTTACCCTCCCTTCTAGCATCCGCAACAGGCTTCGCAATGATAATTAAGACCCGAGGCATTTACTTTCCTCTCTGCTTTTATCTGAGTTCTGTGATTCGCAGACTTTTTGGTGGTTTTGACCGAACCAACTTTTGACTTCTGTTTCCAAACAGAAAACACGTATTTTAGACAGCATACGTGTGCTCTAGAGAAGTCATTAACACTTATATCAGGAATGCTTAACATTTCTTCAGAGAGCCGCCTATAGGTGCACTCTACAGATGTTCACATTACAAAACTCACTTCCAGAAAAGTTGCGATATTTTCCGAAATGCAATAAAAACAAAACTTTGTGATATACTTTATATTATTTCATGTGAACTTTTAATTAATTGACAAAAGAACAAAGAAGCCAGTAGTTTCACTGACCAACTTTGTATTTTGTAAACATGTAAATATTTAGAATTTGATGACTGTAACACACTCACTCACTAGTTTGAAAGAGTCCACTTAAAGCAGTTAACTTCTAGCAGGTGAGCTATCATGATTGGGTATAAAATAATATCCATTAAAGCTCAGTCTTTGCGAGCAAGGATGGGTGTAAAATCGTGAGAGAATTGTTAGTCACTTTAAATGCACGATTGCAGAGAAATTAGGTCTTTCAACATCTACAGTACATACTATTGTGAAAAGATTCAGGGTATTCAACAACATCTTAGTGCATATAGGGCAAGGTCAGAAATTACTGATGAATGTGCATGATCTTTGATCCCTCAGACAGCACTGCCTGGGAAACATGCTTCTGTGACAAATATTGCCACCTGGGCTTGTGAGTACTTCGTAAAATCATTGTCATTTAACACCTACTGCTGCTGCATCAGGAAACACAATCAAAATCGTACGGAGGAAAGCAAGGAGGAAGTCATACATCAACTCTACGCAGGAACACAGATGGGTTCTCTAGGACTAAGCTCACCTTAAATAGACTGGAAGAGTGTGGGACCGTTTGTTGTGGTCAGAAGAGTCCACATGTTAGGTTATTTTCAGAAAAAACAATGGTATCAAATTCTCTGTGCCAAAAAGGAAAACGACAGATCAGATTGTTATCAGTGAAAGGTGCAAAAGGTGCATCAGGAGAATAAGACAAAGGTGTCCACAGACTGTTCAGCAGCTGAATACTTATATCAAGCAAAAATTGACAACATTTCCAACTGTGAAACCATGGTAACCATTAAAAAGTGTAGTTAAAAGGAAAGGTGAAGTAACACAATGGTTAGCAAACCTGTAAACTGTGTTGCAGCCATCAAATTGTGCATTTTTGTTTACAAAATAGAGTTAGGTTGGTTAGTGTGTCAGTTTGTACTTTTGTCAGTTAAGTAAATGTTTACATTAATTAACAAATCACAGATTTTTTTTATTGCATTTAGGAAAATATGGCTTCTTTTCTGAAAATAGGGTTTATATCAACAGACTATATGGAGAACTTCAGATGATTCTTAACAGTGTAAAGGTTAAAGTTAGCATTATGTTAGCTTAAGGGCTTGGGTAAAGATAAGAATTAGGCTTTAGGTGTTGAAGTGAATGTTAGGGTCAAAAAAATTAAATGTAAATGTAATACACTGTAATTTAAATTCAAATACAGGGTAAGGTAAGTATCTACAAAATATGTCTAGAGGTTGGTCCAAAAGTTGCTAATGAACTAAATAATCAGAAGGTCAAACGATCAAAATGCACTAAACTGATCAATAACAAATCATTAAATCAAAGATTCCAAAACATAGTACAAAAAAAGGATATTAAAAATATATATATGTACAATGTGGTAATACATGGAATAATACTGTGCTTCTAATGGTAAAGAAGACAAGTAGAAGAATTTAAAATACATTTTATAATCACCCAATCTGAAAACTAATCATATCTACAGTAGTTTAACCCTGACAATTGTTTCAGGCTGCACTACTTTTTGAAAGAGGCACAATACAAGGTAGTCAGTTAGAACAGAGGTTGTTTATATATGCATCAAGTTAAGTCTTAAGTGCATCTTAAGTACACAGTAATCAAAACAGCTGATCTGAGGCATAAAGAAAGATTGTAAAATGGCCATTTAAAAATAAGTTGTGACCGTTCTGGCATACAAAGGTGAACCTTAAGGCAAAAAAACACAAGAATAGAAAAAAAAATTACATGTGATTCTTAATCCTTATCTGTGTCAAGAGCACATGTATTAGTCAAACCAAAACAATGACTAGTGTAACAAGCAAGATTTCATACAGCAATTTGACCAGCAGAGGAAGACATTTCTCTTATAGGAGCTATAGAAATAAATAAACAGGCCACAAGGGGGCACTGTATCCAAAGGAACCAGCCTGCAGTCTGGGTATTGAAATAGTGAGTGCTAAATAAATTGACTTGTATTTGCAGGAGAAGGCACAGACTCATAAATTCACACAATATCACTTTTATAACTCCAGGTTTAAAGCTCCATCTATGTTTTTTGCTGCTGTTCTTTAATTCGCAGCATCACAGCTACAGAAATTATATTAGCACATTTTTGCATCTAAAAGATTATGGCTCGGGGGATAAACTGTGTCCTTCCATTTCCCATCACCCTCTGCTCTCTGAAACTTGGCCAGTCCCCAGTGGGCTTGAAAAATGATGAATGCTGATCTTGACTTGCAAGATGGCCTGTCTGAGTGAGTAAAGACTGATTACCCACCACAAAGAGGACACAACACTTTCATGTGTTTGTGTCACCAGATCCAGCAAACAGTCAAAAGGACATCACTGGCATTTCCCACAGCTGTTTGGATGAGGAGACCAGGTTTTCAAGGTTTATATTTGCAACAGTTATTTATATGGAAATTAATCTGAGCAGACAAAGGATGCCAATAACACCTCGTAAATAAATCACACTGTCCTCATTTCCAGAGGACTGACTGCAGAACTTGGGCACTAAGTGAAGCTTGCAAACACTTGAGCTTTCCTGACATTGGGCACGTCCAACCTGACAAACGTCTGCACAAAGATTTCACTGTATCTCACATACTGTAACTTTTTGCTCCTGTGTCAACTTTCACAAAATGACCACAAAAAAGTGAGGTAAAGACAGTGAATTACATCTAAATTTTCCACACGTTCTAAACAGCACTAATAAGGTCACCAGGAGAATGATATGCTGATAAAAAGATGTGCGGGTCAATACAATGACTGTAAAAGCCTCATATGGAACATCATATGTGCAAACTATGTATGTACGATAAACTGAGGAGGATAAGTTAGTCATCTGAAAGGAAATGAACAGTTCTTAAATTATACTGCAGTTGTGAAAAAGAAAAGAATGACCCCAATGACAGTTACACAATAGAATTCTAATCAATGCTGGAAAAAGCTGGAAAAAATACCTTCCTGAAACCCTCATACCTTTTATCTGCTTTTCTCTAGAAAGCTTGACTTACTAAAATGTTATCAGCCACTGAGACCTATGAAGCTGGACTGTTTATGAAATATAATTGTGTGGATCTCTAGAACGAACCACTGGACACAACTCAATTAAAACCCAAGGTCAAATGGGGCACTCTCAGCTGCTTGAAGCTGCCCTTACCCTTACTGACTATCATCACCTCAGCGGGGACCACAAAGCGAAGAGAGTGAGAGGAGAGGAGTATATCCAATCAATCCGATCCCTGTCAGTATGAGCTTTGCTGTTTGGAGCAGGGCCAAAAAAAAAGATGAATGAAGTTAGCGTTATATGATTAAAGACATAAGACACTAGTTATGAACGTATTAGATTCTGGCTAAACAATTAGCTTAATATTTTACTTGTATTTATTACTTTTGCTCTATTATTCTAAATTTTTAAATACATCAGGAGTTCAGATACAATAATGTTCACTTACACATCAACAGGTTAAAGTTTACACTTCTTTCTCAGATTGTTTCAGTGATGATAAAAATGGCAAATGTAAATGTAAGGGCAAAAATGTAAAGCTTGTTTGTGTTTTGCAAAACTACACTATACTGACATTAAAAACCTTTAATGAAATTTCTAAAATGGGAAGTTTTGTTAGATCCCTGCTTCTTCTAATGAAAACAGTGTATATATATATATATATATATATATATATATTAATGTTGGCGAGGGTCGACGTGTCTTCAAGGAGAGGTCAGAATTACACCGTAAAGTAATTTTAAAAGTTTTGTTTAACAGAGAGAGAGAGAGAGAGATGTCTCATCTGGAGATAGGGTCCCCCAAAAAGATTTAGGACGTCTCACAGACACAGACAGCAGAGGAAGCAGGCAGAGTCACAGGGCCTCAGAGCAAGTCCCTCTGAATCTACACTGACAAAAATCAAAAATGGACTGACATTTATAGCAGGTAGCAAAAAAGTGTACATGTCCTTACGATGGAACCAGTTTCAGTCAGTTGTGACCTCAGTAGCCAAAAGTCTGGGTTCTGATGGACGTGTCCTTGATAGGAGATTAACGTAGAAATAAAGCAAGTTATGAGCGTTGAGTTAATCGCTGTATGTGTGAAATCACTATATGTGTGTGTTAACCATTTCACTGTATGTGTATGTGTAAACGATTCCAGCCAGCTTGTGCGTCAGAGGGCCTTAAAGCGCCGAATAGTTTGGCCTTGATTGATGATTAGGCGCAGGAGAGACGTGTAATTTAAAATCATCTCAGTTTGTGAGAGGTCAAAAAGACTCCTAGAGTTTATGAGACCTTGAGCCTGAGTGTCCGAATTCAGGCTGAACACAACCGAGAGCGAGAGCACACATGCTACAACTTGTTAATCAGTTGATTTCAGACTTCACAGCTAAACATGTGAGCTCCTGCTTTAGTGGAATGAAAATGTGCAGCCACACTGGCCCTTTGTGGATAAGACGGGACCTGACCCACTGACCTATACTAATGATCAATTTTATCTATATATTTTATACAGCAATACAAGCCTGGCTGCCTTTTTTTTTTCATCTAAGCTAAGCTAATACTCTATAAAACTATAAAACCTAACGAACATCAAGGTATCATTTATAGAAATGTCCTTGAAATGAAAGCCTGGCTCCTTTTCATTCTTTGGATATACTTCAACGTAAGTTGCAGGCCTGTGGATCAGAATAGGGTGGACGGTGAAGTGGTGTAAAGGGAGCCACAAGCAATACTGTCACAACAGAGGAAGTTAGAGAATATAATTCTTTTTATACTTTTATAAAGTTTTATACATTTTGTCAACACACTGATAAAGTTGAGACAGAAACAAAACAAGAGATAAAAGTCTGCAGAATATCTGTGGGGCAAAGCCTGAAACCACTGCTGAAAGTGTGTGACTTTCAAGCCCTGAAGGCACTGAATGAGAACATACAGTCACATGGGCTCTGGACGTTGTCACTTAAGATGAAAAAGAACTGCAAGGTGAAACTGTCCTATACAAAGAGAAAGCCATACATCAGTTCTACATAGAAAAGCAGCTGAGTTGAAACTGAAAGCAGTGAAGATCTGAGTGCATGGCTCTTCATTAAGCAGAGAATCAGACAAAAAAAGACCAGTTGAAGCCATTTATCAAGCAAGAATGGACAAAACTGCAACAATTAGTATCCTCAGTTCCCAAAGGATTAAAAAGTAAACATCGATGTGTTCCAACTTTAAGTGTGTTGCAGGCATCAATTTCTAAATTTGTTTCTCTTTATAAAATACATTTTTGTTGGTTAATGGCCATTGGAAATCTTTTCTTTGCTTTTGGTTAGTTAAATGAAGGTTAATGGGATAACCTTTATAGCATTTGGCAGATGCTCTTATCCACAGCAATGTAGCTGAGTTTACTAGAAAAACCTGTCACATCAGTAAACTTAGAGTTACAAAACTAGTAAATGACCAAATCCACCCCCGAATGGAAAGGAGTTAAGAGTTGCTAATGAACCAAGATTCTACCCAAGCTAATGCTAATCCTTTATATAGAAAAGACAAGTTTTTTTGTAAATCATGTATAGTTCATAGTAAAAATAAGTTTGTAAGTTATAGTTATTGTCCTAAATGTTCTGTAAAGAAGTAGGTCTTCTTTAACATAATCACAGATTATTAATATAACTGCATTTTACAAAATGCCCCAACATTTCCAGAAACATGGTTTGTACAGCGTACGTTGTAAATGTACTAGTCACACAGCATTAGTCATTACTTCTTTCAGGCATTTTATAGAGGGAGCTTCTGAAATCAAGACTAAATAGCTGTAAGAGCACTTTGAAAAGCTGCAAAAGCTTTTGAAAAAGCTACTCATTTACAACAGACAACATCAGTAAAAGCCACACACCAGTCATTAGCACATTACCATTCAGTGTAACATAATGCAATCTGGTTTAAAGAGGAAAACATGAAAATATTGTGAGGAACTAAACTTTGAAGGCACTGTTTGTGCAATCATAAATATGTCATCATTTCTAAGCAGCGTGACTCATGGTAACATGTGTGTTATGAATGATTTCCATTTCAAATCCCATCTCCAAAGGGCAAGATGTGCCATAGCTGATACAAAGCTTCCACATGTAGAAGATGATTTTTTTAAACAGTATGCAGTGTATTTTAAACAATTTGTGCTATTTAGTGCTGTGAATGATAAAACCATATTATCCTATAATCTAAGCTACAGTCTGACTGCACAGAGATTTTTAAACAGATGCAAAATATTGCAAAATATATAATTTGACAGCAAATCACACAAATAAACAGTCAAAAAAGACTTCTATTGTGAACAGAAACAATGGATTTTAGGCAGAATGTCCCGATCCATTCTACATAGATACTTGCTTTGAACAATGCATTGGATATCAGAGAGAAGGAAAACATAAGATCTGATACACATGATAATAGTAGTGTCATCAAGTCACATGTGCAAGAGTGGCTCCTCATATGGTGCTATAGCCATTTCTGGATCCAAATGCTCCTTAACACCTTAAAGGCAAAAAGCTGTACAGCTAGTCTATAGCATGTTCCGACATCTAGCACAGCACCTGTTTTTATCACCCTTAACGACACAACAAATGCTCTTGCTTTCACAAGGATGACTGAAATAGCAGCCTCTCAATTAATTTTCTCTCTGTAATTTGAGTTTTTATTAACTTTATGTAAAGGTTTACATTTAAATTTTTCAGTTCCACCTTTAATTGTGCAGCTGTGATGGTCTGGTCCCCACACAGCAAATTAACTTGCACTGCATTTAAGATGGAACAGAAAAGTTGTACTTTAGATCTGATTGAAAAGAAGAAAAAAAAGCACAAAAAAGTCCTTTAATTAGCCTTCTAGCTATACAACATGTAAATATACACTATGTTGCTTTTTAGACCACATATGTTGACTGTTTGTTACGTGTGTGTATATGTTTATGTGTGTGTGAGTGCACATATTTGTTTTCTTTACATTAATGGATCCTGCTGCTGAAAGTGTTTTAATGTTAAATTTGCTGGTTGTTTTAAGAACTGCAGTATCACCAATTCAGTGAGGATGATAATAATACTACTAATAATAATAGTTATTATTATTATTATTATTATTATTATTATTATTATTATTATTATGATTTGTTTAAGAATAAAGCAAAGTATTGAGTTGATGCTGGTATCGTCACATAGCCAAAGCTTAGGAAGTGAAAAAGCAGAAATCAAAACATAATTTCAGTCATCTGGGCTTAACACGCATAAAAATGTTGGTACTTGCACCTCAATGCACATTTTTTACTCAAAAAATATTTAATAATATTAATTTGTACAATTTTTTCTATACAGTTTTATCAAAGGCATACATAAAATTAATTTATGTCATTTATCCATATCCAGTGTGCAATTTAGGGTGAAATATTAGCTGCAAAAGCTCCTTAATGGTTCCTAACAACATTGAAAGCAGCAGATCAATCACCACATTGTCACATTGTCGTAGTACAACAGAACATAAATCAAGCAAAACAAAAAACTGTGAGGAAGGCAAATCATTATGGTACTCTTGCATATTTAGCATTACCCCAATTTTGACAGAGTACCATACTGGTAAATGATATATGACGGTGTATATTTACATAGTAAATATTGAAATATACTATTTTTTACTTATTCATAATGCAACACAATCACTGGGTTATGTGCAATATTCTGTGCAATATCACTTCTACACTTTTACACTTTTTTTGTATTTTTGGAGGTTTTGTGTATATAGTAAGATTTTATTTTATATTGTTTTATGTATGTATATTTGTAGTATGTAAATGTGTGTGTGTATATATATATCAGCTGCTGTAGCAAGTTAATTTTCTCAATAGGGGATCAATAAAGTACTATTCTATTCTATTCTATTCTATTCTCTTCTTTTCTAATCTATTCTATTCTATTCTATTCTAATCTATTCTATTCTATTCTTTTATATTCTATTTTATTCTAATATATTCAATTCTATTCTATTCTATTCTATTCTAATCTATTCTATTTTAATCTATTCTATTTTAATCTATTTTATTTTAATCTATTCTATTCTATTCTATTTTAATCTATTCTATTCTATTCTAATCTATTCTATTCTATTCTATTCTATTCTCTTCTAATGTATTCTATTCTATTCTATTCTATTCTAATGTATTCTATTCTATTCTCTTATAATGTATTCTATTCTATTCTATTCTATTCTATGCTCTTCTATTCTAATCTATTCTATTCTATTCTAATATATTCAACTCTATTCTATTCTATTATATTATATTATATTATATTATATTATTATTATATTATATTATAAACTATTCTATTCTATTCTACTCTATTCTATTCTATTCTATTCTATTCTAATCTATTCTATTCTATTCTCTTCTAATCTATTCTATTTTATTCTCTTCTAATCTATTCTATTCTATTCTCTTCTAATGTATTCTATTCTATTCTATTCTATTCTATTATATTATATTATATTCTAATCTATTCTATTCTCTTCTAATCTATTCACTTCTATTCTAATATATTCTATTCTATTCTAATCTATTCTGTTCTATTCTATTCCATTATATTCTAATCTATTCTATTCTATTCTATTCTATTCTATTCTAATCTATTCTATTCTATTCTTTTCTCTTCTAATCTATTCTATTTTATTCTAATCTATTCTATTCTATTCTAATCTATTCTATTCTCTTCTAATCTATTCTATTCTATTCTATTCTATTCTATTCTATTCTAATCTATTCTATTCTATTCTATTTTAATATATTCTATTCTATTCAATTCTCTTCTAATCTACTCTATTCTATTGTTAATACCAAAGTAAGCCAGATCTATTCTGCAAACGTGTGGAGCCAGCATAGACCAGGCACTGATGAGCTGGCCAGCTAGCAAGCAATTTCAGATAACTTGTGATAGCGTGTCAATGAAACCAGTCAGCTGTGATGAACTGGCAAACACTGCGTTGTGTTAGTTTTGTACTATACAATTTGGGGTGCAACCATCCTTACATAAGAAAGGAATATTGGCATCAAAAGTAAGTCACAGAATAGTGTGACTGATATGAATAGTATCAGTACTGTGGGAAATGATTACTGTATTGTTTTTATGTATTGATATATCAATATTTCTAACAACACTACCAGTCCATGTGTTTTCCATACTAATGATAAAATATTCTTCATTAATGAGGAACACTGCATAAGACATGCTGCATTTCCTATGGACAAATTAACATATAGACCTGCCTTATACTTGAAACTTGAACTATGAAATTAGAATAGTGCTTGAAATACGTATTCTTAAATATGAGATGACTGCTGAAGATGTTCATTCATAAAAATACAAGAGGTTTGTCTTCTGTTAGTTCGTCATATGTTTAAACAGACTGTGTGGAATACAGAGCCAGTTCATGCCTTAGGGGAAATCAATATTTCTAGAGACCTGCATGCATAACATCAAAGAATTTCAATGGTATATGTAGATGAACAGTTCAGGTTATTGCTTCATTGAGCAAACTCATGCATAGTTATGTCGGAGATCAGATCCATAAGAGGCTGAGCGTCTATGCATTATAAATACTTCAGTTTTAGAACTCATGGCCATCAGCTCTTAGTGTCATGGATATTTAATCACTCTACTAAATCATACCTGAAAGCAGACTGGCCTACTGGCCATTTTAGCTGTGGTACACAGATCTGGCTCCGAAGAGGTAGTGTAACAATACAGTGAGGAACTGTGAGGAACGGTGAGGGAGGCAATGATCTGGCTCAATTGATCCACATACTAGTGCATTGTGGGACAGGGACTTTTTGTTAAAATATGGACATTTTAATTATGCGTTTTATTTAAAATTATTGATTTAGATTATCTGGATGTTAAAAAATGGTGTATGCCACTGGCATTCTTATCGAATACCACTAGACACAACAAAACTGTAAACAACCTGAAGTAGCTCTGAGCAGTATATATACAAACCACATTCCCAGAAAAGTTGGGATATTTTCCAAAATTAAATACAAACAAAATCCTGTGATTTGTCCACTCATGTGAGCCATTATTTAACTGACAAAAGCACAAAAAAAGTTTTTTAGTCGTTTTACTGGCTTAATTGTTTTCTTTTTGTTTTTTTGTTTTTTTTTTATATACAGATACTTAGAATTTGATGGCAGCCCCACACGCAAGAAAAGTTGGGTCAGTATTGAAAAGTGCACAGAATATTTGAGCCACACCAGTTTGGAAGACTCCACATAAAGCAGGCTAATTGGTAGCAGGTGAAGTATGATGACTGGGCTCCAACCATGTGTTGTTGTCAGATGAGTCCACGTGTCAGCTTGTTTTTGGAAAAATGGACGTTGAGTTCCCAGAGCCAAAGATGAAAACGACTATCCAGATTGTTAACAGTGAAAGGTGCAAAAAACCACATCCTGCATGAGCTACAACAAAATGGTTTTATAGACAAGGTGTGTGTGTGCTTGACAGTACAGATCTGTCTCCTGTTTAAAATGTAAACAGCATCATGAAGATGAGAATTAGTCAAAGGCAACCTTATATCAAGCAAGAATGAAAAACATTTACAATTTCAAAACTTCTACAATTAGTCTCCTCAGTTCCAAAAGCATTAAAAATTGCTACTAAAAAGAAATGTGATACAACTGTAAACACACCTCTGTGCCAACTTTTGTTGACTGTGTTGCAGATGTCAAATTCTGTATATTTGCAAAATACAATTAAGTTGGTCAGTAAAACTATTGAAAATCTTTGAACTCATGTCAACTAAAACATCACAGATTTTTGTTTTTATTGCATTTGGAGATAAATCCCATCTGAGAATGAGGTTTTTACATTATTACTTTCTGTAACGTTTTCTAAATAAGTTAGTTGTCCCACATGGTCTAAAACATTGCTGAGCTCTGATGGACAACAGGTCAAATGTTTACTTAAACAATAAGTGCAAGCAGAACCTAAAACTTCTCAAGTAAAACTGTAAAATAGCTTCAACAGCAGGTAATACTTAATTTTAAAAAAGTCCAAAAAAGTCCAAAAATTCTGGTTTTGCTGAGTTCCATCTAGAACTGCAGTGGAACATCTCAGTGCAGACAGTAGAGAGAAAACGTTTTTATCATTTTGTAATCATGCTAGTCTAAATATAAAATAATTACGCTTCAAACTGAGAGGTGTAAGTTGACTATGGGGTGAGCAGCATGTTGTGTGAGGACAATGTGTACTTTTAAAAGTTCATTTTCAATTGTATTTCACTTGGCACCCATTGCCTTTAAAACCAGTTGTATGCCTGTGGGTAATTTTAGTAAATGCCCTCACAAAACAGGTCTAAAAGACTACAAAGCAATGCACTGTGATTATGTAATCCTTTGGACTTGCTCTATAAACAATCCATCCACACATGTCCGAATATTTCTGAATTTCTTTTCCTCTGTGTTTTACCCTTTCAATTCGTCATGCTCTCCAGGTTTGAGTTTTTGTGTAGATTCTGTTTGAAAACCTTGACCTTGACTTTATCATTTCTCCACCTATTCCCACACATAAATGCCTCATGCTCACCTTAATGTCTCTGGCATCAAATGTCATGCTTATGTGCATGCTTTCTAATAGTTGTTGCATTCTCATATGAAATGTAGTTTTCAAAAAGGTAGTTGGTATAGATTGTATACCAACTGAGGGAAAGACAAAGATGTTTTTAGAAATACCTATACTTAGCAGTTGCATTTCTTGACATCGTGGTGCCCTAGGCGAGATCACCTGCCCTCCATCCAAGAAAAAAAAATACATCAAGTGCCATCATCTGTTAACTTATCTGACTGCTGCATAGTAATACATTCATTTCTAAATTTTCAGAACAATGCAAAATCCCAATGTAACACCTGTTGCTTTACAGAGTGGAGGACAGCTACTAAGGGTCTCATTTCATGGTGACTGTGTGAAGCATATGCTCCAGCACCACAGTCTCCACAGGCATAATTGCAAGATAAGAACTTCATTAATTATTATTATTATTATTATTATTATTTATAACACTGACCATTATTAAGGGGAATTCCAGGGCCCACTACATGCTCGGCGCAAAGGAGAAACACTAAAGTTTAAATGTAAAACAACCCAGTAAAGTGCAGCTATTACAAAGATTAAAATATAAAAACAGTTGAAGTTGAAGTTGAAGTATGTACATCTGGAGTAAACATGTACAGTATATGTAAACAGGTGGTGCAAACAATCAGAAAGTGACTATTATAATAATAATAATAATGACACTGAAATATGTGTGTATATTTCATAAATCTCACATCTATATTAAAAACCAAAAACACTCTGTCCAACAAACATCCATTCACGAAGCTACAGTTCTGTATTCATGTGAAACAATGTCACCCTTTTTAATACAGACCTTACAGATAAATGTGAACAAAACCACAAGGTCGATGTATTATTACACTTAACATCTTCTGTGGAGAAAACAAGCACACCCAAAGGTTTCTTTTCACATGAAACGTTCTGCTCTCGGCATGCATTTGCTGGGGGAGCTTGTCTTGGACTTTGTTTAAAATGTACATGACTGATAATTTTCTAGTGGACTGATTTATTTCATTTTTTCAATCCCTTTAAAGACTCCAACATCCGCAGCCTTTTTTCTTAAGGCCTTATAGAGATCTTTAGATCTTAGCATGATGACAACGCTGAGAGAATAGCAGACCCTGGATGTCAGGTTAAAATAAGACAGGTTCCACCTGCAGGAGGTTCTAATCAATCTCACCTCATCTCGAACACATTGTTCTAATATTATGGTGCAATAAATAAAAGGGTGTACTTACTTTTCTTTTGTTTCTCTATTTAATTTATGGAAATAACTACAAAAGGTCAGTTTCATGCATAGTTTACTGGAGTATATCACCTTTATCTGTAGGCACTTTATTAAAGTGGGTAAAACTTTAAAAGTTTAAAATATATATATTTTTTGTTTTTCCACATGGCTACATTTTTATATGTGTGTCATGGTATTAATACCACAGCAACATCTGAAGACATAATTACAGGTATAGGCAATTGCCAAATGAATGATCAGTACTTTATCATTTGCAATTCATCATGCATTGTATTGCTGCAGTTTGATGGACAGGTGATCTACTGAGACTCAGAAAGAGAGCCCAGGCACCAGATGAATTCCACACATTCTTTTGTAGCTAACTCATCTGCGGGGGATTATTCCCAGCTCTGTCCCAGCAGAGTTAGAGGTGAAAAGGGCAATAGGCCCTAGGGATTTTAAGAGAATTAATCCATTTTATTGCAGCTCTTCTCTTGCATTCATTGGACACAAACCGGCCCTTGCTTTATAACTTTGTTCCTGCTCACTCTGCTCTTTTAGTTGTAAAAGAGTCATTTTCTCAGTTACAGATTTAGTGCTGGACAAGACTAATCACTCAATGCTGAGTTTTCACTAAAATAGTCTAGGCCTAGGCGTAATGGGTGTCAAGAAAAAAAGTTCAGATGAATGATCAGTCTAACCCAGTGTGCACAGTATTCAGTTATGAGCTACAGAAAAGAAGAGATGAGAAGAGAAGAGAAAGAGAAAGAGGAAGAGAAGAGAAGAGAAGAGAAAGAGAAGAGAAGAGAAGAGAAGAGAAGAGAAGAGAAGAGAAGAGAAGAGAAGAGAAGAGAAGAGAAGAGAAGAGAAGATTTTCCTCTTTTGAAGATTTTGTTTTGGGACTAAATCTCTCAGCAGAGAGTCTGCTGAAAATGATCTGGACGTAATCTGTGTAAGTTCATCAAGTGCAGATGATTTATTGAGAAATGCCATTATTACTTCAATGTTATTGTGCTTTTTCTCAGCAACAGTTCTTCTGGGGTCGGTTAAGAGCTATGTATACACAGATTAGGCCCAATTCAGCCTTCGATTTCCATTTTTCTTCCATTATTTGGCATCTCATGCTTTTTCGGCTTGAGCCGATCACTGGATGTTTGTGATGTATTTTGAATTCCTTGTTCCCATGTCAATCCAAAAGTAGGCAGCCTGAAATCCATCACGCAGATTCCAGCCCAAAGCAAGCTGGCAAGGGTTAGAGTTAATAGGAGGTTCCTGTTTATTGCTGTTATTCTAAAGGAGTTCACTGCCTTCCAATCAACCGCTGCAGGGTCATGAACAAACAAGGAGCATGCAGTTCGATCCTTATAAGCCCAAAAACACATGTGTACTTTGGAGCAGATCCAACATGCAATCACAGTGGGACATGATTCACCTAACCCAGTGCCTCAAGTTTCAGCACATGAAAAAATATTTAAGCAGGTATATATACAGTATATATGTCACGAAACATGCACATGTGACGATTTACAACCCTTCCTATTGAGCCAGGAAGATGAAAAATCTCTTCATAAACCGCATATGGATCTGAGAATAACCTGTGGTGGGATGGGTGTATTTAGAGATTATGAGATTAATTACTGTCAATTTTTGCCGAGTGGAGTGTGATCCATAACACTGTGACTGGTTAAGCCTATAAGAACACCCGTGATCCAATAAACTCAACTGCGGTCAAAACAAAGCTCATCACCTTGATGGCAGAAACGAGTCAATGTGATACCCCACTGGGGAATTAAACACTCTTCCTGGCAATACACAATAAATTCATACGCACGTCTTCATGAATAAAGCTCAAGGTATAAATAGAATCAAACTGATCAAACTAGAGCATGAAGTATGATGCAAAGAGAAATTTGTCTTTGTGTGTTTATATGTACATGCAGTATTGCACTGTGCATGTTCTGTGTGTTTGCAAGAGCATATATAAACCTGCAGTCAAAAATAACTGTCTAAATGTTGTTTTTTTAAGAAGATCACTTGAGTATCAATAAAAAAAAATTCAAATAGACAATTTAAAGTGTTTTCCCACTTTTGTCAACCTAATGAAACCTTTTAATTGTGATTGTAATTTTAAGTGTGAAGAACTTTTTACATTTTAATAAAAAACCTCCACACATCGCACAGGCTCTAAACCAGTGAAAGAATTTTTCTAGAACAACACGTCCAAGCCATGAACCATTTAAGAACCTTTACTTTTTGTGAGTACAGTGTTGACTGATACTGGTGTTTGCTCTCTGACCTTAGGTGCTGGTCAAAGAAGTCAGCTCCTCCAATTTGCTCAACCTGTCCAACGTCAACAAAGCATGCGTGCCTGAGCTTCACGCACTCTCTCGGCACCTCAGGTAAAGAATGTTCCAGAGTCTGTGCTTATCAAGGTCCACTCGCTGAGAGAGAGCAGTCATCCATCTTGAAGTCCAATCTATCCCAGGAATTGGAGACAAGCCTATGAGGAGGGAAACAAGACAAATTAAAACTGGCGAAACAAAAGACATTTTCCTCCATTCTGGCCTCCTTTTGTGTTGCTGAAAAGCCTGGACATTAATGCTCAGTAAACACTTAAAAGACACTCAAAATGACTGAAATCAAAAAGGAAGAACAATTTCAGTTTAACCCCATGCAGTGGATTCCAAATCATGAAGGTCACTCTGACGTCTCTCCCTTACAAAAGATTGAGAATATTCAGGAGATATTTCTGAAATAAACTTCAGAAAAATGTTTACAGAGTGCTGGGTCATGAACTTAGAACATCCTTGTGCCTCTTCTACTGTACATGCTCTTTCAGGAAGCCTGGGCGCTAAAATCTTTAGCTTAATGAGATCTAATGATTAAGAGCTGTTGACATCAATGCCAGCTTCTGAACACATAGAACCAGACTCTGTTTACCTGGTTTTGGCAAGCCTGCACCTCCCCAAGAATACTGTACAGCTATCCAAACAAATGCACAGACTTGTTGCTTTGTGGAAACAGAACAATCTGTCCAGGACAATAGAAACCAGCATGTGTTTTTGAGACATAAATCACCACAAGGCCTGCACTCCATTACCAAATACAAGCCGTTTCTACAGCAAACTTTAATTAATGTGGCTCACTGGCAGAAAGGGGGTGGGGGGTGGGGGGTACCACAGGGCTTTGGAGCCCTCAGTGTGAATCAATTATTGATTTGCCACTTGACAGTAACACGCTAATTTAAACTAATGGAAGAGCTGGAGGCTCACTTGTGGTCGAGGTGCACTGTTCAAAGCCTGAAGTTTGTTACCTCCCAGACAGAGGCAGTCTTTTTCTTATGATGGTCTAATGAATCTGGCTCTGGTTTTCAAACTTTTGCTCAATTACTCACCTGGCAGCATGGATGAGGAGCAGAACAAGAGGAGACACATTTTGGAGAGACATGGTCGAGAATTTGCATCAGAATTGAATTAAAGGCTGAGGTTAATGAGGCATGTAAGGTTGAGTTTAATGCTTTAATCTGGGTTGGCGGCATCAAAGGGAAACAAAAGCCATGCTAAAAAGGAAGTTAAACATGATGCTATCCTGAGATACTGGAAGTTCAGCACTACAAAAACTACATTGCTCTCACCAACCCCATTAAAGGGCAAACTGATCTTTATGTGCTGCCTATGTTAGAGCCCATTTTTGTCATTAATTCGTCAAACAGCTTTTTCCTAAACATTCCTCTCCATTAGATACCTTCAAAAAATCAAACGCAAGATGACAGAGCAAGCAGCACTTTAAACAAGTAGTACAAGACAGAACAAAAAACACAATGGTGCTTTGTGAAATGTTGACGGGATTGCAAAAAAAAAGTCTTGTCTCTATGAAAAGTCTAGTTTGACAGTGATGGCAAATCCAGGAGCGAACAACAGTACAACAGTGGTCATGTGGCCAGGAATTGGGTTTCCTGACATTTGTATATACCTGATTTTAAACTCTAAAGCTTGATCATACTTCAGGGAAAAGTATGTAAGTGGCTGTATGTTGTGTGTGGGTGTGTGTGTTTGTATATACAGAGCGAGAAATGGAGTTTAGCTGGTAGCTGTTGCCGGGATGTAAACACACAAAGCCCTGTGTTTTTGTAGTGTGACATTTACTTTGATATTTTTTGATTGTTTTGATGTAATCAAAGTTGGGGTTTTTTTTTCAAAGCTGTGATCTCTGTGAACATCAGTACAGACAGAAACAGAAAGAGGGGTGCATGAGCAGAGCTTAACTTGGAAAACTTATTTGGAAAACTGTAAGTTACCTTGGCCTGCTTTGTTTGTAGCTAACTCACCATCTGCCACTCACTAATGTTATATATGTGCAGGTACAACACAGCTAGAGAATGAAGGAGCCCACACATTGAATAGCTGCAGAGAAAACAGACAATTTTGAGTGTCCATTGTGCCTGTATGGCAGGAAACATGTACACATGCAGCAGCGGTGATGTTTGCAGTTAAGTCCATAGTGAGGATAAAATGTGCTGCTCTGTTTTCTGCAGGCTTTATATCTCAGATTTCTTGTTGACTCTACTTGTGCAGTCGATTTGTGGACAACACCTCTTGTTTATATGTGTTTGTTTTGTGCTGTCACGTGCACCAAACACTGTAGCCACTTCACATTATTTATTATTGCCTAATCTGCACAGACATGCCCTCTTGCACAACACTAAATGTACCAACTCCTATAATATACTCATAGTACATCTGTACAAAAAGCGTGTGATCATTCTCTGTGGCAGATGACAGCTTGGGCAGGGTGATGAGATGGCAGATCTTTGAGAAACAGTCCACTATTGTGAGGAAAACTGATAACTGTGCTTCCCTGTGATGGAGTTAGTCCAGCGATACATGCAACCGCAGTCGCCTGGGGACGGGAAATAGGTGCAGAGGTCAACTTGGATGCTGAGATGAGATGATTGGACACATGTGTGACAAGCCTTGACAAACTCCTGTATATGAATTTTCATACATGGCCACCAAAAATGCTGCTTGAGGAATTCTTATGTTCGTCTCATGCCTGGATGTGAGAAGAACGAGGTGGCGTGTGCCCACTGGAGTTCCTTAAAGCGCTAGGTAGTGGGGATGAAGAGGCATTCTGGAGGTCAGGCATTTTCTAACGTCACCCTGACTATGGCCTCAACTCCCCATTAAATGAGTCCCAGAACATAGTGCTGGGGAATGAAAATTAATTCAGAGTAATGGAATGGTTTGTGGATTTGGTACGGCATGTCAGGTTTGGTGTATTTTAAGCCAGGGCAATAGGATAAGATAAAGTCAAAGACACAAAGAAGAGTGCCTAGCAACCCTGCCGAGGGTTGAGAAGCTTGGCCATTTAAAAATATTTTACATTTTTTTGATAGGTCCATATGATGAATGGATGTTTAGCTCTCATCTAGCCAAAGCCTGCAGTTCTGTCTCCCAGGTCATTCCTGCTCTTGGTGGGTGACAGGCAGCGGAAGAAAAGGGTTCAGGGGTGAAGCTTGGCTGAGCTGGTCAGTTGACCTGAAATAAATCATGTAACTGCTGGATTTGGAGAGTCTGTGCTCAGCAGTTGCACCCAAAGGGGACTCCTTGGGTAGCCACATGAATGCTATGGCCCAGCACGAACAAGCCATGGGAAGAATCCTGGCTGGAATGCAAAAACTCTCCCATGCCATCCAAGGGCTCCAGCAGCCCCATGTACCTTCCCCCTAAAGTTCCTCCACCTTTCCAGCCCACCTCTACACCCCCTGTCACGTCGTCACCTCCATCGTGAGAAGGGATCTGCTTTGTCACCCCAGAAAGGTATGATAGCAGTGCAGGGGCTTTCTAATCCAAGTCTCCCTTCTCTTCGAGATGCAGGGTAGGTCTCCACACTGGAAGGACACTAGTATGGGCCACAATGTTATGGAAGCACCAGGGCAGTATATGCTCAAGCCTGGAGGTGCTCCCGCGAGTTCCGGCGAGTCTTTGGTCAGACTGTAAATGGGAAGGAGGCTGGGGCATGGTTGTTCTCTCCACAGCAGGGATTCAGGTGCATGACAGAATACTCTGTTAAATACCCTTGCTGCAGAAAGTGCCTGCAATATTGAGGCCCTTTCCTTACCTCTGCTTTGTACCATGATTTGACCATGGAGCTCAAGGATTAGCTGGCTACCCACGAACAGTTTCTTATAAAATGGATTTGGTTCCAACTGTGATTTTATGGAAATTTACTTGACATAACTTCTAAGGCAGCAACAATTGCAAAAGTTTTAAGTAATGTCAGGGTTTTAAAAACAAGGCCACAAGTAGATAGACATTTTTTAAAGGGTGTGAGTTTCTGAGCAAAATAGAATGAGACACTTTCCATGCTTGAAATGAAATAGATTTTTAATGACTGTCTTAATTAATCATTAGCAGCCTGGATGGTTCTGGCCATTTAGAGAATGGCAAATAATGGATGTTGCTTAGTTAGAGCTTTATGCATTAATCAGAAGAATTGAAAAGGGGTTATTAGTCCATCTGCTACCTTCATGAACAGATGCAGGTGCATTTCTGCTAATAAATAACCACATGTACACACAAACCTTTTTAATACAATGTTGATTGCAGTGACAGTTTTGTGTTTCAAGACCATGTAATTTGTTATTAGACAAGTGAATTGATTACCCTGATGTCATAGCTTGAAAGTAGTGTTGTGTTTAATGTACGTCAACCAGTAATCATGATAAAGGACAATTCATCAGAGCAAAATCTTAATATATCTCCCTGAGTAACTAGTTAATTCAAGGCACAGTCTCTACTTATTCAGATAAGACCATTTTAATTCCACCTGTTACACAGGCTTCAGAGCCAAATGAGTTCGATTGGCAATTATTCAAATTAGCATAGAAAGCGATTCCAGACTGATTAGGAAAATGTCCACATCCTTTTATATCTATGCCAAATGATTTCAGATATCATTTTCGATTCTGTTCTCCCATTAGATGTCACTGAGTCCAGGATCATAAACTTATCACTACATCAAACTGAGAAGTAAATGGCATAAAAAGGAACAAAAGTGTATGAAAGTTGTTATACTCGACATGATCTGTTCACAGTAAACTGCAACCTTCTCAGAGGAAGTGACAGGAAGCGAATGGTCTTGAAATATTACTTTATTTGAAATATAATGGCTGTAAAACTCAAGGTCTTAGTGTGGTGGGTGTGAAATATATTTCTGGTGAATCAGTGAGGTCCATTTCTTTCTGTCTTTGACTGTAGATAGATAACGAGCCACCAGCTTTGTCAGGACAGCTATTCCATATTAAATGATAAAAAACATTGAATGACAAAGGGTTTCAGGGCATAATCTGCCAGTGTGATTCAAAAATGAACGCATACCCCGAACATTGTCATTCAGGGCTCTTAAACCTGAGAATGTTCATTTAATCAGGATTTGTCCTCTCATGTACCATTGAGAAAGTCTTCAGTAACTTTTCTAGAGGTACTTCAAGAACCAAGAGTGAAACTTGAGTCAGAAATGAAAGGAGTTTGCTTATGAAAGCAAAAGAAAATCCAGCACCACTTCAAACAGCAAGACAGCCATAAAGGAGCAAAACGTGAGCTGAATATGAAATTAGCTGCATATTCCTTACGTAAGGCACCATTGTTGAGTATAAACTAATGTTTTGACAGCATATGTAGGGCACACAGCAGGGCCATAATACTTTAGTTATGAAGTTATTGGTAGTTTACAGATTTCAATAATTATGTTAACTTTCAGCTACATATAGACTCAGCTTTACTTTCAGTTTTATGTTGAGCGCCTGATAGAAGGCATTTGACTTTCAGTGAGATGTTTTTTGTAGTGTTTGAGTAAAAACAATTACAGAGCAAAAGCTAATGTTTGAATAAAAAAAAAAGAAGAATAGTTAAGCAAATAGAAAGTAAGCTCATTTCTCTGCCGATCATCTACCTGTTAATTCCCTCAACCAGATAAGCCAGTTTTATGCACAATTGGATGCACAATTAACAGTAAAGTGAAATAAAACTTACTTTCTTTAAGGTATTGTCATATTGTACAATGGAGAGAAGTGTATGCTGCAATTACTACTTCATTATGATTAATGAATTATTGGTATACGATTGCATCTCAGAGGAACATCTGAGACTGGCCATAAAGCAAAACAGGATATAAAATCTCCATAACGCACCATCAGTATAATATAAAGAGCCTATCCAAAAAACATAAACTATATTAAACAGGAGCAATTACATCTCTATGTGCTACGGTACTCTAAGGAAATAGAAGAAACCTACGTTTTTAACTTTAGGCCAGTTTACAAGGAGAGCCTTTGTGTCTGAGCGGACATAAAACAAAATTGAATATTAATCACTGTAAATGTGCCCTGCGATGGTTTGACCTCCTGTCCTGAGTGAACCCTGCCCTGGGCCTGTAGTCAGCTGGGATTGGCTCGAAATGGAAAAAGCTGTTTAGAAAATGGATGGAAGGATGGATTACTTTAAATGACCTTATCACATGTAAATTCTTTTTCCAACTATAATAGCTCACTGTCCAGGTTAAAAACAAACTTTGTCTCTAAAAGTCATGCATTCAATTGTAAAAGTCAAAAATCTTTGAAAACAATTCCATCAGCATATGTATAAACTCTATAAAAAAACAATCTAAAGCTAATCTAAGAAAGTGTATTTATTTTGTTTAAGTAGTTCATTAAAATTGTGCTGAGCTCTTTAATTTATCCTTAATGATATACATATTTTTGTACATAATTTAATAATAATAATTTTCACTACACAAAATAAAATAAATCAAAATAGTTCTGTCTACCAGTTCATTTACTTTTGGCAATCACCCTCTTTATATATTTATGTATTTATATTTTATTGAAATGGTGCACATGCTTTAATGAAATGAATTCAGTTTGAAGCCCTTTACATGTGCACTTTGAAAACATAATTGAGATGATGTCAACTGCTTAAGGGGCAGTTAAATGTAACGAGAAGTGATGGCTGAAAGACTAAGTGGCAATGTAAATGCGTCACCCAGATGTACCGTTTAGACCATGAAATTGCCATATCTCAATTACCTCCTACAGGTTTCAATCTGATCTTATTTACATGTGTAGGTGTACACTTGTTGACATAAGAGGTCATTTACATGGATGATTTACATGACATGACAGAGGCAGACAGGAAAAGTAAATCACAGCTGAAGTCGTTATGTCATTTTGAGATCAGCGCCACAGCCATAATAGGAATTTCTCTATGAGAAAAATAAACAGCATTTTAGAAAATCGTGGCCACTGCACCATATGGTAAATAAAAATGCTGTCTCCAGCCCAATTTACGAATGGAACTGGTCTTTGCATCTAAATGGATGAAACACAATTTGAATATCAATTTTAAATGACCTTCGCGCATATAAATGCTTTTGCCAATGTGAATTGCTTACTGTCCAGGTTTAAAAACACAGTTGCTCTCTAAAAGGCATGTATTTATTACAAAAGCTTGTATTTATTCATTAAAAAAGCTTGACCTTAGTATAAAAATCTATGATTAAATATTTACATTAAAAAAGTGTTTAAAAGGCATGTTATTACATGGTATTTTTCAATTAGAATTAATGTTTTACAAAATCAAGGAATGGACTGAGAAATAACTCATTTAAAAAGCAGACAGATATCTAGGGTTTTAGGGTTTTTCTCTTGGGAAAATCAATGCCTCGCACTCCATGGTAAACAAATATGTTCCAAAGCCAATACATTTTGTCCTGTGTACATGTCTCCCTAGATACCACTGAATCCTCTAAATCATGAGGTCATTACAAAGTCAACCTCACCAAAATATCCCAATCTAAATGGGCATGCTGTGAAAAACATGGTAGTTAAGGTTAATTTGGCAGTAGTTATTTACAGTTCCGGTGTTTCCTAATGTAAGCATGTCACTGACTACAAAATGACTTCAGAGGTCTACAGCAAAACCTTAAATTTCAGAAACTCTAACTTATGATGATAAAGAAAATCTTATTTTAAACTTTTTAATTGCATTGAACAAATTGGAGCAAAAATGGCTTCTCCCATGAACACAGATGAGAGAGACACAGCACTTACACTGACTTACTTGGCTGAGTCATGAAAAAGTACCCCGGGACAAAGCACCAGGACTTAATTAGCGACAGATTTTTGGATGAGGATCTCGACAGATAGACTGAAGCGATACTATGAAAATGGTTCCTTTGAAGCAAACTGTTCTCCAAGAAAATGACAATGGAACCGAATAACCTAATGCAGATGGCATTCGGTCTATGAATCAAAAGGTTGGTAGATTCTCCGAATTTAAAAGTGATTAGGGGTTAAAGTAATGTAGGAAAGAATGTGTTTAGTCTTACGAAACACTAACTGTAAGTAGCGGAAGAAGTCCTTTCTGGGAGAACAAGGTGGGTAGTTAACATGCATCTCATGATCAGCACATGCTCAGACGAAAACTTTTCGCTGGCCCATTTCCTGATTTCTCCTTTTATTTAAGCATGATTTGGACCAGAAAAAAAAGCAACAGACCCAGGTGTTGCATCTCAAATCAACCAGTCACTCGCCTGTTCTGTTCTTGTTCTGTCTCAGATAAAAGAAAGAAAAAAAAAACTTGAAAAAGCAGAAGCAGAAGACCCAATGCAGACTGATTAAAAACACTTGACTATGCAGATAGATCTGACGAGACCCCCAGAAGCGCCAGCACAAACCACTTCTGCTTTCAGTATGGAAAATTGTGTAATTTGACATCTAAGAACAACGGTGTGCAAAATGAACACAGATTTAACACCCAAAATCCAATTACCATTGATGAGAAGAACAATTTTAAGAAGTTGGCTAAGAAGCTGCATCACCACAGGAAATCACGAGACAAGTTCTGAACAAAAACATGGCATAAGAACCCACATAAAAGAGACCATTAAGACAAAGCCACAATGACTGTACACCTGCATGATTGTGCTCTAGATTATGAGATACTCCATGTGCTCTTAAAATTGAAGCCATCTCACATGAAGACTGCAGGCCGTACTGAGTGGATCTTAGACCTTAAGTAAACATCTGCATACACTCTTGAGAGCTTTCTGACTGGACCCAATCAAACTGCCCTAAAATACAGCCGGTATTACTTCTGTTAGGTCATCTTGTTTTGGCACTACACTGAAGCATGCTACGCTAATAAGGCTGTTCATGCAATCACATCTGACACACAGCCATGCGAAAAAATAATGTAAAAAAAATAAATGTGAAGGTTATAATACTCCCACAAAAGACACATGGAATTGAGATTTAGTAGCCATTTCTATCATTTAAATGAAGAAAAAAGATCAGTCACATTGAAAACGTAAGTACACCTTTACATGTATCACACCATCAAGTCCCAAAAAGAGGAATCAGTTTTCCAGATTAGGTGCCACTGATTAGAACCTCCTGCAGGTGGAACCTTTACTATTTAAGCCAACCAGTTAACCACTGGTCTAGTGTTCTCTCTGGTGTCATCATGCCACGATCTAATGAACGGCTCTAAGGCCTTCAGGAAAAAGGATTGTAGATGCCTATGAGTCTGGCAAGGGATTTAAAAGATCTCTAAATCATTTGAAATAAATCATTCCACTCCAAGGAAAATCCTCTGCAAGTGGTGTAGATTTCAAACTACTGCCAATATGTCCAGGACTGCACGTCACAGCAAATTCACCTTGTGATCAGACCATTTGATGTGAAGTCTCCAAAAACCCCAGACTTTCATCAGGGGATCTACAGGTAACTCTTGCTGTTAGTGTAAAAGTGCATGCATCTACTATTAGAAAGAGACTGAACAAATTTGACCTGCATTGGAGGCGTGTCAGGAAAAAGCCTTTGATCTCCAAAAGAAACATAAGAGGGAGACTACAGTTTGCCAAAGAACATTTAGACAAATACCAGATATTGGAGTAATGTACAACTGTACAATAATGTACAAAGATATTTCAACTATTTCCACTGTTTCCACTAACCAACTCAAAGGTGTTTGTAAATTATATATTATATGATAAACTTAAATAAATTTGGGACTGGTGCATCTTTAATGTTGTCTTATATCACCTTTTCCTTTGATTACACCTTTTTTATCATTTGGTAACTGAGGATTATAATGGATTTTGCAAGTACATTTTTTTCATTCTAGCTTGATGCAAGATGCACCATATAGACAGAAAAGATAGATAGATAGATAGATAGATAGATAGATAGATAGATAGATAGATAGATAGATAGATAGATAGATAGATA